>JALGBA010004161.1:0-5000 GCA_023970755.1 Azemiops feae
TCTCTCCCCCCCTCTCTCTCCCCCTCCTTTCCTACCTCCCTCCTTCCCTCCCTCTCTCTCTGTCTCTTTATTTAGCTAGCTATCCAGATAGCCCACAACTTACAACAGTTCATTTAGTGATCACCTGAGGTTATAATGGCACTGAAAAAAATAATCTATGAATGTTTTTCACACTTATAACCGTGGCAGAAACCCCATGATCACGTAATCAAAATTCAGCAACTTGGGCAACTGACTCATATTTATGACGGATACAGCCTTCCCGGGTCATGTGATCCCCTTTTGCGACGTTCTGGCAAGCAAAGTCAACGGGCAAGCCAGACTCACTTAACAACTGTGTTACTAATTTAACCACTGCAGCAATTCCCTTATGGCCAGAAAGGTCATAAAATGGGGCAAAACCCACTTAACAAATGGCCCGAAGTCATAACCGGCTTATGGCTAAAGTAGGATTAGAAGCTCTCAGGTGTCATGATGATTGGACCAAGGTCACCCAGCTGGCTTTGTGCCCAACTCACATTCCCACACTCAAAATCTACCAATTTCTAGCCTGGTGTCTTAACCAACTAGACAGGGGTAGCAACCTTGGCTTTTTATGACTCGTGGACTTCAATTCCCAGATTCCTGAGAAGCCGTGCTGGGGGAAGGGAGAGGTTTCCAAGCTGAGCCATGCGGTCTCAGGATTCGGGAGTTGAAGTCCACGAGTCAATAATGACGCCTAGGCCTATGACAGAGGTAAGGCAACCTTGGCTCTTTTATGACTCGTGGACTTCAACTCCCAGAATTCCTGAGCCAGCCGTGCTGAGGGGAAAGGGAGAGGTTTCCAAGCTGAGCCATGCTGGCTCAGGAATTCTGGGAGTTGAAGTCCACGAGTCATAAAAGAGCCAAGGTTGCCTACCCCTGCACTAGACCCAATAGACTCTTTTGGTTATATTACAAGCCAGGGAGGCTCAAGTACTTGGGAGTCCGTAAGCAGAACTTTCCCTCTGCTTCATATCATGGCCACCAAGACAAAAAAATCTGAGTGACCAGGGCCTCACTTTTTCCAGGAGAGATGCATCAAAAAGATACACTAAATGGTGTGTTTTTTCCCCACACTGAGTCCATTTCTTTCAGCTTTTCTGCTTTAGGACCCGAGTTGATTGTTCTTTGCTTTTCTTGACAAGCTAAGCTCAAAACAGCTCCATCGTTTCAATCTACAAGACCTCGGTGTCTTTGGCAACTGCTGCAGGAGCAACACGACAATGACAAGCTCAAAATTGGTCATCCTTACACCAAACTCGAACAACTCAAAGTCCCTTTATACCTCTGTACTCCTGCACACGCACGTACACGCACACTATGAGAGCACAGTCGTAACAAACAGTTCCGCTTGTGATACCATGGCAACAAGGAACAAAAACAAGCAAGGGAACACAAGTGGCATTTGGGGGTTTAAAAATAAAAAGGCACAAAAGCTTTTGCCACTGTGGCTTTTTTCTGGGGGAAAAAATGAGGGGAAACCCCCCCCCCCAACATCCACCCTGTTGAAGATGACGCTCCTTGGAAAAAGGTGGGCAGAAAAAGTAACTCAACTGATTTATCATATAGGACTTTCTTTTTTTTAGTTTTGCAGAAAATTGTCTAGGAACGACAATCGTAAGTTAACACTGTGGCTCTCACAATGAGCAACGGGGTGAAAGTGAAGAAATAATCATCTCTGGCTTTGCTATCATTTTGAGCAATGGGCAGGAATATATTTAGAAGAGCTCAACAAGTTTGTTGAAACTTCTCCATCATTTAAGGTTAAGAAAGATTCTCTGATTGCTTTGTAGACTTCGGATTAACTCTCCTTCCTGTCTTGCCTTTTTGGAAGTTTTATCACAATTGAAATTCCCCAGTGCAAAAAAAAAAAAAGACAACCTGTGAAATTCTGGCAGGGAAAGCCAACCGGTAGTTCTCTTTAAAATCACATTCTTGTTTCTGAGTTGAAATGAAGAGTCGGCAGATTTTTAGAGCAAGGATAATCCCTGAAGCCTTTGGATTGCAGATTAAAAAGAAGAAGAAGCTAGACTTAGACAGGTGCGAACAAATGACAATCCAAGTAACAAAGCCGTGTTCGGAAACAAATGTGGGCAACATCATTGTGTGATTCTGAGTCACGTTCAGTTCTCCTATAGACATTCGGCATTGAAAACTCATGAAAGCAGCCCGTTCAACTGTCCCTTTGACAGGGGAGAAATCATTGTGTGATTCTGAGTCAGGTTCAGTTCTCCTATAGACCAGGGGTCCCCAACCCCCGGTCCGTGGACCAATACCAGTCCGCGGCATGCCAGCAATCGGTCCGCACAAACAAGCAAAACCCCATCCACAAGATGTAGTCAGCACACAAAACCTCACACCCTCCAGTCCGTGGAAAAACCTTTCTCCACGGAACCGGTCCCTGGTGCTCAAAAGGTTGGGGACCTCTGCTATAGACATTCGGCATTGAAAACTCATGAAAGCAGCCCTTTCAACTGTCCCTTTGTCAGGGGAGAGATTGAAAGCCACACCCAAACAGATCACAAGATCCCCTTTTCCTCCTGAACGCAGTAAGCGAAAGTTGCAAATCAAGATTCTGCTCAGTTAGTCCTCAATTTACAACCAGGATCGGGACCAGAATTTCTGTTGCTAAGCCAGGCGGTTGTGAAGTGAATTGCACCCAATTTTATGACTTTTTCCCCCCCCGCGGTTGCTAAGCAAATCACTGAAATTGCTAACATTGTTGTTAAGCAAATCTGATTTCTGTCATTGACTGCTTGTTGGAAGCTGCCTGGGAAGGTCTCAAGTGGTGATCACATGACCTGGGATGCTGCAAACCATTATACATATAAACCAGTCACCATGCATCTGAATTTTGATCACACTTCTATGGGAATGCTGCAACGGTCATAGGTGTGAGGACCAGCTGTAAATCACTTTTTTTTAAATCTGTTATTGAACCTTGAATGGCTGCTAAGTCAAGGACTACCTATAACAAATTGTTAATCCAGTCTTAGAGGTTCCACCAAATAATTTCTCAAGCCTCTTTTCCTATCCCTGTACAGGATGGCAGGATCAGATATTTCTTGGGGAAAGGTAAAACACAGCCACTCCTAAGAAATATTCTTTCCCAAGATGTTCTTCCCTTTTATGCAAATTACTTCTACTCCAGGAAGTTGGACTGAGGGAGATGGATTGTTTCAACCCAGCAGGACACAAAAGGAACGAATAATATTAATCAGGCCTGGCAAAAGAGCAGAGCAAAACCTCCCTTTGATTGCTAAATTAAATTGTGCTTCTTGCCATCCAGCAAAGGGTAAAAAATCAACAGGAATAACTGGGTTTCTTGAAATCCTGGCCAAGATTGCTACACTATCCCTGAAGATCTTAATAATTAATAATAATAATAATAATTAATAATAATTAATAATAATAATAATTAATAATAATAATTAATAATAATAATAATAATAATAATAATTAATAATAATAATAATAATAATAATAATAATAATAATAATAATAATAATAATAATAATAATAATAATAATAATAATAATAATAATAATAATAATAATAATAATAATAATAATAATAATAATAATAATAAAGTTGGAAGAGACTTTGGAGGTCTTCTAGTCCAACCTCCTGCTCAGGCAGGAAACCTTATACCATTTCAGACAAATGGCTGTCCAGTCTCTTCTTAAAAACTTCTAGTGTTGGAGCATTCACCGCTTCTGGAGGCAGGTTGTTCCACTGATTAATTGTTCTTACTGTCAGGAAGTTTCTCCTTACTTCTAGGTTGCTTCTCTCCTTGATTAGTTTCCATCCGTTGTTTCTTGTCCTGCCTTCAGGCGCTTTGGAGAATAGCTTGACTCCCTCTTCTTTGGGGCGGCCCCTGAGATATTGGAAGACTGCTATCATGTCCCCCCTCGTCCTTCTCTTCATTAAACTAGACATACCCAATTCCAGCAGCCGTTCCTTATATGCTTTAGCCTCCAATCCCCTAATCATCTTTGTTGCTCTTCTCTGTACTCTTTCTAGAGTCACAACGTCTTTTTTACATCGTGGTGACCAAAACTGGATGCAGTATTCCAAGTGTGGCCTTACCAAGGCATTGTAAAGTGGTATTAACACTTCACGTGATCTTGATTCTTCAGAAAGTTTTCACTACCGGTCTAGCCTTGGGAAAAGTTCTCAGGATTACATCTTTGTGCACTTCCTACCATTCAGCGACAAAGATGTACACTTTGCCCCTTTTACGCAGACCTCGGAGCGCTGATGTGCAATGGTGAGATAGACGCTTGACACCAGCTACAAGCTTCATACTGATGGCAGACAATCAAAACCCCACCTGGCTGCTAAGCTCACTCTTGTTCTGCATTTGCACAATGCACTGATCCATAAACTAACCAAGTGGTTGCACAAGCCTAATGCTCAAAATGAAAAAAAAAAAGAAGTTTAATATTTATTAAAGTTCAGTAGAGCATAGGTAGCTATTTGGTTCTTAACTGACCTGGTTACATGCATTTAATTCTAAGGCAGCGGACTCCAAACTTGGCAACTTTAAGACTTGTGGACTTCAACTCCCAGAATTCCCCAGCTGGCTGGCTGGGGAATTCTGGGAGTTGAAGTCCACAAGTCTTAAAGTCGCCAAGTTTGGAGAGCCCTTTTCTAAGGTGTGTCTGAAAGACGCTGGATCATATGGTGTAAACCTAGTAATTACTGACAGGGATATACACAAATATCTAGGAATTTGCATTTGTATTGTGGGGGGGGAGTTTCTTTCTGGGCTGTACTTAAGAATAAGATAAGTTCTGAGCCAGGGCCCAGAGGACAAAGCAAGGGAGGAAAAGAGGGGGAAAAATAGGCCTCATTTCTGTGTCCTTTTTGTCACCATTGTTACTCCCAAATCAGAGAACAAAGAACAGCATTTTTCACGAGTCCTCTTGGGAATAATAATGCCGCCTGATGATGTCGTGTCACTTTCAGATGGCTCT
>JALGBA010004161.1:10000-70000 GCA_023970755.1 Azemiops feae
CTCCTTTGTTTTCCCCCCCTTAAAATTCAAGCTCTCTTCGATAGATCCCCCCTCTCAAGCGATAGATAGATAGATAGATAGATAGATAGATAGATAGATAGATAGATAGATAGATAGATAGATAGATAGATAGATAGATAGATAGATAGATAGATAGATAGATAGATAGATAGATAGATAGATAGATAGATAGATAGATAGATAGATAGATAGATAGATAGATAGATAGATAGATAGATAGATAGATAGATAGATAGATAGATAGATAGATAGATAGATGATCTAGATCCAGATCCAGATCCAGGTGGCTGTAGAGCTTTACCTTCTTCAGAAGTGTGTTGCCAACAAAGGGTGAAAGAAGAAAAGGAAGGAGGGCCATTTTCACATTCTAATTTCATCCCCTCCTTTCATCCACCCCCTCCCCCCATTCTGCCCTTGAGGACATCATCCTTAACATATATTTCATTTCACAGCTGCATTATGGCACCACAGAATCCTGTGAATCCAATTTAAGAACAGATTACCTCCTCACTTACTTCATTTGAAGCAATTACATGTTAATTTTCATTGAGTCAAGCCTAATGCATACCAATCTGAGGCTGCAATCTCATTTGAATACTTCAGAGAGAGAGAGAGAGAGAGAGAGAGAGAGAGAGAGAGAGAGAGAGAGAGAGAGAGAGAGAGAGAGAGAGAGAGAGAGAGAGAGAGAGAATTTCTGGGTCTCTGGCTCCCGAAGCTCCCCATTAAAAGGGCCACCTCCTATTCCTTCTCCGCAAACGTCTTGTTCTCCGTCACCATTTTCTTCTTCCTTTGCTTTCCCTTGCTACTGATTTTCTGTTTGCTCCTTCTGTTTGCCAGCATGGGTCTTTCTTCCTCTTCCCCAAGATCATTTCCAACTAGCTAGTATCACTCCCAAGATTTTGTGTGTTTGTGAATGCTATAAGGGTAAAAGTTAATGACTCCCGATTAATTGAGCATGGCACATTCACAAGCATTCACAAGCATGGAAGACTTGGAAACTCAAGAGGTCAGGCCCTGTTCCCACAGTTGTTGGGAAGACCTGCGTCACAGATTCAAATTGAATGTGGCAATAGCAATAGCACTTAGACTTGTACACCACTTTACAGCATTATGGAGTGGTGTATAAATCTACAGAGCGGTTACAATATCAGCATTTTGCCCCTGACAATCTGGATTCTCATTTTACCGACCTCGGAAGGATGGAAGGCTGAGTCAACCTTGAGCCCCATCAGGATCGAACTCCAGGCTGTGGGCAGAATTAGCCTGCACTACTGCATTCTAACCACTGTACCTCCAGGGCTCCTATATCTTTTATAATACCATAAGCTATTGGATAAGAAATAGCATAAGCTATTGGATACCGTTTTAGATTCCTTTTCTATATATTTTCATTTCATTATTTTGTACCTTGCCCTTTTATTCCTTGCATGCATTTTGGGTCTCTATTGGCTTATAAGGTATGAGTGCAATGCCATGGTCATCTCTTCCCTCTCAGAATAAAACGCTCCTGGCATTTTGGCTTTCCCTGAAAAGGAAGATGCTTTTTCATCAGGTCGGCTGTCATTTTTCTGTATCCTTTTGCCTCTCAATGATGGTCTTTTTTTTAAAAAAAGAAAAAAAGCCATTTTAACTTTGCACTCAATCTCAAAGTAGGTCAGAAGTACCCTGAACAAATTCCTTTGTTTTCATAACATGCCTCTTTTCCAGGTTAAAGGAGAATCTGTAAGCCGGCGTTAGGCAGCTTAGAAAACCCTGCTTCGACACACAATGTACACTGCAGACAATTACGCTCACCCACTTGCCACGGAGGAACAAATACATCGATGGGATTTGTCTTTGAAAGAGCTAGTGAAGTTCTGTTTTATCTATTCTGCAGCATGGAAAACAAACAGAAGGAAACTGAGCACCGTCCTGCTGAGCTACTGATGCAAGATGAGCAGAGGAAAGCAAATGTCACCTCTCCAATCGCCGGTGGATCCCTAAGGCCCAAAGTGGAATTGTCTAGACATGGCACAGAGCTGGCCATAATAAAAGCTTAGGAGAGCACCGTGCACTAGCAGAGAAACAGGCTGATAATCTGAAGGGTGCCGTGGGGGTTGCTGACATGCTGGCTGTGCCTGAACTCCCCTCCTTTATTCTATACAAAAGTTCTCCGGGATAATCTAGCTCAGGGCTCTTCAAACTTGGCCCTTTTATGACTTGTGGACTTCAACTCCCAGAATTCCTCCCTCAGCCAGGCATCTAGGAAAACAAAGCATCTCATCATGTCTTAAGGAGGTCCTCCCTCTCCTTTTCAGTGGGGGCTAAAAGGGGACTGAAGTAAACAGACAGACTGAATGTTACTTTGGTCATTGGCCAGCAAAAGTAGCATCAATCAAGTGAAAAACACAAAACTATCTCCTAACAATAGACATCTCTAAGATGGCTAAAGGTATGAACATACATGATTGCTATAGAATGAAGGGCCCATCCTTCTATAGCAATCCTGTATGTTCCCCTTTAGCCATCTTTTCTTTTTTTTCCCCTCGATATCCTGATGGGACGAGAGGGGAAGGTTTTGTTAACAGGAAATATTTAACTCCATTGATCTTTCAAATGAAGCGCACAAGAAAAGCAAAAAACAAAAACAAAAAACATTTAAGCGAACAGATTTGGAAGGCTGACAGCGTCTTGTCGGTGGTACCTGATGTCATTGATGGAGGTGAGACTTGCTTAATCACAAAATGGGGGCCATGATGAGCAATCTCCTTCCTGGAAGGTTGGACCTGCCAGGTTTAAGTAGATAATGAACCTCAGCATCAATGCCTCTAGTTCAATATTGTTGAACAATAGTTATCAGGCTCTCCAAGAGAGACACAAAAGCTGATGCAGACTTAGACAAACATGGCTAGGAACTAAATCTTCATTGTAATTCAGGAAGGGTCACCCTGGCTGATTGCTGATAGTCAGTGAGTGAGCAAACTTGAAGATATGGTAGAATTTATGTTTCTCCTTCTTCAGTTCCAATGCATTGTTTTCCTGCACTGGATGGAAGGATTTCTATTCCTTGCAGTCATCTGGTCATTAGTATTCTTTCTGAGAGTCATTGAGGCCACCTGGAGGCTTATCTGTGCCCTCAGGGTCACCAAATCAGAGTGCAAATGGGTGTAGAACCTTCTTGGAACTGCTGAAAGGACTGTGTTGTAAACAGGAGATAGGTGGTGTCCTATCCCTCCCCCTCTGTTTACAACACAGTCCTTCTAGCAGCCAAGAAGGTTCCACACCCATTTGCACTCTGATTCTGGTGACCCTGAGGCACAGATAAACCTCCAGGTGGCCTCAACGACTCTCAGAAAGAGTGCTAACAACCAGATGACTGCAAGGAATATAAATCCTTCCATCCTCCACCATTCATCCAGAAGTTTCTTGGATGAGAAGTGAAATGTTTTCAAGGAAAAAACAAAGTCCAGTTGCTGTTTGAAAAAACACCTTTGGACTGACTAGTGGTGATGGGGCTAGCACTGATGATGTTGCCTAGTTTGGGTAACAAAATCTCTGCAAGAAAACAACCAAGCTCAAGGACCTCTCATTTCAACCCTGACCTACAAATATTCTCCTTTATGACAACGACTTTCTATGCTTACAGGGAAATAAGGTCAAATCAGAGGCCCCCTAAAGATCTGTAGTACTCTTAACAGGCTTTCTCTTTCCAATAAATATAAGAAATTGTCTGTGCTGAGCCATCCCAACCACATAATTCAGTACCTTCAATACATCAGACAAGGTTTGTTGATTGTGAGCCCTTTCTGGATATGATATGCAGGAACCTTCAGCATGCAAAATAGAGGTCTATCATTATTATAGTCAGCTGAAGCTGTATTTTTAACTCCCTGTAAAGAAAACAGCCGGTGATTGTGCAAATCAATTCCCATTATCGTCACCATTCGCCTAGCATTGGAGAGCAGCAATATCGGAAAAGTATTAGGGTCCTCAGTTACCAGTTTTTGAAAAATAAATAAATATTCCTTATCAAGGTCTAGTATTGCAGCTGAAAACATTGTTTCTATATTCTGTTTTTTTTCTCCTTTTCTTGCTAAGTTACAGTATATGCCTTAGCAACACAACGTCACCAGGTTTCTGCCATCACTTTCGCGTCTGTCCTTCACACATTTCTGATCTCTCTCTAAGGTCTCCTTTAGTACCTTTGAAAGTATTTGAACACTGTTGCATTTTGCTCTCAAATCCTCAGACAAAATACTAAACTTCTCTCTTTCTTCCCCGTGCATGCTGCAGTAGAATAACTGATTTGTTGTTTTCATTCATACAACCTGTTTAGATTAATAACTGTGAAGATATTTGTGCTCTGTTATTATCTACGTTTGTAGATAAAGGCCAGAATGCATCTATAAGAACCCACTTATGAAAACAAAGAGATAACTCAACTCACAGTTGAGAAATAAACATAATCTTTGAAAGAGAAAAGTGATATAGAACCATTAATTCAACATCTACAACTAACAACATTCAATGAAAGAAGTATTATTTCATAACGGTTTCAAACAGCCTTTTATGAAACCATTGACTTTTTTTTAGGTAGGGATTTATTTTATTTTATGCTGTCAAATCAATATCAACTCATGACAGTTTTCAACAGTCCACAAAAACATTGGGAACAGTGAAAATGTATCACATGACACAGGCTGGATTCCCAGTTGTGTCATGCCATAGTGCAATTTATAGGTTATTGGGTCCCACCAGTGATTTAAGTCTAGTTTCCCTTGAATTCCATGGATTCTTATCTACCCCCATTTTAGTGCTGATCGTTAAGTTGACTAGATTCTTGTGTATAGGCTTAAGCAATAAATCTTCAAGCTTGTTTGAAATAAGAGATGATAGGAAATGGTGGGTTATAGAACTGGATGGAAGGGTTGCATTTCAAACTAATTGGAGAATGTGATTTATGACTGTTAATTGGAGGAGGGAATTGTGCTTTGATACTATGTGTTTAGGGGAGGGGAATTCAGATTTTGACTTTGACCATGTACGTGCCGATGCCATGTTATTTGAATAAAGATTCTTTAAGGTAAACAATGCCTCGAAGTTCTTTGAAGAGTAACATCTGTCGGAACCATGACACATGCACAGGATGAGCACTACCATTGAATTATGACCTTCCCAAGCAAAGGCAATATTATCTTCTATCTCATACTATTTTATTTTTATTTATTTATTTATTTAAAAAATAATGATATTGGGAAAGAGAAGTAGCTTGATGAAGCATCAAGACATCCTTTGTCACAGTACATCAATAGGAAAAGAGTTTTGATTGGAAACAAATATAAATAGCAAACTACAGGAAACACTTCAGTGGCAAACACATCTGAGCAACAGACAGATAATACAACAAGAATTCAGAGACAGGAGACCTTAATAGGGGACGAACTGATCATTTCCCTCTGCAATAGTAAGTTCTATTTTTTTTACTGAAACAGAACAACATATTTGGACATTAGAAGAAGTAACCTTGGGGAGCAGATAATTAGTGCTAAGGTCTTAGGGACTTTGTGGGCTAGGATACACACTGACCTGTATGAGAAATTTCCTGATAGCAAGTGTGGTTAAGCCAGGTGTCTCCAAACTGCAGGACTCTGGAAAGCTAGTAATGAGACCTCTCTTTTTTTTCGTTATGAGAAAAGCATAAAATAACTTTAATAAAAATATAATATACAGTTAGTCCTCGACTTATGACCGCAGTTGGGCCCAAAATTTCAGTTGTTAAGCAAGGCAATTGTTAAGTGAGTTTTGCCCCATTTTATGACCCACTGACTCTGCTTGTCGGAGGTCTGCAAAAGTTGATCACATGATCCTGGGACACTGCAACGGTCATAAATAGGAATCAATTGCCAAGCATCTGAATTTTGATCACGTGATCCTGGGGATGTTGCAACAGTTGTAAATGTAAAAAATGGTTATAAGTCCCTTTTTTTCAGTGCCAATTGTAAATGTGAACGGTCAGTAAATGAACTGTTGTAAGGCAAGGACTATCTGCAGCATCAATAGTAATAGGTGCCTTGGATTGTTGTTGTTAGTTGCGAAGTCGTGTCCGACCCATCGCGACCCCATGGACAACGTTCCCCCAGGCCTTCCTGTCCTCTACCATCTTCTGGAGTCCATTTAAGCTCACGCCTACTGCTTCAGTGACTCCATCCAGCCACCTCATTCTCTGTCGTCCCCTTCTTCTATTGCCTTGGATATAATCCCAAAATAACTGGAGCACTACTTGAACACCCTTGGCATTGACAAAATCCCATCAGTCAATTGTAAAAGGCCGCTTTACTTGGAATAGCTGACATCCAGCGATGATTACCTTCAACACCACCAAACAACAACATCTGCCTATCCCAGGTCCTTGGAAAGGACTTGATAGGTGGGCAAAAATGCCAATCCAGTCTGAACATCTGGCTGACTGTGCGACAAACGATAATTAAATATAGTATAATTAAATATCCTTGTTATCACCTGCATTGAGTTTCCCTCCCCAAAAAACCCGGCATCAGGATTAACATATTAACTTAACAACACATCCATGGAGGTTTAAGACTGACAATGGAAGAGTTTTGGTCTTACATATTTTCTAACGTCAAAATCTCTACCTTCTGCTAAATATTACAGCAGGGGCAGAAATCCCCAGTCTCTCCATGCCACAACAATCCTCTTCTGTGTCACATATTTGCTGGAAAATTTCTACCAGTCAGGAGTCAGATCTAAGGAAATGTTTTTGGTAGCTTTGAGAGGGGATGATTGTTATCATTTGTGAGTCCCCAAATCAAAGCTCCCAGGAGAATGCAGGAAACAAAGTCAAAGAGTTTGGGCAAGAAGCTTTGTGAGATATATTTTTCAGGGGTGGGAAGTTAGTCAATAATTTAACTCTGAGAGGAGCACACCCGTATCAGTTTTCCTCCGTGCAGTCCACGATGCTAAATCCAGAGACTGAATTCAATCATTAAAGTGTGAAGCTGGGGGATTTTAGTCCTGCTCTGAGCACAAATCTCAATAAAGCCTTAACTACGGAGCTGCTGCGATCGGTGCCTTCAAAATAATTATCCTTCTGAAGTTCAAGTTTAGCAGCTCGGCAGCTGCAAGGCTGTTGATACGAAATATCACCATCATCGTGGAGAAAGATTGGGGCTGCTCCTAGAATAATTCACAGCCTGGATCTAAACTTTATTTCGAGCCATCACGGACCTTGGAGCATCAGCTTCGTTAACTCAGGGGTCTTCAAACTTGGCCCTTGTATGACTTGTGGACTTCAACTCCCAGAATTCCTCAGCCACTGAGGAATTCTGGGAGTTGAAGTCCACAAGTCATAGAAGGGCCAAGTTTGAAAACTCCGGTTCTAACTAGTGATGAGGAACTGCCCGAATAAAATAGTCTGTCAACTTTATCAACCAGAGGAACTGAACCTGCCACTGGTTGGAAGAAGGGAGCGGGAGAAATGGTGGAGTCCTAAAAAAATAAAGATAGAAGAGATAATCTAACAGAGTAACAGAGTTTGCAAGGGACCTTGGAGGTCTTCCTAGTCCAGCCTCCTGCTCAGGCAGCATGATTCAAGAGAAGCATACGGGTAGTATAGGAACCCATTCCAATTCTTCTGCAGGGCCAATTTGCCTTGTACAAACTACACACTTCCTGAAACCAACAAGCTTTTGCTATTCAAGTTTGCATTGTTGTGCTGAAAAGGAATGAGACGGACAGGGGTTCAGTTTAAAGAAGCACTTTGTGAGCATGATCTATTCAAGCATCTGCGATTATACTAGAGGGATGTTTTGCCAGGAATGTTGTTAACAGTGGTCTATTCCCTGCTAAGCCACATTAAAGATAAATCCCCGCTCCCTCCCCCACTGAGTAGCAGACACTTACCTGTCTGCTGGGAAGGAAGGAAGGAAGGAAGGAAGGAAGGAAGGAAGGAAGGGGAAGGGAGAGGAGAGGAGAGGAGAGGAGAGGAGAGGGGAGGGGAGGGGAGGGAGGGGATGGCAGGGGAGAGGGGAGGGCAGGGGAGAGGAGAGGAGAGGAGAGGAGAGGAGACATTTCTGAGGCTCCCTGCAAGATTCCCACAAGAAGTCACTTCTGTTCCCACTGCTATTTTGCCTGCTCTTGGTAATTCTGTTTCTCTGTTTAGGTAAGGAAGTATCTCTGGAACACAGATTGTCTAGTGATCTCTTAAAGTTGAGTTGTTGAACAGATAGAGTCACTTTTATTATTGGGTAGCAGATCTTTGCCAGAAGCAAAGCCATTTTCATTTATTTTTTAAAAAATAATATGCTTCATTCTCCATTCAGATGGCCAATCACTGTGGCAAGATGGCAAAAAGTAGGCCACATCTCAATCTATTCATTGCATCTAAACATTCCTGCCTGAGCAGGAGGTTGGACTAGATGATCTCCAAGGTCCCTTCCAACATTATTATTATTATTATTATTATTATTATTATTATTATTATTATTATTATTATTATTATTATTATTATTATTATTGTTGTTGTTGTTGTTGTTGTTGTTGTTGTTGTTGTTGTTGTTGTTGTTGTTGTTGTTGTTGTTGTTGTTGTCTAGAAGAAGCTGCTACATTTTTTTTTCTGTCACACCACTCACAAATCTGGACTAATCGTCTCAGCCCTATTCTTTCTCCTTTTTTTATTGTGGCACTTGTCCATCAACGAAGAAAAAAAAAATACAGTATGCATTTTCGGCAATTAGCATCACAATAATGTTGCTGCTTTCTTATTTGAAGTTTTTCTTTCCCTCCCAAAAGCAAAGGAAGAGATGGAGAAGAAAGAAGAATCACACCTGCATTATAAGGTTTAATGGGAGAAACCACCAGTCCCTGAAAAATGCTTTTAAGGAACAATGTGTGCTAATTATAATCTTAAACCTTCTGCCAGGCCAGAAATAAAATAATATAAAATTGAACATGTCACGCAATTGGTCTATCATGGCAGGCTTATGATTACATATCAATGCTAAATGCTTTAGATGCAGGGTTCAAGAGACGTGATTGACTTGCTCGCTCTAAGCAACTAAGAGATGAGTGAGGATATGTTGCCATAGTTTTACTCTCCGCTTCCGTTTAAGTGACTCAGTAGCTTTGGCTCAAAATGCTGCTTTGCCAAACCCCCGGCAGCAATGATGCTCATTAAGTAGGGAAAGAGACACCTCCAAACATAGCTTGCTAAGAATTAAAAGGACAGATTCCTCTCCCTTTTTGGCAGCCAAAAAGGATGCAGTGCAGAACAAGAATCAAAAGAAATCTGCGCTGCCTCCTAGCATTCAACAATTCATAATCTTAGGATAGGATTTAAGAATCAGGTTTAGGAATAAAACATATGGCTCCATGGAGATTAAAGAAAATGTAGCCCAGAGGAGAAATTTCAGGAGTGAAGCCACTGCAGTGATATTTAATTCCTAATGTTCTTGCTGCCTTCTCCTGCCTTCCCTCTTCATGTGTTGTTTTAGGGTGATGTAGAGCTGTAGAGATAGACCAGATAGTATTGAGGTCACGGTAAGCCATCGAATCTCCATTTTGAGTATTGTATCAATGGTTGCTATCTTTGCATCAAAGATAACCACATTGTGAGGATTTAAGTACAATCTGCCACAGAATAATAGAATGTAAGAGTTGCGAATGACCTTGGTGATCATCTACTTCAACCGAGTAGATCTTGGGACTGTCATATCCATGACCCTCGACAGTCAAGAGATCAGAAATGAAAGCTAAATTGATCTGGTTTGCACCTTCCCACGTAGTGTCAACTAGACTCAAGCTTCACGGTAACATTTTAACTGATCAGAATTTTTGTGAAACAGCTTGCTATTCAAAGCTTTGCTTCAAGTCTGGAAGAAAACACAGTGTTCCCTCAGGAGCCTACAGGTGACCGGGCAAGTCATGCCACGTTCATAAAAGAGAAAGAAAAAGAGAATTTCTTTTTAAGGACTTGTCTAGCAATGCCTCCGCCTGCCCCAACAACTGACAAAATACCTTTCTACACTGCCTGGAGAAATGAGCACTTTCACCTCTCTGTGGAGCTGGCGTGCTTTGTTCGTAGGCTTCCTAATCCCTTCCCCCTCCCCTTTATCTCTTCTTTGTTTCAGGGGCATTGTTATTATTATTGCTATTATTAATCTGTTTGCTAAAGTCTGTACAATTTCAGCCTCCATAAACTGCAAGTTAATTAAGCCTTGATCTCTGGGACCTGGGTTGCTACAAGGAGATAAGCCACATCTTCTGTTTGCTATAAACAGCAGTGGTCCTGACCATCTTCCAGGGATTTGCTACTTTGGAACCAGAGCAAAAACAATCCTTAGTAATTAAATCGAGACATATTCTTCCAGCAATTGGTGAGACGCCTGACATCACTTGCTTAGTGCATCTCTCAAAGGGCTTTTAGGAATTTAACGGTGTTTCGGCCCAACCCATGGAAAGTTAAGACCAGAGCTTGTGAAGCAGCTAGACAGATAAGAGTATAGATAGATAGATAACCTTTATTGTCATTTTTTCTTGTGGGCACAATGGCACACATTAAAAATGAAATTTAGTTGCTTGCTCTCAAAGTGTACACATACATAACACACACTTAAACATACTATATACAATATATGCATAGACCTACACCCTTACATATAAGTAACATATAAATATTAATCACTGTCCATCTTGAATACATAAGGGAAGGAGGAAGCTTGAGAGTTTGCAAGGTTAATACTGTATGGAACAAAAGTGTGACTGAATCTGGATGTTCTGCTTCGGATACCACGGAGCCTCCTCCCAGAAGGTAACAAGGAAAACAGGTCGTGAAGAGGATATGTAGTGTCCCAGACAATCTTGCGGACCCTGCTCAAGCAACGCTTATGTGTCACGTCCTGGATGGAAGGGAGGGAACTGCCAATGATCTTTTCAGCCATCCTCACCACTCTCTGCACCGCCTTCCTGTCTGAAGCAGTGATGCTTCCAAACCAGCCTGAGATGCTATATGACAGGATGCTCTCGATCATCCCTCTATAGAAAGTGGTAAGGACAGAGGAAGGAAGATGTGCTTTTCTCATGCGACACAGAAAATGAAGGCGCTGCTGTGCCCGCTTCACCAGTGTCTCGATGTTGAGTGACCAAGCCAGCCTACTTGTTAACTGGACACCAAGGAATTTGATGCTGGTAACCATCTCCACAGGTGAATCATTAATGCACACAGAAGTGTGGCTGTGCCTTCCTTTTCTAAAATCGACAATGATCTCTTTGGTTTTTCCAGTATCACCTTAATAATTGCTTAGCTTTTGAGATATGGAGAAGAAGCTCTTTTAAAATTTGGTTGTAAGGCAGGTTGCTTGAGAAAAGAGGCAACAGCAGTAGCTGTTTCTTCCCAGACTAAAGGAATTCCATGGGAATTAAAAGCTAAGGGAAAGATGAATGATATCAGATTTCCTTCCATGTGTACACATTTCCTCAAACATCTGTGATTTACCAGAGCAAGAAAAAAAATATTCAAATATGTATTTTGTTTTCTCACCAAATGCAATTGGTGAAAGTCTCTTATTTCAAAACCCCTTTTGTTTTGTTTTGGTTTTTTGGTTTTTGTTTAAAGCTGAGAACTGCCTCACCAAATTGGAAAAAGAGCTAAATAAATCCAGCAGATAACTGCAAACTGATCTCTGCATTAGTCTGGGCAGCCAGTTTTAAAATGAAATTCTTCAACATCCCTGGCTCACAATGCAGAGATAAACCGAGCCTGCCAATTAACTTTGCTTCCTGTGCAAAATGTTAACCTCACGATACAGACATCTGAGAAGTCACCACTAACCGAGCTTGTTTTGAAAACTATTTTGGCATGCCTCCAAAATGCCATCTTACATTTAGCAAACTTCCATTTTATAAAGGTAACAACAGAAAGAGCACATTAATGGGGCAAGAAACTCGAGCACGGTCACCTGTCACAAAATAATTAAACCGGTAACTATCATGGCTTATCACTGTTACAGACCTTTTTATTAGAACTTCTAACCTCTTTTCAAAGCTGATTAAGACAGTGGCCCACAATATCTAGGACAGTGGATTTCTTTAAAAGTATTATGCAGTTCTTCACACTGTAACTGTCTTAAAACTGTCAAAGAGTTTCATTGCTATAAGGGAAGAATGGGAACGTGAATCTTCCCAAATGTTTGCTTGCTTACTGTGGTGAACACACCTACCACCACTACCTCCTTCTATCTTCCCTCACAACAACCCTGTGAGGTAAGTTGGGCTGAAAAGGACTGGCTCAAAGTTTCTCAGCAAGATTTCATGACTAAGGCAGAACTAGAACTCATGGTTTCCTGGTGATCGGTCCAAAATTAGGCAGCTGGCTTTCATGCCAAGGTGGGACTAGAACTCACAGTCTCCTGGTAGTCAGCCCAAAGTCACCCAGCTGGCTTTCATGATTAAGGTGGGACTAGAACTCACAGTCTCCTGGTAGTCGGCCCAAAGTCACCCAGCTGGCTTTCATGATTAAGGTGGGACTAGAACTCACAGTCTCCTGGTAGTTGGCCCAAAGTCACCCAGCTGGCTTTCATGATTAAGGTGGGACTAGAACTCACAGTCTCCTGGTAGTTGGCCCAAAGTCACCCAGCTGGCTTTCATGATTAAGGTGGGACTAGAACTCACAGTCTCCTGGTAGTCGGCCCAATGTCACCCAGCTGTCTTTCAAACCTTAGGCGGGACTGGAACTCACTGTCTCCTGATTCTCGGCCAATCATTCTCAGCCATGTTTGGTATTATTAAATGGTCGCAAGCTGGGCTACACTACATCATAATTCAAGTTCTTTAGCCAGCTATAGACAATTCAATGGTAGGATTATGAGCGTGAGAATAACCTCGAGGACCAGGACAAGGGGCCACAATCAAGAAAATGGTCAGAAAAAATGAAATCTGAATCCAAAGCAGAAACGTAATGTGAGAAAAGGACTCACACTAGACACTCCTTAATTATCCTGTAGACCGGGGGGGGGGGGAGACCTTCAGACTTGCAAGATTCTGTCACTGTACTCTTAATCCATCTTGCAAGTCTCGATTGAGGTCTTCAAGCTAGGACAGTTGAGGAAACCAAAGTTATAAATACTAGTAGCTATTTTTCTCATAAGGTAACAGTAAAATAATCTTGCAACTCTCAAAGTATCTCTCATATGTTTCCATTTGTGTTTTGGTTTCGGGATTTTGCTTCTCTGACTGTCGTCTTGGTTATGGCTCTTTCCTCCTGTTCTTCAAGGTTATTCTCACAGAAATGGAGACATGTACTTCCCTGGAGTTTGGAAAGAATGAAGTGGGGGGGGGGAATGGAAACAATCCACCTCAAGATAGTTATTAGTAAAGTTAAAACAAACCTTGCACGCGAATGGCAAATTAATCACGAAAGCTGCTATGTACATTTACATTTGCAAGAGTGCAAATACTGTTGGAGAGCTTTTTTTCAACCTTTCCTCTTCATTTATGACCTAAAGAAGAGTTCAGCAGTGATCAGAGGGGACCCTTGACAAGTTCTCAAAAGAAACTGGGGCAGCAAAAAAAAAAAATCGTTACTTTATGGATTTGCTCTCAGTTTTAAGTCCCCGTCTGTCCTTCTGTAGAAGCCAAAGACGGTGAAAGCAAGAAGGCTAGAATTCACGGCCTTGTCACATCTTAAATTCATCATCTGACTGAAACTTTACTCACTGTGCCCCAGGTCAGAGCTATGATTTATAACAATAGGTATTTTTTCTGTTGCATCTACTACAGGTAGCCATTGGTTTACAACAGTTTGTTTAGTGACCATTCGGAGTTACAACAGTACTGAAAAAAGTGACGTCGGGCCGTTTTTCCTACTTACAACTATTGCAGCCTCCCCCTGGTCACATGATCAAAATACATGCAACTGACTCATATTTATGACAGTTGTAGTGTCCCTCCCAGAGTCAAGTGATCAAGGCAGGTTGTTCCACTGGTTAATTGTTCTAACTGTCAGGAAGTTTCTCCTTAGTTCTAGCAACCTAGAACTAAGGAGAAACTTCCTGACAGTTAGAACAATTAATCAGTGGAACAACCTGCCTCCAGAAGCGGTGAATGCTCCAACACTGGAAGTTTTTAAGAAGAGACTGGACAGCCATTTGTCCGAAATGGTATAGGGTTACCTGCCTGAGCAGGGGATTGGACTTGATGACCTCCAAGGTCCCTTCCAACTTTATTATTATTATTATTATCATCCTTTGTGATCTTTTGACAAGCAGAGTCAATGGGAAGCCACATTCAACTTAACAGCCTTGCTACTAACTTCACAACTGCAGTGATTCTCTTAACCACTGTGGTAAGAAAGGTCTAAAATGGCCCAAACTCACTTAACAGTTGTCTCACTTAGCAACATAAATTTTGGGCTCAATTATGGCCGTGAGTTGAGAACTACCTGTATTTTATCCCACATCCTACAAAAACTGTAGAAGCGTATGCCAGCTGCAAACCCACGGCAGGAATAAACTACTGACAACAGCTTGGATGATGATAAGCACAAACCATTCAATACTCGTTATAGTAAAAGCAAGCTACTCACTGGAAACACTGATAATGAAGCTAAAATGTAAATAATTTCCTTGAAGTCCAAAGCCACGGGTTACAAGACTGGCTTTGAAAGCTTCTTGTTTATGAACGCCCGCCCGCAAGAAATCCATCACACGAGCAGGGTCCAAATTATGGATTCTGAAGAGATCTCCTTATGGGATTCTACTGTTTTGAATACAATTATGGATACCTAATAAGCTGTACCGTGGGATGTTCATTAAATGCAAAATGTATCGCTCAATCGTTGGGAAATAAGGAGGCAAAGGGGATAAAGAGGATGGGTGTCCATTCTTATTCTCCTGTAGCTTTAATGGTTTTTTTTTTTTTAATTCCTTCAACTCAATTATAGCCCCAAATTTTGATTAAGGTTTCTGGGTGGTTGTATGCGAGAGCCATTATCCAGAAAAACCACAGAAGATTTAGTACCTGGAGAGAGAGTATTGGGAAATAAATCTTTTCCTGACATTTCACAATGAATTCTTGGCCAATTAGGGCAAACACAACTATCTAGTAATATGTCTCCAAAATGCTCTTCTCACTGGCAAACTCTCTCTCTCTCTCTTCCTCCACATCCTTCTTTCTCTCACACAAATAAGCATGCAAACATACAAAGTGCAAGGTATATGTGGTGCAGAAGATATATCTGTATCTATGTCTATGTCTATGTCTATCTATGCGGTTATAATAAATATAGTTAGTCTTGAATGGTGAAAATAGCAAGGACTAAATCTGCAAAAACTGGCTTTCACTCCCAGCTCGCAGGGGTGTGAAGTCATTCTTCCAACTGCTAACTTAACACTTTCCCAGTTTGTGCTTAGCTTAATTTATATAGTCTGGGTGGCTCAATGCACTTTCTTCAACCTATTCATACATTGAAGCTTTGATCTCCGATGTCTAGTATCATCTCTCAGGCCATCAAAGTCCATTACTGCATTTACCAGCTGCCTTTGTAGCTTTGTCAAAATTGCCAAATTTGCACTGTTGAACTGTCCATATTTCAGAAAGTCAATTATTATGTTCCTGTCTGTAGCCTCCACTCCTTCAGTTTTGCCATTTTCAGATAAATCAAAATCTTTTGCTTTCCTAAAGTGACTGAACTGTCTTCTTTTGTTGCTTTTATGTGTAGTTCCTTAAATGTGTATGTCTCTTCCATAAAGATACAGGGCTCGTTCCAGTCTTTCCTTCAGATAGCTCTACAAAATCCATCTCTTCTGGGTGGCCTCTGTCTTGTCATTATTAATCTTCATTCCAAGCTATAATCAAGCTTTAAAGCCTGTAAGAGGTGACTCAAGAGTTTGTCTCTCTATCCTTCAGTCTGCCTCTTCTTTTTAAACTGAAACCCCATTTCTATGAGATTTTTCAAGACGTCTTATAAAAGAACGACCTATATAAAGGATAAGGAAATGCAGATTTAAAGAACATTCCTCCAAGATGGGGAGATTTGAGACAGAAAGCCCTCAACTCAAATTGTGTTTTGAATGGGATACTTCCTGATACCATTTGGAACCATTTAGCCCAAGACTGGCTAAAATGTGAATTGACACATTAGAATTTTAATGTTATTAAACAATTTACTGATTAAATTGTAATTGACTGAGACAAACATCAGCCATAAACCATTGATTACAAACAAGAGGGGTTGAGTTTGCAGTACAGGCTCAGCCAGAACTAAACAAACCACACTGTGGCTTAGCATTCTGAATGTCAAAAGAGATTTTATTTTATTTGCTTAGATATAACTTGTTAATTAGCTGTACACTTTCGCCAAGCAAACTGCTTGTCCCTCAGATCAAATTTGCCCTTTTAGGTCATCCCTAGAATGAGTAATGTATGTATATTAATTAAGCAGCACTGTTTTTCCCTAATGGCCAAATGTACAACCACTATCAGAACAAGAATCTATTTCATCCTGGTTACATTCTGGAACTGTCCCTTGTCAGCACATAAAGAAACAGGGAAGAGTCCTTAGTCTATTTCTCCAATTAATCTGATGGAGCTGTCATTACAAAGACCTTATAATTGCTCAAGATTGCAAATTATCAACGGTTCCATGATCTCCAAGTGAATGGGACAATGGTGGTGGTGGTGGTAGTAGGGGAGAGGTAGCTCATGCCATAAAGACACCCTAAAGTTTTCTTCTCCGGTCCTCCATAGTTTCCATAGCAACAAGGTGGGGGGGGAGGAAAGAGAAGAGGAAAAACAAAACCCATTAAATAGAAATTGGGAAGGGGGATGAACAAACACTTCAAACTATTTTGCTGTTCCCTGTGACAAAAAGAGATATTTTTCACTCAAAGAATAACAGCTTTTATGTAGATGTGAACTGGGTGACAAGAAGATAGCAATGAAACAAAGAATCAGTGTTCTCTAGGGTCTGTGTTCATATACACTTAATATGTTTATTAAATCTTTCTCCACCACACCACAATCGGTTGAGGGAATCACAGCCGCTCACCCATTCTAAAGCTATGGGATTGTTTGATGGGGTGGAACTCCATGGACTTTTGCGAATAGCTTGAAAAATGGGGCTTAAATAGGATGAATAAATAATGAAATAACAAGGGTTGGGGGTGGAGAAGGCATAAGATAAGAAAATAAAAGCAGCATTCCATGCTAGGCTGGAACTAAAAGAAGGAAGCCCAATAAACATTTAAGATAAATTGCTCAAGATCAGTACCATGGTCAGCTCCCAAATTACCAAATCAAACAAGCAAAAGCCAATCTGGAGTTTACTTTCAACATTAATTCTCCAATGAACTTGTCATCAAATTTCACCTAATGTTAATTACAGAAATGAATACGGAGATTCCAGTTTAATTAATTTCTCTGAAGGGGAGGGAAACATGTGTTGATCCATATTTCCTAAGGATATTTTCTATGCTTTTACACTGATCTTTTTCGTGATTCCTGAGTCTTATATATAGAAAAGGTGGGTAGGACTCTCTGCTAATTAACACTCATCATTGTCTAGCAATCATTAAACCAGCATAACTGATGACACTGATTAATTTAGAAGCCTGAAAACTTGCTCTTCACTCTCTACTTGGCATAGGAAGCAGAGCTAATGATATCCCTGCAAATACCCAGTGTTAATTGTCATAATTGCATGAACTGAGTCACGGTTAAGGGTTATGCATTACCCTTTCCACCTTTCATAGTAATATCCATCTTCATGAACACCACTACAACAACGAAAAGGTGATGGCAAGTTAGCGTATTTCAGTCACAGTATTTAGAAAATTTTATTTAGCAACCCAGAAGGAAATGGAGCATTTTGTGATACCACAGCAAATTTCACATTTTTCTACCTACAGCAGGCAAGGAAAATGTCATTTGGCTTTTGAGGATCTAATCTGAATCATCCAGCTGATTGAAACATCTGAATCAATTTGGTTTGATTTGAACATCAACGTGTGAAAGCCTGATTTAATTTGCACAGAAAGGTCTACAGTGTACGTGTGAATATGTCCTTTTATGATGTGAATCAGATTAGATTCTTCAATCCAATCCCATACATCAAATTACCTGGGTGCCTGAATTCCATGAACCGATTCCGCACATCAAATCATCAAAGCTTCACTAAATCAAACTGACACAACAAAAATTTAAAAGGGTAGCTCTGTGTTCACAGACCCCCTCTGGTTGCATTCACATAACATGCTAAGGTATGGTTTGTTTTAATAAAGGAGAATATTTGTAGCTCAAGGTGGAAATGAGAGGTCCTTAATGCTCTCTGAGCTTGGTGGTTTTCTGGAAGACATTTCATTACCCAAACTAGACTAACACTGATGATTTTTTATCTAGTTTGGGTAATGAAATGTCTGCAAGAAAACCACCAAGCTCAGACAGCACCAAGGATCCCTTACAGCTTGTTTAACTATGGTTTAAGTCACAAAGCCTGGTTTATTAAAACTACAAATAGGGATTTTCACAAGACACTTTTTGGCTTAGCATATTATAAGAACCAGCTATATTCCAAATGCCTAAGGTACTCAGCTTATTCTGGGTATCTCCAGGTAAGACAATGAACCTGAGTGCTATATATACACAAAGATTCAAACATTCTTTAGCTGGTAAATAAAAATAAAATAAATAATAGTAATAAATAAATAAATAAAAAATAGTACACTGAGCTGAACGTAAAGGACACTTGCTATGTTTCTGTTACCTAATTTGAAATCTACACTAAAGCTTAAGTGTTGCTAGCTTGCCCTTAGTTTTAACCTACCTCACACACTGATAAAGAGAAAGTCCTTTCGTTTGTATTAGCACTGGTTTAATTTTCTGTTTGGCCATTTTCAGGGGCCGGGCAGGAAAATAACTCCATCAATTGTTGCAGAAGGAAATGGCAGAGAATCTTACTGAAACATTTTCTTATAGTATAAAAGCTTTTTTTGTTGTTGCAGCAGAGCCCTTATGAAATCTGCTAAATCAAGCTGTCACAATGAATGTGAGTAGCCACACTTTTTCTTCAACTAAAAGGAAGTTAAAGGAATCGTTGCATCCAAGTTCTTATAAGTTCCTCCCCATCACAAAAGCAAGGATGACAACTTGGAAGAGGGGGGGGGAACTGAAGGGGAAATTAATGTGAGAAAAAAGAACTGTAGAATCAACAGCTAAAGGAAATAAATAACACGATTCCTCCAAATCTACTTTTGCCCCAGATTTTCCTTTACCAATCTGGATAAGCCACTTGAACTACATTTTTTAACCTGCGTGTGTGTGTGTGTGCACAGAATCAGATTATCTGCACATAAGAACCAGGATGATAGGAGGCAAATGGGCTGTTTACTGTTACAACAATTAAGAAATGATAGCTATTTTTGTCTTCGCCGCGTAACTCTTCAGAAGAATGGCATTATGTAAACAAAAAATGTAGGTTATGCGCTTCACTTGACATTCCAGCCAAAGTGAGGTTTCCCCCCCCCCATTCTTACTTAAGTTATAGTTAAAAAATCAAAGAGAAAAACAAAAGCAAATGACATCTTCATTTGTTTGTGCGGTAGTAGGCCTCAGTGAGTATGACTGACAGTACATTCTGGAAGAAAGGAAACACTTCCTTCACTCAACTGATCGTTCATCTTAGCAGTTTGTTGCCTCACAGGATCTGCTGAAGCTGAGGGCAATACTTCTGGATGGCAAACCAGTGAATAGCAGGAGAGAGGACCATCTGGTACTAGACTGATTCTACCCGGTCAAATTGGAGATTATACCCTCCAGATATGGTTTCTTGGGCAACCATATCCTTCTGAATCTTTCTCTTTCCCCCTGTTCATGTCTTCTCTAGTTCTGGTTCATGCTTAGCTTCCAATTCCAGATTACTCTTTTTCTCTGACGTCTACTATTTTCTCAAGCACAACTCCTTAGTTATCCTCCAGGTCCCGTTCAGACTAGCACTGATGATGTTACCTAGTTGGCTAATGAAATGTCTGCAAGAAAACAACCAAGCTCAGAGAGCACCAAGGACCCCACAGTCCTCCTCCTCCCCCTCCCCCTCCTCCCTCCTCCCCTTTCTCCCACCACTCCCTCCTAGCACTGATGATGTTACCTAGTTTGGGTAATGAAACGTCTGCAAGAAAACAACCAAACTCAGAGAGCAGCCAGGACCCCTCATTTCAACCTACAAATGCTCTCAATGTCTATGGAGATTCTCAGTCATCCAGGTCATGGTTGTCCCAAAGGTGCTTTGAGAGCTGAAGAAGCTTCTTGGATGGGAAGCGAAACGTGTTCAAAGAAAAACAAGGAAGTCCAGTTGCCTCTTGAAAAAGCACCTTTGGGACAAATATTCTCCTATATAGGTTCTCATTCACTTTGTAGTCCTACCAATTTCTTGGTCCCGTTGTTCTTCTCAGGCCTTGTTTTGATCAGATTGAGTCTTATGTCCTAGCTTCAAGCTTGGCTTTGGGGAACAAAGAGGGCAGGAGGGAGGTTATGTGATGGCAGTTAAACAGAGAATGGATTGGGGATTATTAACCACTGCAAGTTAAGGCTTCGCCTAGCAGGCAGATCATTTAGGCAAGCTCACAAGCTCTTAGAAAATCCAAGTAGTCCTGATAAGTAAATTATTAAAGGAAAGTTAGGAGGCCATAATCAAACAACGACGGAGACTGTTACATTTCAAGAACAAACTTATGCAGAGAAATATTTAAGCCTCCGGGAGATGCAGGACAGCCAATTTACATCTGTCCCTTGTTTTTGTAATAGTCACACTTGCTATGTCTCACACCTTTATATCCAGAGGTGGCATCACTTAGAGAAGAGTTTGGCTCCTATGCGTAGATTGGCATATAATCAAGCACCCCCATCTCTTGCAAAGATTATTCCAAAGCTGCCCAAGAGTCTCTCCTTTCCAACATACCTATCACTAATGAAGAACAGATGCCAGCCTCCAAATAATTAAAACAGCTATATTCCAGCAAGATGATAAGTTGTGTGCCCTGCTATCAACATACCATTACAACTATGTGGGGCCACTGCTGGCTGAAGCATGTTACAGTAACGGTATATCTACTCATTCAGCAAATTATATTTGCCCTTCGTTGGCTTCAATTTCCTCCTCTCTCCAACTCACTGGTACGACTAATGGGTAGTGAAGCTTCCTTCTCTGTCACAGAGATGAGTTAAGTCAACCCAGAGTGCAGCCATCTGTAAAGGAGGAGATACATATGCTACAGAAGATATAGCTAAGGAAGCCAGTATGATAATAGTAGTTAAAGAGGTTAGACTAGGACTGGGGTGCCCCATGTTTTTAGTCTATCAGTCACAAAAATGAGCCACTTGCTTTTCAAAGAATGTTGTGGAATTCACGTATGGATGTCAGCCTCCCCACCAGGGACCAAAAAAGACACATGGAGTTACTTCTGAGTAGTTTCCTTTACTGTTCCTCACCTATAGACACAAATCTTGCCAAACTAAAGCAACCGTTTGCATAACTACACATGTACTCTGACATCTGCTAGAGAGGAGCCATTTTAATTCTCTTCCTCTCTACCAAACTTTATATGCTTTTCCTGCTTCTTCGCCCTCTGGAATGCAGCCTCTTGGTTTTGGGAATCCAGACTACATTCCACTACAACAGCTGCAGATTTTCTGTAGAGGAAAGACATGGCTGCTTTAAATAGTCGCAGATAGGTCTTGCGTTTGTAGCCTTGTGCACTCCGAAGCATCTTTCTGGAACTGATTCCAAAGCCTTTCACTACAGAAACCCAACCCTTTATAAATTTGATTCCTTGTAATACAATACTAAATGATATGTGAGATTCTCTTGCTCCAATGTTGATATGCTATGAAGATCCGTTGCCATAATGACAGGATTCTGTCTCTTATCTTATGGCCAAATCAGCAGAGAGAACATCTCCACTAGGCTGTACAAACCCAATTATCTGGAAAACAAGATATTTATGTGTGTGTGTGTGTGTGGGTATTATTCTTTATATACTGTGGATGTTTCTGCCATCCAAATTTTCCTCTGAGCGTTACAATTTTAAATGGGACATTACAGAAGCTCACAAGGTCAAGTGTCTTATGGGGCACAAATAAATCAAAATTTCAGCAATGAAGAGAATCCTGCAACTTGGACATTTCCTTTTGAACACCCACTAAAATCCTCCATTTTCACTGCAGCCTTCCTACTTCCTCTCCAGTTTCTAAGCTGTGTCCATTCCCACCCTGCCAGCAACATATTTATATCCTGCATAATCCTGTAGCAGTCTTTGCAAATATAATCGCCACATTTCTGAGGACAAACAGGCATAATGGGGGTGTTTTTGCAATCTCCATTTGTTTTTTGTTTTTTTTGTTTTTTGTTTTACTGATTTTAATATCCAGGCATGCCAATTGCTGTTTTGGAATGTTTATATTTTATGAAGCAGGCACCAGAGATGGTGACTTTTTAACTCTCTTTAATATTATTTCTCATCAACACAATGATGCTGAAAAAAGACCCATGTGTGATGGTGTCTGTGTATGAGGGAGGTGGGTGTAGATACAGGGAAAGATTATTCCACCAACACAGTTAGAGATCCCAACTTCCCTATTTTTTTAGGTTGCTTTGGCCAAAAATGCTGCATATGTTGTATTTTCTGCTAAGGGCATTGCTTCAACTGCTAATGTCATTCAGTCCTAAGTCTGCCAATTTAAAACCACAGTGCTATGGTAACATCCTTCACACATAGGAAAAGGTAGACCACATAAATGAAAACAGAAAAAAAAAGATCCAGCTACAGGCCACCCATCTAATTGCCATTTTTAATTTGATCATTGGAGAAGTTGACTGCAATGTCAAGGACTAGGGGTGACATGATAGCCGTGTTCCAATATTTGAGGGGCTACCACAAAGATGAGGGTGTCAACCTATTTTCCAAAGCACCCGAAGGCAAGACAAGAAACAATGTATGGAAACTAATCAAGGAGAGAAGCAACCTAGAACTCAGGAGAAGCTTCCTGATGGTAAGAAAAATCAACCAGTGGGACAGCTTGCTTCCAGAAGCTGTGGGGGCTCCATCACTGGAGGCTTTTAAGAAGAGACTGGACTGCCACTTGTTCGGAATAGTATAGGATCTCCTGCTCAAGCAAGGGGTTAGACTAGAAGACCTCCAAGGTCCCTTCCAACTCTGCTATTCTATGCATCTATGTGTATTAAATTCAGTGCTTGGTCTATTTGGCAGTGGGAAACAGTTGAACAATGCTAAGCTGTAAGTTAAACCCATCACAAATTCCAGCTCTGCTAAAAACAAAGTATTATGTCATGGCGCAGACACATAAATGAGTCTGCTGGGGTTTGTCTTTCTCAGATCACAAATCCTCATAGAAAAATAACCAAATGTGATTAAAAAAAGTTTTTTCCCCCTCCCCTAAAATGATTTGATCGTCGTTTTATTTGAGTGAAATTGAATAAAATTACAGATAGGCCTTGACTTACAACCGTTCATTTAGTGACCGTTCAAAGTTACAACCACACTGAAAAAGTGACTTATGACCGTTTTTCACACTTACGACCGTTGCAGCGTCCTCGTGGTCGCGTGATCAAAATTCAGACGCCTGGCAAATGACTCACATTTATGACGGTTCCAGTGTCCTGGGGTCATGTGATCCCCTTTTGCAACCTTCCGCCAAGCAAAATCAAGGGGGAAGCCAGACTCATTTATAACAACGGTGTTACTAATTTAACAACTGCGATGGTTCACTTAACGACTTAACAGCAAAAACTCATTTGACAACCGTCTCATTTAGCAACAGAAAGTTCGGGGTCAGTTGTAGTCGTAAGTCAAGGACTGTCTGTACTCCACTACACTGGACCCCAAGCAAAAAAGTAAAACGGATGACCTGTGTGAAAAATTCGACATTTGTTATTTGGCGTGTTATCCTTGGATGCTGTTTTAACTGTTGTGAGCTGCTCAGAGTCGGGATGGGTGAAATAGGTGGCTACATCAATTGAATTAATAAATAATAAATACGTATCGTAAAACCGCTTGGCTTGTGTCTAGAAATGAAATAGTGGTATTTAAAGAGCAGCGGTGTATTTCTGAAACAAAATTAGAACAGCAACAGGTTTGTACTCCTGCCAGCTAAATCCCCATTAAATCAGATTAATGCAGATTCTCTTTATTTTGCTGACCAGGAAGATCAATGGTATTCTTGCACTCAAGAGAAAAAGGGCGAGGGGGAGGGATTCTCTGACAAACAAGCTATCAATTGCCTGTGGGAATCACAGCAAAGCCTAGCTAACTCACCCAAATCTGGTCTCTTTGAAAACAACCTGTTAAAGAACCTTATCTCTTAGCTGTCTTCATGAAAATGCTCTGTAATGGAAGACATTCTGGGTAGGTATGTCATTTGCATATGAAACAGGGCATCCTTCCAAGAAGATTTAAAAAACAAAATGGGTTGTTTCTCATTTAGACTCATCTCGTTATGACAATGTAGGCACCCTGTATAATTTATTGGACATGTAACGCTAAGGCATATATTTGGCAAGGGGGATATTAGCCAGATGACAATGCAAACGCCAACTATAGCTTTGTTATTTGGCATAAGCCTTTTATACACATACATATTTATAAAACCTGAATGAATTCGCAATCCACTGCAGGACGAAGGCTTCTTCATTAAAGGTTATGGGGCATAATTTAACACCCGGAGAGACAGTGACTGGCACAAAGACTTTGTGTGTGTGTGTGTGTGTGTGTGTGTGTGTGTGTGTGTGTGTGATTCCACATTCTTCAGGTGCACAAGCCGAATAAATGAGTTTACGGCCAGCTTAAAGATATGAACTCATGCTGGCGACAGTTAACATCAGACAATAAATCAAGCAGCAAACAATAACTTCATCCAAGGAGCTAGCCAAGGAGAAAACTGTACTGTATATAAACAGGGAACAAACCCCACACTCACTAGCAGGGATGATGTCACCTAGTTGTGTAAGGAAACGTCTGCCAGAAAACAACCAAGCTCAGAGCTACTGCATATAAACAGGGAGCAAGCCCCACTCACTGGCACCGATGATGTTACCTAGCTGGGTAACGAAACGTCCGCAAGCAAACAACCAATTTCTTTGAAATATTATAGCACCTCCATCTTCCACAAAGCTTGGTGCCACTGTTTTGAAAGTGACACAGATAGCCAGTGAGATCACGTGAAGTATTAATACCACTTTACAATGCCTTGGTAAGGCCACACTTGGAATACTGCATCCAGTTTTGGTCACCACGATGTAAAAAGATATTGAGGCTCTAGAAAGAGTACAGAGAAGAGCAACAAAGAGGATGAGGGGACTGGAGGATAAAACATATAAAGAACGGTTGCTGGAATTGGGTATGTCTAGTTTAATGAAGAGAAGGACGAGGGGGGACATGATAGCAGTGTTCCAATATCTCAGAGGCTGCCCCAAAGAAGAGGGAGTGAAGCTATTCTCCAAAGCACCTGAAGGCAGGACAAGAAGAAATGGATGGAAACTAACCAAGGAGAGAAGCAACCTAGAACTAAGGAGAAACTTCCTGACAGTGAAAGCAATTAACCAGTGGAACAACCTGCCTCCAGAAGCGGTGAATGCTCCAACACTGGAAGTTTTTAAGAAGAGACTAGACAGCCATTTGTCTAAAATGGTATAGGGTTTCCTGCCTGAGCAGGGGGTTGTCCAGCTCTGGGCTGTGCTGCCTCCTGTGTCATCTCCCTCCCTGGCATATGCTCCACCTTTCCTGGGAAACTTCCATTTCACTGTAGTTGTAGGAGATGACCAGGCTGAGCCTGAGGGAGGAGTCAAACACATCATCAGTCTTGAGTCCTTTCATGCCCACAAGAGATCTAAGTCTTGCCCACCTTGAATTCCTTTGACTCTTATCTACCACCAATTTGCTTTGACCATTATTAGTTCAGATTCTTGTAGAGAGCTTAAGCTTGCAATGGACCTTTATATTTATTTGAACTGCCAGGATTTCCTGATTTCTCATGACTGACAGTAGTCCATCACATCACCTCCCACTTCATAAATCCTATTCATCACAATAGGACAACTTTGAAGTCAATGGCCCTATCATTATTTATGCTACATGCCATGGATGTAAAAGAACAACTATAAAAATGGAATTCTGACTACGTGGAAGAAACATATTTGTGATGGCAGTATTATCTGAATCCGTCCTCTTTCTCTTGTCCATTCTAGTAGAGAAACTGCTTATTGCCTGTTTTCCAAAGCCCAACAGAATGTGTTCATTTGAAAATCATCGCTCAAGTTCAGCTTCACTTTGAAAGATAAGATTTTTTTTTTAATGACTATGATGAATCACAAAATTTGTCAATGAAATGTGGAACTGGGAGATTCAGAAATAACTTTCCCCAGTTCAATTTATCACCTTAACATATTATAAGCTGGAGCCACACTTGCATTTAAATTTGAATTACAATAAATGTAGACTTTCATCAGCAATTCTCAGTCTGGTCACCTCCTTCCATTTCTTATCCAACTGGCAGTTCTAAAATTGCTGCCATGGTGCATAAAGATGTATTTATGTATTTTACTTATGCAGCACACTTCTGAGCAGTTCACAGGAGATTGCATGAAAGAACTATCCTACTAGTAAAACCAGCATAAAACTACGGAATCCCCAAGTTTTTTGATAAAGCAAAATATGAAATTAGAGTCAGGGACAATAGCATGTCCTATTGTGCTGCAAGTTCTACAGGGACATCAGATCAACGTACATTCTCCCTATATTAGAGATTTCTAGGGAGATCAGATAATTTCTACGTTAACCATCTCCTTCAGGATTCAAATCCAGCCAGCATTCATGGAGTAGCAATATTTTGTCCGGCTGCAATGATAATAAGGGGAAAAAAACACACCTAAAGAACTAAAGATGCTTATTCATGTTACTACTTTGCCTGGTTATTTTTCCAATAATTTCTAGAGGATGTATTTATTTTAAGGTTTAACTTTTGTGCTGGTCTGTGACCGTAATAAAGGTTGATTCTATGGGTCAGGGAAAAGGGCAGTCAACATTTCTTCAGCCTTGTCAACATTTCCAAAGGCCTTATCATTTCCTATTGGGTCCAAACATCAAGGAAGCCAGGTTGAGGGTCTTCTGAAGTTTCTTTTAGTCTTCCTCACTTATAGACAGAAATTCTATAGATAGAAAGCAACTACTTGCATCATAGCAATAGCACTTAGTCTTATATACCACTTCACAGTGCTTTACAGCACTCTCTAAGCGGTATACAGAGTCAGCCTATTGCCCCCAACAATCTGGGTCCTCATTTTACTGACCTCGGAAGGGTGGAAGGCTGAGACAACCTTGAGCTGGTCGGGATTGAACTCCTGGCAGTGGGCAGAATTAGCCTGCAATACTGCATTCTAACCACTGCGCCACCATGGCTCATGAAACATAGAGTATATGTTCTTCTAGGGAGGAGCTATCTTGACCCCCTCCCTCCCCCCCTCCCTTCACTGTCTCTTGTTCTTCTGGAATTGACCCCCTTCCTCCTGGGAATCCAGATTACATTTTTCCACTGAAAGGATCACATGGGACACGGAGATCTAATGGATCTAGGTATCATCTAGCATTTGCGTGGTCCAAGATACTAAGATCTTCTGTAGAGCTACTGTTTGCAATAATAGCATCTCACCACAGATATCTCAAAAAGTGCTGTTTCCAAGGATCCCAATGGTCTACAGAGAGATCAGCCTTCATGGAAACAGCATCTCATTTAGGATCTTGGCAACTGGAATATTATGACAACTGGAACATTATGATAGAAGAGATTCTTAACTGCGATGACTACAGACTATTTGAAACCAAAATACGCTCTATGGCAATCTCGCTTTCTCATCGAAGTGAAGACTACAGACTGTCTGTTCAACAAGCAATGAATGCATCGCCAAAAGGTCCGACGGGATCCCGGGAACCGTGCCGCTAAGGAGGGCGAGATTTCATTTTTCTTCAAAAAGTCAGGGGATTGAGAATTTAGGGTTTAATTCTATACCCATTTACCGAGGAAAAAGTTCTATTACACACACTGAGCTTTATATCTCCAGCAGATTGAAATGTTAAGAGTCGTATTCTCTATTCATTCATTTAGCCTTCAAGGACCACCAAGAGTGCAATGAGGAGAGGAAGAAGGAAGGGGCGGTAAAAGAAAATTGACAGCCACCAAAGAATCTGGAGGATTTCTCTCCACAAGCCTTTATGCACTGACCCTTTCTGAAATTAGTATCTGAAGAAGAAGCTTGGAGATATAAATCTTCGTCTGACATTTCAGGGCTGGTTCTTAGCCAATTAGAGTGCACTCTGTTACACTGATAAAGCGTATCCCTGTATGACTAAGGCCAGGTCTAGCGGAAGCAAAATTCATTTAATAACACACATGCGTGCACATGCCCACACACACACACACACACACACACACACACCCATACAGACCGTTCCTTCCTACATGAAACAGAAGCCTGACACCTGCTGGTAATCTGTCCAGATACTGAACCAGCAGGCTTACCATTGTGAATTAGTTCATGCCTTGGTTTAGTAAGGCAGTTGCATCTCCCTCGTCTTGTGCAGAAGGTCTGGCTTAACAGCTGTTAAGAATTTATCGTTAAAAAGCTGCAAGTGGAACCAAGCCAGAATGGTGAGAGGCTCAGGAGTGAAAATTAATGAGGGTTTCCCATACACCACTGAAACAAAAACAAGAACGGAGGAGACTACTCAGAGTACATGGAGTATATGAAAATTCCCCATAGCTGGCTAGGGAATTCTGGGACTTGAAGTCTATACATGTTGACCGAGGAATTCAGGGAACTAAGGTCCATATATACCAACTGAGGAATTCTGGCAGTTGAAGTCCATACATGCTGACTGAGGAATTCTAGGAGTTAAAGTCTACAGAACTTCAGTGGCCAAAATTCAGAAACACGGTCCTAGACAGTACAAAGGCTGTCTTCGGATCAGTCCCTGGTTTCAGAACCATTTTCAAGTGTTGAAGGAAGCGGAGACTTGTGCTACCCTGACCTCTGTAAGTTTATGAATATGTCTGAAGGGCTGTTGCCCCCCGTGGGGATTTAAGGTATCAGAATGCCATCCCTTCATTGATGATTCTTTCCCACCGTCATGGGAAGTTGTTAGAAACCAACAGTGGGGGAATATAAGTGAAAGGTTGAGCACACCACTCAACTCAAAATGGTAACATACTTGAAACAAGCTCAATTCCTGATGATTACATAGATGTATAATTGTCTTGGGAATAGCATGGACGTGAGCTATTGTTGATTTCCTGTGGGATAATTTTGAGTTCTTGCAGATGGAAATTAACTGTGGCCTGTCATCAAAACAGTAATTAGATCCAATCCTGCGTCAGGGTAAGATCCAATCAAGACTAATCCTTTAAGGCAGAGGTCCCCAACCTTTTGGGCACCAGGGACCGGTTACGTAGAGAGAGGTTTTTCTGCGGACTGGGGGGGTGCGTGGTTTTGTGTGCTGCCTGCATCCTGTGGATGGAGCTTTGCTTGTTTGTGCGGACCAGTTGCTGTCATGCTGCGGCCCGGTACCAGTCCACAGACCGGGGGTTGGGGACCCCTGCTTTAAGAGCATATGCCAGACTAAAGCTATAACCTTCTAACCTGAGAGATATACCCTGGGAGATTCTAGAGTCTGGTTACCTTGAACCTCTTCTCTCATCCCCCTTGCAGGTTGGGATGGCCCAGTCTCTTGATCTTTTCTTTCTGGGAATGCTCTGAGTTGGCCAAATCCCCCCCCCCCTCTGCTGCTGCAGGTGCACATTCCATCACACCCTGCTTCAAAGTCATCCCAAACCAGGCCGGAGTTCCAAACTGCTGAAGCTTCAGTAAGGTAGAGAAATCTTCACACAGCATATTATCCCAACACTGCAACCTGCAAATAGGATGGTATTGGGTTGAATTCCATTCGGACTCAGCACCAGATAATGTCTCCAGATAGGTGAGCTTAATAGCCTAGCAGACAGAGAAAAAAGCTTCAGAGTGTTAAGCAGTCACCTCCAAGGGGCCATTATGTTCCAACCGCAATGATGTTTACCTATAGGACCTGCTTCTTTACCCATTAATCTCCCGCTGCACTTAAAGAAAGTGGAGCCACAGTACTCCTCAAGAATCTCTGGCCTGCCTATTTTGAAGCATGGTGGAAGGAGTGGCCTTTTTAAGAGTCTGCAAGTTTGCAGAAGTGTGAAAAGATAGATTCCAGAGTCTGGGTGCATTCAGAACTCCGGCAACTGCAATTTATTTCCTTCTGTTTGCAAAAGTGCTTCCGAATGGGGCATAGAATTCACATTTGTCATTTCCCTTGCCATCAGAAAATGGCTTTTTCTTTCTCCCTGCCAGTTTCACGCTTCCCCCTTTGGCTAACGTTGACTGTTTCCTCCTGTGTTTTTTAATAGCATACCCAGATCTCAGGCTTGTCTGTTCTTTCCTTGGGTTAAAAAAAGAAGAGGAGGCAGACAGGGAGGGAGAAGAAACCAGAGTGAAACTGCAAATGGGAAGGTCTCCAACAGAATTTGCTGTGGGGTTCTACACACAGTCGCCCCTCTTCCCTGCTTCCTCAAGAGACAGAGCTTAATTGAAAAAGAAAGCATTTCTTAGCTGCACAAAATGATGGCGTGTTTTCTCTGGAAGCACTTCTGGCATGTGTATGTTTGCACAGAGCAAGACGTGTAACAAGGTGCGAAACCTGGGTAGTTTGAACTTGCTAGGCTTTGTTGCCTAGTTTGTTTAAAACAGTTTAATTAATTGCACAGCAAATGGACAGGCTTCACCATAGTTTCAGCTGGGAAATTGTGAGCATCCTAGATCAAGTTAAGTCCAAATAATGCGAGACAATTCCTGGCAGCCTAGCACTCAGACCAAGTTGCCATCAACAGGCACATGGAAATAAACAACGTTTACATACCATTCAAAAGAGACAATGAAAAAAGGAAGCAAAAAAGACCAAAATACCTCCTTTCCAACAATCAACAGCCAGATAAGCAGAGATGAATACCAAGATGAATACCAGAGGAACAATCATGCAATAAACAATACCCCAATCAAGGAACAACCAACTCAGACAATTAAATCATGAAACTAGCAAGAACACTCCCACCAATACTGACTTGTATATAAAGCCACTTGTATATAAACGGAAAGCAAACCCCACACTCTCCTAGCAATGATGATGTTATCTAGTTGGATAATGAAAACGTCTTCAAAACAAGCAAACAAAAAAATCTCAGAGAGCAGCAAAGATCCTACATTCATTGGGATCCTTGGTGCTCTTGTCTTTGTCCTCCTCCTCTTCTTTCTCCTCTTCTTCCTTCTCCTCCACTCTGCAAACCCCCACTCTTTCCTATCAATGATGATGCTATCTAGTTGTGTCATGAAACATCTGTAAGGAAACCACCAAACTCAGGGAGCACTAAGGACCTCAGTGAAAGTATTTTTCCTCTCCTCTGCCTTTTACTCTCTGGAAAACTAGTGAGGCCTCTTCTGAAATGCTTCTCATACTTTCTGTCCTCCTGTGGACTGAGATACCTTTTGACTTCTGCTTGTTTCATCTGTGGCTCTCCATGCTGTCCCCCAAGGCCATGCCCACATACCATTACAATACAGAGAATTGCATCTGTAGCTCTACCACAGATAAATTCCATGTGCTTCTTGTCTGCAATTATCTATGACATGGTAAAAAGTTGTCTAAGGAAAAAAAGCACAGCCCAGTTAATCAATGAATGGCCTTAATAAAGATAATATATGTTGTATATTCTAATTGCCTATATGGGAACAAAGGAGGAGTGGGGGTAGCCAGACAAATGGGAGTAGCTCAAATCCTTAATTGAATTTCCCTGGCCTAAGACGGCAATGAGAGGGACAGTAGCAGCAGCTTTGTAAAAAATTTCCTACATTCTGCTTTGTTTTTGCTTTGTTTTGTGCATCAAAAACGGAGACCTATATCCATATCTTCAAGAGATGTGTTGCCAACAAGCACTTGCACTGACTCCTTGCTTCATCTCATGCTTTTAAACCAAGCACACTTACAAATGCCCACAAAAGGACACACATAGCACAAGAGAGGTTGGGAGATATATATATATATATATATATTAGCTCTGCATAGAAGAGTGGTGCTGAATGAAGTGCATCATCAGAACAAGAATGAAGTGTTCAGCACTGCTGTTTTTATACAATGACTTGTTTTCAACTCTTGTTCCTAAAACGAATATTGCACTCTGCTATCGGCTACTCAGTTTGGCTGGGCTGTATTCTATTAAATATCGCAAGCATGCAGGGAACAGAACCGGAGGGATTCATAACGTGCAAAAGCAGATGGATCTCCCCTCGCCGTGCATACAGGTAGTCCTTGACTTACCACCACAGCTGAGCCAAAATTTTACATTTCTAAGCGAGACAACTGTTAGGTGAGTTTTGCCCCATTGTACGACCTTTCTTGCCACAGTTGTTAAGAGAATCGTTGCAGTCGTTAAGTTAGTAACACCTTTGTTAAGTGAATTTGGCTTCCCTCTTTGTCTTTGCTTGTCAGAAGGTGATTGCATGACCCCCGGGGCCACTGCAACCATCATAAATATATGCAGTGGTGGAATTCAAATACCTGAACAACTGGTTCTCTTATTCAATGCAGGCCTGGGCCTCTGAGGCCTAGAATGGACTTCCGGAAGTGGCATCCATGCACTTCCGGTGAGTCGTTCTAGGCCTGGGAGGCCTCCTCCAGACCTCCAAGGTCTAGACTGGACTTCTGGAAGCCAGTCGGTTCTCCAAATGCAGCAAAATTTAGCTACCGGTTCTCCTGAACCGGTGCGAACCGGCTGAATCCCACCACTGAATATATGCCAATTGGAAAGCGTCCCAATTTTGAACATGTGACCGTGGGGATGCTGCAACGGTTGTGTGAAAAATGGTCACAGATCACTTTTTTTAGTACCGCTCTAACTTCACTAAACAAATGGCTATAAGTTGAGGATTACCTGTACATCTTGATCAACCAGCACATTAAATGCCAACCTTGGCATGCTAAAATCAGAATATGAACCTGAGTTATTATGGGATAGGCCAGTTTGTAAAAACCAGGAGACTGTGAGTTCTAGTCCTGCCTTAGACACAAAGTCATCTGGGTGAGGTTGGACCAGTCAGTTTCCCTCAGCCCCAGGAAAGAGGCAATGGCAAACTCCTTCTGAAAAATCTTACTAAGAAAACTGCAGGGACTTGTCCAGGCAGTCTCCAAGAATTGGACATGATTGAATGGATGGTGGGAGGGGGAAAATTACGTGATAGGTACTGACAATCTTGGATATCCTTCCTGGGTTGTTTTTTTCTTTTCTTCCCAAACTGTCCAAAATCTCGTTAAGAATTCAATGAACTCATCCTAAGAATCCACACAATTGTATACAAGAATGCTGAAATCTCAGCATTTCTCAAGAGTCCTTCCATAGGATCACTGCATTCTCATGTGAGATCTTGTAAAATTTGGCAATGTCACTAGCTTTCAACTATTTCTAATTAAAACAAACAAAAAGACATTTTTAGTAATTGCAGTCTTGGGACGAGTGATGACACCATTTCTGGAGTGTGATTAACCTCATGAATGCTGGGTTGAATTGGGAGAGCCATCACTCCCTGGGTTTGCCGAGACACAAGATTCAGTGCCTATGAATGACGCTTTACTGTAGCAATAACCTCTATCTAAAACTAAGGATGGTGAAATCGCTTAATGTTGCTTGGGGACGTACTGTTTTCTCACAGTAAATTTGTTATGGCCTCAGACCATAAATAATATTTTACACGTTTGACAAAAAGGAAAGCAGGAGAGAGAGAGCGCAGTCATTTCTATGCCTGTGTTTTGACAGAACGTACGCTTCAGAATGAATATTTAATTAAACTATCCCCAGTAAATGAGACTGAAAGCTTTTCTTTCTAACGCACCCACTTTTTCTATGCTGGATGGATTTAATACAGGAGGCATTCAGGACCTGCCATTCCTCACTCAGAACTTGTGGTGATGGGTACAGAACATTTTGTCAGAAGAACTGAGTTGGCTGTCAGTTTAATCAATGAGTTTTTAGGCTCAATTTAATCTCCTCCACACCATCACCAAATAACCCTCATCCCATACAAACAACATGTCACATTCATGACAGATCCTTTCCCCTCTAACTCAGACGCAGCAGCCTTTGAGAGGCGAAGCACAGAGACCAGATGAGAAATGTAATTTGCAGTTAGACCAAAGTTGTGACTGGTTGTGAGAAATCCCTGCCTTATGTCTATCCCATGGACAAATGCAATCCATTTCGTTGAGTATCTTCTCCAACCTGGCGCTATCCATAGATGTTGAGACTATCACAACAATGATGGTGCCAATCAGAATAAGTCAACTGTCCCAACAACACTGGCTGAATTACTGTAGGCTGCCTCAATCCCTGGTTTGCAGCTATGACCTCCTCTTAAGAAATTGGTGTTAAAAGTTGTGTTTCCCAAGCTTTTCATTTTCTTCAGTCTCTGTTGGTTTCGGGGCTTAATATGGAGCCGCCATTAGGACGCATATTATTTGTTCCTTCACAGAAGAAATATGCTAATAAAAATTAGAGACTCCCATATCAAAGGAGATTCAGGACCAGAGGCTGTGTAAATAATTGTGGCGCTCAGTAGAGGACCGATGACAATGTAGACTAGTATGTCCTTTTTCTCTTTCAAACTGATGTTTCTAACCACTTGCTCCTATCCACACTTGTGAAGCTGTATCAGTAGCTATGCCAGCTACACAGCAGAAAATCTTCAGAAAATGGCCTGAGGATTTCTAAGAGGAAGGAAGGAAGGAAGGAAGGAAGGAAGGAAGGAAGGAAGGAAGGAAGGAAGGAAGGAAGGAAGGAAGGAAGGAAGGAAGGAAGATATTTGTTTTTCCTTCACTTATTTCTCCATCATAAAAAATAGATTCTGCATCCTAGTACAACTTACATTCATTGACTAGGTATACACAGAACAAGTTAGCCATGAACTTCAAAATCCATTGAAAGACTGTACTGCATGGATCGGGAATTTAAAAACCCAGTACTTTAGGTGATGGAGACCCAGTTTGGCATAGTGACTTAAGGCACCAGACTAGAAACTGGGTGACTTTGACTTCTAGTCCAGCTTTAGGCTTTGGATCAGAGGTTGACTTTAAACTTTGGATCAATTCCTCTTTCTCAGCCAAGGAAGGAGGCAAGGACAGGCTACTTTCTGAATATCTAACAAAAGGAAACCGCAAGGACTTCTCCAAGCAATCATCAGGAGTCAACACTGACTCAAAGGCATTAAAAAAAGAAAGAAAGGAGATACTCTCATTGACCAGCCTAAATGTGCAATAGATCTAGAGAAAGTGATGTTTCCAGAAAGAGATCTTGCTGGCAGGCCACTTTTGAAGGAATGAAAATAAGGTATTAATTCTCTACTTCTCACCTCCTCTCTAAGAAGACTAGTGAGGGCTCAGAGGCCCATTGGTATTCTCAACGGGGAACATCATGTGCAGTTACGGAGAAGTCAATGGGGAACATAACACAGAGTTCAGAAGGCAGGCATGCCGATTTGCTGCCAGACTGCAAGAAGGTGAACATACTGATAGGGGGGAAAAAAATCAGAGCTGTTTTCTTTATATGGGCCACATTGGAGATGTCAAAAGAAAAAAACATGTCTGTGTCGCTTCAAAACGATCGCCCTGCTTTGAATTCAACTCTCCCTCTTAATCAAAGTCGGATTTTATTCTGCTCAAAAGCACAGGAGGGGGTTCACGCAGCTAAACACAATACAGGACCGCCTGCTAATTTCTGTTTAGGAAGGAAAGACTCTACTGGTATCAACTTAACAAGACCACGTATCCCCCACGGACTCCAAACAGATCAATGGTATATTTTAGGCAAATAAATCCTCCTGGTGATTCTGAGAGGCTAATGACTCACAGACCCTCTTGTGTTAAACCACAACTCTGACGGATTATTAAATCAGGGACAACCAATGGCAGGTAATAAAGAGGAGCCTTGCAGATGCCGGTTTTTTTTTTTGAAGTCATTGTCTCAGGCTCCCTTTTTGCTCATTGCCAGGAGCTTTTCTGAGTCGGCGTTCTTGAATTCGTCTCTCTTTACCAGCGCAAGTACTTTAAACCCCATTCTCTGCTTCTTTTCCTTTTATGCGTAGCAGCTGACCAGAAATTTGGATCATCATCAGATCGATAGAAGAGTAGCTTATGGAATAGCAATAGTAATAGCGCCTAGACTTATATACCGCTTCATAGTGCTTTACTGCCCTCTCTAAGCGGTTTATAGAGTCAGCATATCGCCCCCGGCAATTTGGGCCCTCAGTTTGCTGGCCTTGGAAGGATGGAAGGCTGAGTCAATCTCGAACCCTATCAGGATTGAACTCCGGATTTAGCCTGCAACACTGCATTCTAACCGCTGCACCACCAGATGGACATGGCACACTTACAAAACTGTACTTGCACGCACTGTTTCACAGCCTATTATTTTGCACAGCTCAGCAACAAATGCCTTGCATAACTTATTCTGCAGTGATCCCAAACAATAACATGCTCATTTAGTGCTCAGATTTTTTCCCATCTTTTGAAACCACTAGGAGGGACAGCTTAGAGGACGTTGGGGTGCAAGTGAATAATGCCATCATAATAGCAGAATCTGCAAGAGAACAATGTAAGGAAACCTCGTTCTTCAAACAGAGAGTTTCGGCTTCCTAAGCTCACAGGGTTCACACCAAGAGATCAATGTTAGATAGAGAAAGTAAGAGACATTTAACTCTAGAGAAAAAAGAAGAAGAAGAAAAAGAAGCTTCTTAGGGTTGATGTCTCTCTCTTTTTTTTTTTAAAGGAAACGACAATTTCACAAAATAATATCCCACATTGCTTCTGGCACCGTTGTCCAAATTGCTTCAGATTTGCCATAGAAACAGTCGAGAATCTTTGAAACAAACCACAACCTTGAACAATAAAGACAATGGGCATCTCAGCATATAGAAAAGCTGTAAGAAACTGACTAAAAACATGGTGATGAGAATGGCTGCCAAGAGCATAGAAAAATGTGAGCCAGATTCTTTTATAAAACATATATAGACAATGGCTGGTACCCAATGCATCATTGTGGCAGCTAGTCACCATCTTGTGGGCTTGACAAATAGACCCCCTGAGACTGTTGTCTGGCCTCTGGCCTCTAATCAGGGAAGTGTATACATGCAGAATATATTCGTTGACAGTAACTATAGGCAATTTGATAGACAATCGATGAATGTCAGGATAGGATGTGTTATTGGAAATACTGCATGATTCTGGAAATAACTTGACTATCTTACAGTAAGTTGGAGCTTGAGAGAGCACTGCCAAACTGGATCCAGGAACTTTCAGCTTTGGGAAGCTACCAACATGGGAAGAAGAGTCAGTTCCTCTTTCTTGAACAAAATGGCTTGAACGATGCATAGCTGCAAGGTACCCAAATCCTTTCCAGGAGAGCCAAGTTGGTAGAAACCTAGTAGAGTTGCTGTGATTTTTGGAATCAGGGTTTTAAAGAGGATTGGAGGATCTGCAGCCTCAGCCTTTCACCTGATTCCAAAAGTTCTCACTCTGCTGACCTTCATAACCCTGAACTTGAGGTGGAATATCGCCAGAGGCGAATTCTGGTTTAAGGCTTAAAAGAGATCCAATGGGGCAAAAAGTGAGGGGTCCTTGGCTATTGAGTCTCAATAATGATAGAAAAATCCAGTTTTCAAGGCCAAGATTGAAAGCAGTTGATGACCATTTCAGTGAAGAACAACCATCGTTGGGCAGATGTTCTTTCATTCCTCAAGCAGGATTTGCATTCAAGACGGCAATGAAATTTAAGCACATTTCATTAAAATTTAAGGAGTAGGGGTGACATGATAGCAGTGTTACAATATCTCAGGGGCTGCCACAAAGAAGAGGGAGTCAAGCTATTCTCCAAAGTACCTGAAGGCAGGACAAGAAGCAATGGATGGAAACTAACCAAAGAGAGAAGCAACCTGGAACTAAGGAGACACTTTCTGGCAGGGAGAACCATTAATCAGTGGAACGACTGGCCTCCAGAAGTTGTGAATGCTCCAACACTGAAATTTTTAAAGAAATTGGACAACCATTTGTAAGAAATGGTATAGGGTTTCCAGCCTGAGCAGGGGGGTTGGACTAGAAGACCTCTAAGGTCCCTTCCATTTCTGTTATTCTATTCTATTCTATTCTATTCTACTCTACTCTACTCTACTCTACTCTACTCTACTCTACTCTACTCTACTCTACTCTACTCTACTACGCTCTACTCTACTCTACTCTACTCTACTCACATCAGAGATGTATCTCTCCTGGAGATCCTCTCTTCAGGTCCTTGACTCAACCATCTTCAAGCCTGAGAACACTGCTCACAAGCATGAGATGTGATTATGATTTTTCTAAACCTCTGCAGGAGATGTGCTGTGGGGTTCATTAACAACAGATGTTTCCTGCAGCAATAAACGGCAAGAAAATCTGGTGCCCTGGCAGTTTGTTCTCTGCAAGGCATGCACTGTGCATGCCTGTCTGGATGCAACATGCGAGAAGAGGACGAGAGACCACACCAGACTCTTAACAAGATGTCCTAGAATATAATGATCCTTAGGCCGCTGTTTACGAGCCAACAACAAAGAGAAAATGAAGAAGGCAGAGTGCACGAGAGAGAAATGATCGGGCAAAATGAGAGAAACAATAGTGTTTGGACAAGATGGGGAAAAGTCCCATGGGACCCTTCCATACTGAAATAGTCATTAGACCAGCAACATTTGGCACTTTTACATCAGCATGGATGTTGATAAGCTCAGCTGGTGCAGTTCTCGTCATGGAAACTTCCAAGTATTTCTCTTTCCCAAAATGCAGAATCACATAAGAATTTGGCAGTTGCCGCCAGTGGTCTCATCGGATATCAGCCATTTATTTCAATTATGATTTTTTAAAATATATCATTTAAATTCTGGGCAACTGCTGGTCTCATTTGGGAAGAAGACAATGGAGTTCTTTGTTATTCATGGATGCTTCCTCGCCAGCCTCTGTTCCAAACAGACCTATTTGGCCAAGATACAGCTTCCTCCAACATACCAGCTAGGACAACCAATGCATCATCTGTATGGTATGCTCAAATATATACGCCACTGCCTCTAATACAAGTAGTCCTCGGCTTACGACGTACAACAAAATTTATGTCGTTAAGCGAGACGTTTGTTAAGTGTGTTTTGACCCATTTTATGACCTTCCTTGCCACCACTGTTATGTGAACCCCAGTTATTACGTGATTCTGGCTTCCACATTGGCTTTGCTTGTCAAAAGGTTGCAAAAGGGGACTCACATGACCTAGGGACACAGCAATGGTCGTACGTGTGAATCAGTTGCCATGCATCTGAATTTTGATGACATGATCATGGGGATGCTCCAAAGCTGGTAACTGAAAAAAATGATCATAAGTCACTTTAAAAAAAACAAAAACTATTGTAAGTCAAGGATTATCTGTAGCTAGGAAGAATTCTCCTTTGCTCACCCCTAGATGATTTTTTTTTACATTTTTGCTGAAGAGCGAGAGGGGGAAAAAAATAGATCCGCTGTGATTGTTTGCGCATCTGGAGCATTAAGCTGGCTTTTGCTTCCCTGTCAACTGATGCAGAAAGTATACAGAATGAGCAGAGTCACCTGGAGATGCCCCTCCTTGCAGCAGAAAATTATATTCTCAGTGTGACATATCGGGAGATGTCATCTCGTCACCAGGAAAAGAAATCTGTGGCAAGAAAGAAAGTGTCACCCGAAAAGAAATCCGTCCTACAGAGAGAGACGAACGGAGTGAGTGGCAAAACAAGGCATGTCACGGCAAAACAAAGAGAATGTAAGAAGACCCAGCGCTGAAAGTAGAAAAGCTGTTACCAACCTCAGCTGGCTAATTCGGAGATAGACACACGTTTAAATCTGCGGTGAAATGGCACAAAGGACCACACCGACTCTCTCTCCTTCAAGTTCATTGTCAAACCTGAGGCTGCATAGTTGGAAACAGCTGGAATCCATAAGCAGACAAAAATTTGAAGTCACCTATTGCGTAAATCATGGAGAAAATCTGTCGGACTTGATGGCGTATCATCAGTCAATCAATTGTTCAAAACCAAGCACCAACTAGGGATGAGGGTGTTCAGAATAACGATAACCCGTTTCAGTAAGATCAAATCTGTCTTAGCTCAGATGGGCACATCAACCAGTGGATTTGAAACAGTTCTTACCCTCAAAAAAAAAAGAGTATATTTCAAGAAACCTCATAGAAAGACTGATTTGATCTAGCAATAGCACTTAGACTTATATGCTGCTTCATAGGGCTTTACAGCCCTCTCTAAGCAGTTTACAAAGGCAGTGTCATGGTTCCGACTGACGAACCCAATCGAGCAAGCACTCTTGAGACGATCTGATCCCTTAATGCAAAACTTTATTGAGTACATCATTTCGGCACAGATGAAAGCAAACCTCCTCCCAAACCCCATAGAGTAAAAGCATAGATTTTTTTTCTCTCCTCTGGATCAGGTCACATTGTCTAATTAGATGGACTAATATTGTTATGAGAAAGTGTCTCTGGGTCTGGCCAGACACCTGGTGAACTGTCCTTGGGTCTCATGGTCTGCTCTCTTAATCTTTGAAGTCTGCATTTCAATCCTTTCCCTTGCCCCTGAGTTTGTTGGCAAGCTGAGAAGCAATAATTGTCGCACCAGAAAAAAAAAACATGCTTTGAAATTTGACAGCATCTTGTCCCCAACAGTCTGGGTCCTCATTTTACCAACCTCGGAAAGATGAAAGGCTGAGTCAACCTTGAGCCAGTCAGGATTGAACTGCTGGCTGTGGGCAGAGTTAGCCTGCAACACTGAAGTCTAACAACTGTGCCACCAGGGCTCCTATCTGATCTGATTTGAGAAAATATGTATCTGATCCAGATGAATCACAAGCATGTACCCGGCAGGAAATGTATGTCTACACATTTCTATATTAAAGAAAGCGGCAATAAACCATGAATATCTAAGCGAGTTGCAATCTGATACAATGGCAAGGAAATTGCATTTTTAAAATAAAAATAAACGTTCCCTAAAAGTTGGAAAGAAAAGACTGGTGTCAGGGTATAAGCCAGTCTGAAGTTGTTTGGATTTAGCTTAATCCACGCATCTCTAGATTTGAGACACCCGTTGAAGCCAAGATTGGATTGAGAGAGAAAAAGAAGAGGAGTTATGGACATAGACAAGGAAGGGAAGGATTCTAAGCTAAATGTGAATTAAATCCTGTTCTAGGGAGAGATTCAAGGAAAAGGGATCTAATCTGAGAGAGGTTTCTCCATCGAAAACTCAAGGGGTCATGCTGGTTTCAAACGCCAGGTCCAGCTTCTCTAGGGAATGCTGAGATTTGCAATCTTCTCCCTCTCCACTTTCCACACCTTGGTTTTCGATCCTGCAGCCTTCCTTGGCTTTCGCTTCCATTTACTCATTGCGCATCCCCGGTAATTGACACACACACACACACACACACACACACACACACACACACACCTTCTTCCAAATTCAGCCTAGCTTCTAAAAAGCAAATTCCCACCCATTTGCTTTCAGTGGACCTGAGAGTATGAAACCAAAGTTCTCACTTTCATCCAAGCAGGTGTTATTCCGCACAGAGATTGCAACTCTGGGCTTTTCAGCCACATCTGCCTGGGCCCTAAGGAGGTGGTTAATCAACACAAGATTTGAAACAGATTCATTTCCATCCGTGTTTCTTATTTTTTTCCCCTCTCCCCAACTTTTTTTTTTTTCCCCAAAGATGTCTTGAAAGATGAGCTTGGCCTAAAGAATCACTTTACTTCTTCACTGGCAATCACATATACATGCCGGAAACCAAAAACTAGAGAGATCTTTCAAAGCAACTGCATGAGTCTTGCAAAAGCTGTGGCTAGTTTTAGCAATTGGATGACAGGTGCTTAGTTCACGCTAACATATCTTACAGAACACTTCCTGCTTCATAAATGCATCTGTTCAGCCTGATCTTGGTATTTTCATTCTTCCTTTCCTTTTCCAGACATATTCTGGACATATGCTTTGCTTTCTGCATCTCTAGTGTTTTCTGATTTAGGCTAAGATCATCTGCTGTAAATTGTGAGCAGATTTTAGATTAAAACAACAATTGTGACACTTTATTTTCCCCTTAACAAGCATATGGGCATTCCCAATGAACAAAAGGCCAGGATGGAAGTCATGAGGAGGAAATATATAAATGATCGAGAGATGAATTGCCAAAATGGATGGACTTTGCAGAGGCTTCTTAAAAGATCCCTTGATGGAGAGGCAAGGGACGACGCAAAAGAGTGGGGAAAAGTGCATTAATTCTGCTCTAAGGTGACTTTCAGAGAGAAGACGGTAGAGGACACAATTCAAAATAGCAAATGGATTTTCTCTTCTTAGCTTGTAAAAGTTGGGAGGGAATATGTGATCCACTCTTTAGCTTCTCGCCTTAATTCTTGTCCATCATCTTTGCAGCTCTCCTCTCTGCCAAAATGTTATTATCTATTATTCTCCTAGCCGGTTGCTTCTTCCCGTCTCTCTCGCATCCCTGATAAGAATGACAAGAGATGGGAACTGAGGATGGGATTCGCATTTTCAAGGATACGAAATGCCATTTACATGAGCCGTGAATTTTGATCATTTCTGACAGAGAAGGAGCTGAGGAGGGGCGGAAAGAGAAGAGAAGAGAAGGAGAAGTCACCTGGCTCCTTCTCCTGTGGCTAAATTTCAGACCTATTTTCCTTGTAAGATGTGGCAAATTAAAAAGAAAGGGTGTGAAAAAAAGGGAAAAATAAGGATGACATTCACCCCCCCCCAATTCTCATTAAAAAATCCGGTTGCAAAGACGAAACAACTTTGCTACAGCATCTCAAAGTAGCTATGGTGGCCAAACTCCTTTACAGTTTGTGCATGTGTGGCTGTAGACCTCATTAAGGAGGAATCTGTCATTTTAGGTTCAGAGATATCTGAGACTTTGCTCAAGGCACCTTATTAAGGCTAGGTGGGGCTCTCTCTTTCTTGGAGTTAGTGGGTATTCAAAACTTTCTTAAAACACGGCAGACTCCAAATGCTTCTTTTCTATTTAGTCTGTCTTTGCATAGGAACAATTGGATTCTCATGTTCCACGAGGGGGAACGTGGATCTTTCTCATTGCTCCATGACTGCCATGTGCTTCCCCTCCGGAGGTTGGGATCCACATTCTTCTTTTTAAGGCAGCCGATCTGCAACATGGTCACAGTGAAAAACAATTTTGTTCCTCTTTGCAAATGCAAAAGCCTGGTCCAGCTGTCAGGGACAAAGAATCAGGACCGCACGTTAAGTTCCAGTTAAGAAGTTTTGCTGCTCAAGTCTATACACAAGAATCCAGTCGATTAGTCAGCCTTAAACTGGCGCTAGATAAGAGCTAATGGAATTCAAGGGAAATTGGACTTGGATTGTTTGTGGGAATGTAAAGACTCCAGGCTGATTCCTCTCTTGACTCCACCCCCCAAGGGGCTGCCTTTTCTTCTTTTACACCAATGGGTTAAAACATTCTGTGTTTCTCATGCCCGAAGTGTATCTGTTTCCAGAGAGAAGTATCATGATCAATGTTTATATTGACAGATTACATTCTGGGTAGAGGGGGTTCCCATTATGGGAAATGTTTTATAATGAACTTAAATACTGCCTCATCTTTGTCAACTATAATTGTGTCATTGATTCAGTGATGTCTAGCAGCCCATGGTTACAGTCCTTATTTGGACCTAATTGAGGATACAGCTAGAATGGTTTTGTTTAGGAAACACTTTGGGGAGCTCTTATTCCAAGTTGCTAACTTGACTTTGGAAATATGTTTTGGTAGAGACTTAGCAAATCAAAGGGTCTGCCTTATTACATGAGTCTCTCTCTCCAAAACCCAAGATGACCTGTGTCATCCCTAACAACATAGTCTAGGCCAGGGGTAGGCAACCTCGGCTCTTTTATGACTCGTGGACTTCAACTCCCAGAATTCCTGAGCCAGCCATGCTGAGGGGAAAGGGAGAGGTTTCCAAGCTGAGCCATACTGGCTCAGGAATTCTGGGAGTTGAAGTCCACGAGCCATAAAAGAATCAAGGTTGCCTACCCCTGGTCTAGGCCGATGTTTCTCAAACTTGGCAGTTTGAAGATGTGCGCGCATCAACTCAGAATTTCTCAGCCAGCACATTTGGCTTTTTGTTTTGGAATTTTGAGAGGTGAAGTCCACACCTAGTAAAGTTTTCTTCTCCTCTAAAAAGGCCGAAACAATTTATTTCCATCCATACGAAAGAGGATTATTATTTTTTAAAAAAATGCAGGGAAGACGAACACACACACATTTAATCAGATCATTAGTCTTCTTTGAACCACACTTGAGAGAAAGATGGATGAGGAAGAAAGTTGAAAAATTAAGCTTCGTCCATCCTACAGGACATTACTCCATGGGAACAAAATGTCCACCAGGCACAGGGAAAGCTGCAATGCGGAGATCAAGTTCAGAAATGTGGTGAGTCAAATACCCGCTGTGCTGCCAGATGGAACAATATATCTCTTCCTCTTCTCCTTGACTTCTCTTTGTTGCATCCTCATCTAACAGAAAATCCACTACCAACATTGGGACCTAAAGTGCCAATAAATGCCACGCCACCCACGTGTATAACATTTCAACATTTCAAGTTCCATGAAAGTAACAGGAAGGGTCTCCAATGGCTTTGAGTGCAGCCAAACCAAGGGAGAGTGCTAGAAGAGATGATTCTAGTTACACAAAGTTGGGAAAACCCATTTTCTTTCTCAGCTGAATCACGGACTAGAAACAGCTGCTCTTCCTGAATTTGAGGAATTCATTTCTGGCTCAGGGAAGCACGTTGTAACTTTTGTGTGAACCTGAAGACTTATGAAGGAAGTCTCAGTGCAAGGCACAACAATTTGCTCAGAGAAATCTCTAGGGGGAAAGACTATCTCATAGCCTTGATGCAATAACAGGAGAGGAAATGGGGAGATAAGGCCGGGCCTCCGCTTCAAGTATGATTGCTCGGGGCATAGGGGAGGAGAAGCAACTAACACCGAAATACATTTATTAGTTGCCTGCTCATCCATTTCACAACCTGTCACTGTTGCTGATGAGGCTGGATGCTGGCTGTATGTTCAAGACCAGAGAGAGAACGTGTTGATACTCAGTAGGGGAATGATCTTCATAGGGAGCCAACACAATTCTGGACTTCATCAAACGTGATAAAGATTACAAACTCAGTATCTTATGACTTGATTCCAGTCATCTAAAGGTTAGCAGGGACTCTGATTTCTGATGGAACAGAGTATTCAATAGCTCAGGGCTGAACTGTGGGGTCCTTGGTGCTTTCAGAGCTTGGTGGTTTTCTTCCAGATGTTTTATTACTCAACTAGGTAACATCATCAGTGCTAGAAAGGAATGGGGTTGGCAACTGATGTTGCTTAGCTGGGTAAGGAAACATCTGCAAGAAAAAAAACCAAGCTCAGAGAGCACCAAAGACCTCACACTCTGATTTCCTTGTAGTGTAAAGTATGGCAGTTCAAGGACAGTCAAGAGTTGGAGAGTGGAAAGCATAGTAGATGGGCTAAATTCATTCTGAAGATGGGATAGTAAATGAGATGTCCAAGTGGTTGAAAGGACTCAGAGGTGAAGCATCAAGTAGCATGAATTGGACATTTGCATCAGATCAGCAAGATGGTAAAGGAAACCAGGGCGGAGAAGCTGTATTTAAGCCTTATGATTGGACTGTTTTCAATCTGTGATAGGTTTGGTTGCAGAAGAAGAGGATTCATACACTGAGTTTATTCCAAGGGTCAGCCTGAAAACTCAACTTTTGCAACTCCACGTAGAATGAAGAGGAATCGGAGAAGGAGCAAAAGAACAAGGTGACTGCAATGTACTCCATTCCCCATTTATTTATTCTGAGCATTTTCCCCCTTCATGTTCCCTCTTGAGTTACTTCTTCCTTTGCCACCTTGCCGTAGAAGTTGACAGGTCCTTTTATCTCATTTTCCTGATATTTTACAACCTTAGCTCTCTTGCAATGAATCCCCATTTTGGTTCTCCCAGACACATTTTATCACAATCATCCTTCACACTATGCAAGAATACTTCCATTACCGGTCCCAGAAGTAATTTGTATGAATTAATTCCTCAATTTCCAGTGAAGCCATATGCACACAAATACCGGTGAGAAAGAGACAGAAGGGACTCAATAAAAGAACTGAATCCAAAATTGAGTGGACGTTGCCTATAGCGCCACAAAAAAAAGGGGGGGAGGCTCGCAAGAATATCTGGGAGCCAAACAACCTAGATAATCATATACATGTGATTCCTCTCTATGTCTCTCTGGAGGCCTTCAAGTGAAAGGATGAATTACATGTTTTCGAGTTTTCCTATCCCAAAACAAATGGTGTGTCAGAGAGATGGAATGCCATAACTTTAACTGCATTTTATTATTTCATACAAGCTGCTTGGGGGAACTTTTTATGGACAAAAAAATAGTTCAACAAACATAATGTTTGGGATGGGAATGGGGTTAAAGAAAAAGGCTTACAAATGAAGAGTCGATTGTGGGTCTCTTTTAATCTATCAGCCACTTTTGTATAGTGCCTGGAATCCCAGTCTGTGAGTTGGGCGGTCCTATAAAACTATTTAATAAATAAAAATCTAGCCTTCTCATCAGGTCTGGCAGGGGAGGGCATGTTGTGGGTGTTGTCTATAAAAAGACATCCTCTGACGGGACTCGAAATAAACCCTTGGGTATTGCAGTCCAGAGAGAGATGTAATTATCCCAGGTTTCCATGGACCTCAAAAGAAGCAGTTGCATCATGGATGAAGTGGGATCTTGACTCTTTTTGACCTGCTCTTTTGAACAAAAGAGAAACAGTGTTCTAACTCTCTACTGGCTCTTGAGTCAGACTCTAAAGTACAAGAGTAGTAGCAGATGAAGAACCACACATGCAATAAGAACAGGAGAAGAACTGACTCTTATTGGCTCTCTCTTATTGGTATCATTATTGTGATTATGATTACTCTGTTGTTTTGCCTGTACACAGAGAGCTTCTGCACCAGAGAGAAATTCTTTGTGTGTCTAATCACACTTGGCCAAAAATATTCCATATATTCTATTCTATTCTATTCTATTCTATTCTATTCTATTCTATTCTATTCTATTCTATTCTATTCTATTCTATTCTATTCTACTCTATTCTACTCTACTCTACTCTACTCTACTCTACTCTATTCCATATTCCATATTCCATCCCATCCCATCCTATCCTATCCCATCCCATCCTATCCTATAGTTTGATTGAAAAAAAAGGATTCAGTGAAGAAAAAATGAAGCTAAGGAAAGTTTTTCTTCTAAAACATTCTCATGTCTATTAAACAGGAAAAAAAATTAATAACACCCTTTCTTGTATTAGTATTCTGCTCAGGCCAAAGAACCACTGAAATGGAACCTGGATACTTTAAGAGACACCAAAATATAATTATATCACTACCCCTATAATATAATGGCATTTTTCCAAGCACCATGATTTCCAAATTATCTCAGAAATAGTAGAAAGAACGATTCAATGTATGTGGAAAAATAGGCGTTAAAGCCTTTCACGTATCTTAACCAAATACTCAGATTATATCAAACGATGACAGGAAAGGACAAGAATTGCATTATTAAATTTGTTGTTGTTTTTAATTTATTTGTTCAATTTCGATACCGTCCATCTCACTCACAGAGAGTAAATGCACTTGCAAACCACAAATGTGGCTTTGTTTGATCTATTATCTCTTAATGAGAATGTGAAAAGTCCTCCAAAGGAATTTAATATCGTTGAAAACTTTTTGGTTGCTGTCCAAAGATCTCAGATGCTTCCTTGAAAATCTTCCAAAAGTACTTTGAAAAGAGAGGTCAGGGAAATTTGGAATGTTTCTTTCTTTCTTTTATTCCTTCTGTTAGCTCTCTCTGCTTCCAGTTAACCTAACATTTCATTCCTTTCGTCATGGGCAACCAGTTCTGAATAGCTAAAGTTGAATCAGAACATGTAACAAATTGTAGTCTGAGGCTCCATAAAACCAAATTCTTAGGGGAAGTTAAGCAGGTTATGAAAAGGGTAAAACACAGAAGGATCTTTCTATATACAGGTACTCCTTGACTTACAATTATTTGTACAGTGACCGTTTGAAGTTACAATGGCACTGAAAAAGTGACTTATGACTCTGTTTCACACTTAAGACCGTTGCAGCATCCCTACGGACATGTCATCAAAATTTGGATGCTTTGGCAACTGACATGTACTTATGACGGTTGCCGTGTCCCAGAATCATGCGATACCCTTTGGTGACCTTCTGACAAGCAAAGCCAAGGGAAGCCAGATTCCCTTAAGAACTGTGCTACTAACTTAACAACTGCAGTGATTTAATTATGGCAAGAAAGGTCGTAAAATGGGGCAAAACTCGCTTAACAACTGTCGCGCTTAGCACCAGAAATGTTGGGTTCAATTGTGGCCATAAGTCAAGGACTGCTTGTATGTTGTTATCTCTGTTAATCTTTAATGGACTTGACCAGGATTGAACAAGGAGGCTTTAAGGATTTGTTTATAGATGATAGATATGGAAGAAAATCACATTTGTTATGGTTTAAGAAAAGGCTAAAAATTACCAAAATTGTTTATACTTGTGATGAAGGGGGAAATTATTTCTTTATGCATTTTTTTCTTCTTCTTTACTATATTCTTATTTTTTTTTTCCTTTTCTGCACTTTCCTTTTTTTTTTTTAGTTTTTTTTTAGTTTATATTAGTTTTTTTTTAATTATAGTGTTTAATAAAATTACAGTGGAAAAAGTAATACAGAAGAACAGTTGGTTCTACGTATAGGCTCTTGATAGCAATCTCCTAAGGGGGAAAGTGTGTCTTGGTTATGCAAACTCACAGGGGAGTAATTTATTGTAATTTATTTCTTTTGTTCCAGCTTTGTACAAATCATTAATCACATGAAAGTCTAGGCACTACTCAAAGCAGGTGGTCAAGTCACCAGACAGAGAAGCAGATTTTTTTTTCATTTTTTCTTTCTTTCGCCAACACAATTCACCCTTTTAGCTTCCAGGTTTTGAGCGAAGAACATCCAGTATCTCCTCTGTTGCCCAGCCTAGAGAGTGAAAGTAACCCCAAAGACATAAATCAAATAAATCCCCTTCACTCAAAGTTGTCATTTTGTGGGACCAAGAAAGCATGCCTTCCCCGAATATCTATGGAGACTCTCAATCATGGTTGTCCCAAAGTTGCTTTTCCCAAAAACAACGGGACTTTGTTTTTCCTTGAAGACGTTTTGCTTCTCATCCAAGAAGCTTCTTTAGTTCTCTCTCTCTCTCTCTCTCAGAACTGAAGAAGCTCCTTGAATGAGAAGCAAAATGTCTTCAAGGAAAAAAACCAAGAAAGTCCAATTGCCTTTTGAAAAATACATTTGGGACAACCATGCCTTCCCTCTCGTACTCTCTAGATTAGAATAACACCACTTTGGCCTAGTCATGATTAAAGTGCTGGCCTAGAAACCAGGAGACCGTGAGTTCTAGTCCTACCTGAGGCATGAAAGCTGGCTGGGTGACTTTGGGCCAATCACCAGGGTGCACTGTGAGTTCTAGTCCCACTTTTGGAGTCAAGCTATTCTCCAAAGTGCCTGAAGGCAGGACAAGAAGCAATGGATGGAAACTCATCAAGGAGAGAAGCAACCTAGAGCTAAGGAGAAATTTTCTGACAGTTAGAACAATTAACCAGTGGAACAACCTGCCTCCAGAAGCGGTGAATGCTCCAACACTGGAAGTTTTTAAGAAGAGACTGGACAGCCATTTGTCTGAAATGGTATAGGGTTTCCTGCCTGAGCAGGGGGTTGGACTAGATGACCTCCAAGGTCCCTTCCAACTTTATCATTATTAAGAATACCTGGAATTAGAATACATGCTTGCCATATTGTTGACCCAGCTAAACCCGTGTGAACTTAGCCCCTCTTATATAAATGAAACATCATGACATCTCTCAAGCTTTAAACCAACTCTTCGTTCTTCCTATTATCTTGTGCAAACCACAATCAATATTTTGAATTCTCTCTCCCATCGCATGCTGCATTTTGGGCTTTTTGCTTTTCTTTGTTTGAAAAAGTACTTTTTAGACTTCAGGTTTTCTGATGTTCTTCTTTGTGTGGCGTGACATGTTTGTACAAGGAGGGGATGAAGAAGAAAAAAAGGCAGTCGGTACATTAATACCCTGAGATGAAATATAACTTTGTCTAAATATGTTCGCAGTAATTCAGAATGCATTTGAAGTGATTTTGGATTCTAAAGCCCGCATAGTATTTCCTTTGGAGCTGTGTCTATCAAGTACACAATTCATTGCCTTGGTTGTTTTCCTTGCCTTTCCTTCGCCTTGATTATTCTGTCTAGGATGTTGGATCAGAAACAAAATTACAAAAATATCACCAAGTCTTGAAGTCAACACTAGAGCTGAGCGATGGAGGTGGCTGTAATTGAGAATCTGCAGTGCCAAATTTCAAAGATCAGAGCCTTTACTGGAGAGTTTAAGTCATAATTTCAGCCTCAGTTGTCTACCTACACTGCATGTTGCTGCTCCACGGATTTTTACTTTTTGGGAAAAAAATAAAAATAACAAAGGGACACAACAACAACAACAACAACCTTTAAGTTTTCTTCATGGTAATTGATTGGCTGGAATTTTCTAGACCAGCAGTGCAAGCAGGATGAAGCGGCTTTACTCCTGAGTGGTAACTGATACTATAGATTATAGTGATGTGGCAATAGCTACAGGGCACAATATTAATTTGCAGGATTAAAAGATGTCAATATTCACACCATGCTTTTTTCAGCATGAAAGGTTTTTAGATTTCCTTTTCTGCCAAACGTTCATTGCACCCAGACACAAATCCATACCAAGAACCATTTTAGCTCAACATTAGACCAGCATTGCTTTGGTCCAGTCATAATACAGTCCCATTCTTTGCATAGGGTCAAGAAAACTCTCTATGTTCTGTCTAATCTGGACAAAGTACAGTGGCTTGGAGGCAGTTATAATTTTAGCACTGATGATGTTACCTAATTTGGGTCATGAAACATCTGCAAGAAAACAATCAAGCTCAGAGAGCACCAAGGACCCCATAGTCCTCCTCCTCCTCTTCCTCCTCTTCTCCTCCTTCTCCTCTACTCAAACCCCACTTTTTATCATTGATAATGTTACCGAGTTGGGTAATGAAACGTCTGCAAGAAAACAACCAAGCTCAGAGAGCACCAAGGATCCCACAGTTGTTCTCCTCCTGAAGTCTACAAACCCTTCTAGTACTGATGATGTTACTGTTGGGTAATGAAACGTCTGCAAGAAAACAACCAAGCTCAGAGAGCACCAAGGACCATACAGTCCTCCTCCTCCTTCCCTCCTCCTTCTCCTCCACTACACAAACCTCTCTCTATCACTGATGCTATTACCTAGTTGGGTAATGAAACGTTTGCAAGAAAACAGCAAAGCTCAAACTACTGAATATAAACACGGAGCAAGTCACACACACTAGCACTGATGATGTTACCTAGTTGGGTAATGAAATGTCTGCAAGAAAACAACCATGCTCAAATAGCACCAAGGACCCCTCAGTCATGATTCTTAGCAACAATTCTGCTAGGCAATGCTCTCTAAAAGTGAGCCAGGATCTTATGATGTTCCCCCCCCAAAAGTGCAGGTTGCAAGAATGCACATGAAGTAACGTAATTTGTGTCTCAATGTCTATCTGGCTTTTGTTTTCTGTTTTTACCCAGCATCTATTTCATGAATTAACGTGCCTTTCTTAGACTAATTCTGCAAAGCTTTGCAAGTAAAGGCTCACTCTGGATCCATCTCATCCCTCCCCACCATCACATTCCCCATCTGTTTGCCCAAAACATCAATAATAGTTATGTTATTCTTGTTAAAATCTCCACATTTTTCTAAAGTAGATTAAATCTGCTGCTTCATTTCATGGACATAATTAATAATCACAATAATAGCTGCATTTTCGCTGAGTTCCTCCATCTGTGAATATTGTATTTTATGGATATTTTCACAAAGATAAACTTGATGCTAATTTCAGAGGAAAGTGGAGGGGAGGAGAAGCCATAAGCTATGATGGGTATTCCAAAAGTCTTACCATCATTACTTCAGCAAATATGTTCCAACTCACAAATATAATCTCCCCAAGATATTTAAAAGCTAATCCATCTGATATTATCAAAACGTCTCTGATCCGAAAAGCCTAGTTACTCCGGTTTATTATGCGCCTTACAAATTAGCTCCATCCCAGTGGCATGTGAAGACAACTTTCAGGCTTCCTCTACAGTTAGAAATTGACTCTCCCTAGTAGTACCCAAGCAACAAAACCGTTGCTTTAAGATAGTGGTGTCGGTTGGTCATATTGCTAATATGGACAATAAATTCTGCAGAGATGAAGTAACAAGAAAGGAAAAGCACTATAAATAGGAGACAAAGGCTGCTCCTGTCTAATGGAAGTCTACACTGGATACATTCTAAGGTAGAGAACAAAAGTAGGGACTTGCAGAAATATGTAAAGTATGCAAGATGTGGAGATTCTCGGTCATCCAGGTCATAGTTGTCTCAAAGTTGCTTTTTTTTTTTTCCGTCCCCAAAAGGCAACTGGGCTATTTTATTTTGCCTTGAGGAAGAAGAAAACATTTTGCTTCCCATTCAAGAACCTTCCTCAGGTCTGATGCTAGGGGCATGGAAGGATAGGTACTGACAGTTGAGACAAAATGGTGGGGGATGGAAGGATAGGTTCTGAAAGGATGAGGGGTGGGTCGGATGGAATGGAAGGATTGTATTTCTTTGCAGTCGTCTGGTCATTAGCACTCTCCCTGAGAATTCTTGAGGCCACTTGGGGGTTTACCTTTGCCCTCAGGGTCACCTGAATCAGAGTGCCAATTGTTGTGGAATCTTCTTGGAACTGTTGCGAGGGCTGCATTGTAGACTGGAGATAGGTGGTATCTTATTCCTCCCCCTCTGTTGAAGGAGAGGGGATCAATTGTGACACAGATGGATTCTTTTACCCCTCTTTCAAACCAATGATCCTCTTATCCAAAATGTGGATTTTGCAAGATGTAAATAATGCTGCATTTTCCACCAATTCTTACGTGAATCCAGGACTCATCCCAAAAGTTAAACATAGGACACACATGAGTTTGTAACACATGTAAAGTGGAAAGCACCAATTTTCCACAGGGGGGGGCAGATAAATCAATGAAAGGGTGGGTTGGTTGGTTGAGTTGATGATAACTTCTACTCTTTAGTAAGCCTCATCAAATACAATACACCTACAGTGACCATATGGTTTTTTTTAATTTCATTATTCATTTTCTTGGTTTTGCTCTTGAATTTTCCTTTGTCAAGCAAAGATATAAACATAAACCACATTGTTGTCCTTATGAACCACTTTCAGAATTGCCTCTTTTTTCCAAGGTTGCCCTTTATTTTATTTTATTCAAGGTTGACCTTAATTTTGTTTTTCCAAGAAAAGATGGTCAATGTATATATGCCTTAAATACAACAGAGCAGGAACTGAAGAGGGTTATTACCTCTTGTTCTGCTTGCAAAGTTTCTCAATACATTTAATTGGCTGCTTCAAGAATTCCCCCTAACTCATGCAAATTTTCCATCTCAGAACGTGAATAGGTAAGTTGGGATATCATTTCAGTTCCACTGCAGATGGAACTTACCCAAGAAAGAAGGGTTAGGTTGTAGAGGCAAGATTTTAAAGAAAGGAGGTAAATAGAGTAGAAAGAGGAGAGAATGGACAGAGGGGAGAGAGATATCCAGCTATATGCCCCATAAATATACAGGTTTTGTCGGTAGGTGAGGAACAGGAGATTTGGTCTCTCCTTATTTACGAAACAGCCAGAAACCTAGTTTGGTTTCTTTTAAGGATCTTGCTACAAACGTGACTGGCTTTAAGTCTGTACCTTTCTTAACATCAGAATAAAGTGGCACTTCAGAGAAGGAATTTGTGTATCTGGGAAAAAGGGAGGACAAGAGTTATGCAGAGGATGTATCTTGTCTGAGATACCTTGACAAGTATCAGCAGCATCACAATTTCTGACACATTATTAACACTTTCCGTTGACAGCCAAGTAATGTTTTGTGGCTAGGAAACTGTTCTAACTTTGGCTCCGTCTCGCCCCCCCCCCCACACACACACACCTTGTTAAAATATTTAGGCTGTGATCCTGCTTATTTGCATAGTTAATTTTGCTTCTGTTTACAAACACAAATTACTTTTACCCAATTACTTTCTGCATGGGCACGGACTTTGTTCACTTCAGTGATTTTAATAGCACGGAGCGTGACTGCTTAGGACCATATGACCCTCCACCTGTAATCACAGTATTAGCTCCGTGTATTAGTTACTAAGAGTTACCTTATAATCAGAGCACTTGTGGAAAAAGTTCACAGCAGAAGCAAGCAAAGAAAGGATCAGCAAAGGCGCCTGAGGGCAGGACAAGAAGCAACGGATGGAAACTAGTCAAGGAGAGAAGCAACCTAGAACTAAGGAGAAACTTCCTGACAGTTTAGAACAATTAACCAGTGGAACAACCTGCCTATAGAAGCGGTGAATGCTCCAACACTGGAAGTTTTTAAGAAGAAACTGGACAGCCATTTGTCTGAAATGATATAGGGTTTCCTGCCTGAGCAGGGGGTTGGACTCGATGACCTCCAAGGTCCCTTCCAACTTTATTATTATTATTATTATTGTTATTATTATTATTATTATTATTATTATTATTATTATTATTATTATTATTATTATTATTATTATTGTTGTTGTTGTTGTTGTTGTTGTTGTTGTTGTTGTTGTTGTTGTTGTTGTTATTATTGTTGTTGTTATTATTGTTGTTGTTATTATTATTATTAGAGAAGCAATACAAACCAACAAAGAATACTGGAAGAAAGCATTTCTTTTGTTTCAGGCAACATTATTCTTTCGATTAGAGGGACAGAAAAGAACGCATAACCACTAAGTGGGGGGGGGGGAAAGAAATCATAATACTTACAAAAATTGGCAGAGCCATTCCAAGTGGTCCTAAGTGGTCGTTTAAAGCCTGGTAAAGCAGAGTGGTAAACTCAGGGCAGTAACACTCCACTGGAAGTAATTACTTAAGTACCACCGTGGAGGTGTGAGAAAGGAAGCAGCATGCAACTCTGATGAACACAGGGAAAGCAACCCAGGAACAGAGTGGTTGCCTGCAGTTGAATTGTGGCAATCAAGAAACAAGCAACACAAAAAGCTGGATCGAAGGCTCCAAGGGTGCAGTTACTGCAAAGTGGACCTGGTTTCTCCAGAATACATTAGGGGATTAAAAAAAAAGAAAAAAAGGGGGGGGCAATTTACAACAGCTCTCCTTTGCTTCTGCCAAAGTCTAAAAATACGGAAAGGAGTGCAGGGGCCAGAGAAGGACAAAACCAAGCCATCAACAGCATATGTTGCAGTTGAACATTGTGGGAAGTCAGCCCCTCAGAGAAGGAAATATTAAAAGGGCAGAAAAATATATTTCCTCAAAAGGATTTTTAAAAGCAGAAGCCAACCCTGCCCCCAAATCTCTCTGCCCCAAGCAGGAGCCAGCCCTATACACATGCAGATGTAACCATCAGAAAGCTGGAGCCAGCTAGGAAATCAAGAAGACAAAAGACCTAAAATCTGCATACCCCACCTGTGACAGGACATAATAGGATCATCAAGAATACCAGAGAGGCACACCTAAACTCAGGAGGTCAAAATACGTGTCACAGGAAATAGCCTCCAAGTTCATGCCACAGGAACAGGAAACTTCCAAACAAAAGGCTTTCAGAGGGTATAAAAACCTACTCCACATGTGCTCAGCCCTTCTCCTTGATTTCTCCTCCTTCCTGCAAGAACCATCTTTCTGGCTCTTCAATAAACTGTAACCTTCTTCCCAAAGCAGTCGCCACGTTGTTTTATTTATTCCTGGCTTGGATGAACCAGGATGAAGACTTTTCTTCCCACAGAACGTTGAAGGATGCTCTTTTAATAAAAGAACTTAATAATATTTTTTAAAAATAAATAAATTCCCCGTAGCTTCTTAGACTTTCCATACAGATTTTTTTTGGGGGGGTAACAATATGGTGGCATCTAAATGCCAACTAGATCTGACCTTCCTTCCTTCCTTCCTTCCTTCCTTCCTTCCTTCCTTCCTTCCTTCCTTCCTTCCTTCCTTCCTTCCTCCCTCCCTCCCTCCCTCCCTCCCTCATGCGCTATTCTCTTCCTCTCTCCCTCCCTTCCCTCCCTCCCCATAGCCACTTCTACAAGTGAGATTTATACTTCTGTTCCTACCATTAGTGTTGCATCTCCTTTATTTATTATCCAAATGTTACACATATATTACAATGTAAGTACATGAGGAATACACACTCTCTCTTTAAAGCCATTTATACCAGCTCTGTTCCATTGTATATCCCATAATAATAATGTTTAGGTAAATGTGTACAAAGCATACACATACACAAAGCAAGAGAGGTTGTAAGTGATATTAGCATTGCTTGTCAAAATTCAAATTTTCTAATACATGGGATGGGGGTGTATGTCCGTTGGACGTTATATTATAGTGCATCAAAAAATGAGAAGATCAGCAGCGCGCATAAACATCAACTTTTTGCAAGTCATTCACACATTTTGAAGAAGAAGGGGAACCAAAAATAGCTTGTGGAGATCAAGGAATCCTCCCCCTCTCTCCATATAAACGATGGAATTAGCTAGAAAGTTCATAGATCAAAGGCAATCCAAAACGTTCAGATCACAAAGGAAATACTGCTATCCTAATTTGTGGACCTGATATCACTACACAAATATTCATTATGTAATTGTACACCAAACTTAGAAATGTCACAAGCAATCATAAATAACAAACTTTGAAACATGGACTCATTTTCCATTGACACAGATCGTTGGTCCATTTAGCTTAATGTTCTGAAAATAGTTTGTCAAGAGTTTCACGCATAAAAGTTTGCCACTGGGGGAAAAAAAACAGGGTTCTCTCTGGAAAAAGAAAGAGTGCTCTGTCACTCAACCTCGAGTCCACCTCCCCAATTATATTTGGATTGCATTTTATTATCTGATGTTATAATATAAGCTGCCTGGAGGATGTTTGTGTCCAGAGATGAGCTATAAATTTCATGTTAAAAAACCAATAGGAAAAATGAAATGAAACGAACTGAATGAAATCCATTTCAAGCTGCCATCTTTTGCCAAGAGAGAATTCATGTTTTAGCAGCATGATTAGAATCATATATTCAGCAAATATAAATTTTCGGCACCTCTCTATTGGTTTGTTACAGGGAAAAGAGAAGTCCGACCTTTCATTGTATAGAGTGTACAGAGTAGGAGTGTCCAACCTTGGTGACTTTAAGACTTGTGGACTTCAACTCCCAGAATTCCCCAGTCAGCACGGCAAAATACTCAGCTACGATATGGATGCCATTCAGATAACAATGACGTCATGACTACACACAGTTGCAGGAAATAGACAAGCTGGATTCAAATACAGAACAATTTCTATTTGGAGCAAGTACAATGATATAAACACCACCACCACCTCCTCACACACATATGGACACTCAATCTTCACCATGTTTGGCTACTTTTACAGGGGGGAACTGCACATGTTTGAAAGAGAAGAAGGTTCCAGTCACCTTGTAGTAATGATCAACTCCAATCCTAGAAGGGAAAGCAAGCCAGAGCTGGCTGCATCAATATCGGTATATTTCCCATTTTTGTTATTTCTACACTTATTCCATGCACTTATCTTCTTAGATGACTCAGACTGAGCATCCTAATATCACGGCATCAATATTTCTTGCCTTGAAAATAACTATTTCTACTTGACTCCTGGTGACTGCCTGGACAAAGTCACTGCGATTTCCCTGGCCACATTTTCAGAAATGGTTTGCCCTTGTCTTCCACTTAGGGCCGAGAGAGAATGACTGGCTCAAAGTCATCCAATTGGATGCATGCCGAAGGCAGGATTAGAAGACACAGTCTCCCAATTTCTAGCTCGGTGCCTTTCACCATACACCTGACTGATTTTCATTTCTTCCTTGATGGGTACTTATCACACAACTAGCAATCATTATTTTCCATTTTTCTCCTTCTTGCTAATGTTAACTCAAAGCCAAGCAAGGCAGCAATCCTTTGCAATCATGGTAAGCTCGAGTCTGGAAAACACTAAGCCTTCGTCAAGAGTAGAATGAAACATTGCAAACTACGGGACAGCCTCAGACTAAACCCTGATCATTTGCTTTAACTCTGTTGAAATGACCTACCAAAGCACAATAGGGTGCACTTGCCTTGTGCCGTTATGTTTTCATTTACACTACATGGTTTATTGCATTGGATATTACGAGACAGGCGCCATACACGGCATTAATATTTTGCTGGAAATGGTTACTTTTGAGGATGCCCTGCTCTGAATGAAGGCAAGTTTGCTTCAATTATATCTGGAGACACCAATAAACTACTAAAGAGATGATTAGGGGGATTTCACAGGCATTGGAAGCCGAATGGCAAAACCAGTGAACCAATGAAGTTTAGATAATAGAACTTCTTGTTACATTGTAAAACCATGTTCCATACCAAAAAGGTCCATATGTTGGAAAGCAATTATTTTCTGATCTCTAATAAGAATGAAAGCGAAGCACAGACCGTGCATTTTAAATCTGCGCTATCATTCTGGATTTAGGATTACATCGGTGAAAACTATACGTTGTGGTTAGCAAGTAAGTCTATGCATTTGTGTGTGTGTGTGTATCAGCATCATCACGTCCTGTGCTCAGCACATTGGGCTACAAGTGTACTCCACAGTTTTTGGTCCGCAGCTACAGTGTCCATATCCTTCCATTTAAGGCTGATGTTTTTTTTTAGATCTTCCCGAAATATTTGGCGCCAGGTTTTCTTTGGCCTTCCTCTTCCCCCCCCCCCCGCCCACCATCTGGTGATATCCAATTCATTGTGGTCTTTTCTGGATGTTGTTCATGCATGTATGCATGTATGCATATGTATATGTATTATACAAACGCAGAGGCCTATATTTCGACAACATGGAAAAAACGATATTCACCTTTCATTAGCTTGAATTCTATGATATATTTGACTGTGATCTTCTTTTGTCCAATCAACAACTAATTATAAGCTCTCAAGAACACAGCTTCCTTTCAATCTGATTAGTTGTCTTCTTTGAAAATTAGACTGTTCCAATATCCATGCTGATGTACATTTAAGAAAGTCTATCCTGGCAGTCTCACCTGTCTCCTCCTCCTCCTCCTCCTCCTCCTCCTCCTCTTCTTCCCCCTACTGCTACGCTGACGTAAGTACTGGACTAGTAGTAATTTTACTCCTCCATTGCCTGGACTCTCTAGTTAAATCCTCCAAGACTTCAACTTCGTGTTCTGAGCCCTGGCTGGGGAGAACCTGCAAGTCTTTCATTACTATTATTACACTCTTGGTTGTTGCTGGTGGGGTTCCCTCTTTTGTGTAGATCAAAGCAATCAGAGAAGAGCACAAAATCCTGACTCACCCAAATGAAACAGGCAGGCAATCAAAGCTATTGGAGAGGACGCACCAGGAAGTCAATGAAGAATAGAAATAACATTTACAAAACTGGGTCTCGGCATGATGGGGGGTTTTGGCTGTCGTATCTAGCAGCAGGCACCGTTCTCATTCTGAAAGACCTTCCTTACAGCAAAGTCAACAGCTGGCTGGTATCTGAGG
>JALGBA010004161.1:72500-507500 GCA_023970755.1 Azemiops feae
AGAGAGAGAGAGATAGAGAGAGACATAGAGACATAGAGATAGATAAAGATAGTTAAGAGATAGATAGATAGAGATAGATAGAGATAGATAGAGATAGAGATAGAGAGAGAGAGATGAGAGAGAGAGACAGATATAGTTATAGAGATATAGATAGATAGATAGATAGATAGATAGATAGATAGATAGATAGATAGATAGATAGATAGATAGATAGATAGATAGATAGATAGAAATAGATAGACAGACAGACAGACAAGTACATATTAAATTATATGAATCATACATAATTGGGGCATTTGAAAAAGCCACCCTAGGGCCCATGATGTCCCTTGCCCCTTTATCCCCATCTTGGGGACTTAGCTCAAAAGCAACAAGGTATTTGTCTACAGGCTCCTCTGTTCCTACAGCTTTAGGACTTCCTCCTCTGCAAGGAATTTGAAAGCACTGACAAGGCCCCCTCCCAGGCGTGCTAAATGTGCTCACATTTCATCCATCGCCAGTCACTGGATAAGTGAAAATTCATCGCAACTAGAGCTTTCACAAGATTTGAACTGCAGTGATCTCTCCTATATTCTCACTGATGTTCCCGCTGCTACAATACAATTTGCTCACCAACAGATTCTTTCAGAAGGAAACAACTGCTGAATGGCGACCCAGGCAGCTGCCATCAATCGCCACAAATGCCTGGGAACAGCAACAATGGGGATTGTGTAACAATGCTACTGAAACCGACTTCAGATGGCATAGCAGAACAACCAGGTGTTTTCCACTTCGATCTCTTGTCCCTAATCTGTCCTTACATGGTTCATCAAGACCAATTCACATGTATTGGCCTCCTGGGAACATTGGACCTAAGGAACAAAACACAGATTTTCTTAAGTCACCCATCTTCTGACTCAGGTCACACTCTGAGAAATAAGTATTAGAAAGATGTTGAGACTCTAGAAAGAGTGCATAGAAGAGCAACAAAGATGATTAGGGTGTTGGAGGATAAAACATACAAAGAACGGTTTCAGGAACTGGGTATGTCTAGTTTAATGAAAAGAAGGACCAGGGGTGATATGACAGCAATGTTCCAATATCTCAGGGGCTGCCACAAAGAAGGCAGGACAAGAAGCAATGGGTGGAAACTAATCAAGGAGAGAAGCAACCTAGAACTAAGGAGGAAATTCCTGACAGTGAGAACAATTAAATCAGTAGAACAACTTGCCTCCAGAACTTCTGGTTGCACAATCACTGGAGGTTTTCAAGAAGAGATTGTGCAACCATTTGCCTGAAACAGTATAGGGTTTCCTGCTTGAGCAGGAAGACCTCCAAGGTCCCTTCCAACTCTGATATTCTGTTATTCTGTGAAATGGCATAGAATGAAAAACACAGTGTTGTTTAGTATCCTTCCATGGGTTCTATGCTAACAAAAAAGAAAGGCCCATAAACCCCAGAGATGAGACAGTGAGATTCAGTCAAGTCTAATCCCTTATTTTCTAATAATAGACAGAACTAACTAGCCCAATAGACAGTATCTTGCCAAACTAAAGCTATAACTGTCTAAATTGCTAGATATATCCTGGGAGATTCTAGGCTGTCGCTACCCTGAACCATTTTCCCTCTGCCCCATTCAGCACAGTCCTTTGATTCTGGCCTCTTTCTGGGAAAGCTTTGGGTTGCCTAAACCCTGCCCCTGTGCTCCTGTGCACACTCCATCATATTAAACTATCCAAGTCCCAACTATTTAATCAAATTATTTTATCGAAACAGGTCTATAAAAGCCAAACACATGTTAATCTCTTGGTACCATCTATCCGTTGTAGAGGCCATGTAGTTCTAAAATGGCAGAGACCACTTAATAGGGCTGAACTAATAGAATAGTTGTAGCTTAGGGTTGAACTGTGTGGTTGGTTGTTTTCTTGCAGACATTTCCTGACCCAACTAGGGAACATCTTCAGTGCTAGAAGGGGGAATGGGGTTTGCTTTCTGTTTATATGTAAGGGGCCTGACCTGCCTAATCAAGGAACCACAAAGAACACACCCACAAGCACAGACAGGGCAAAGCATTCGCATATAAGCAGAGCAAACTCCCATTCCCTTCTCACACTGATGACACTACCTAGTTAGGTAATGAAATGTCTTCAAGAAAACAACCAAGCTCAGAGAGTACCAAGGACCCAGCAACAATTGAACTGTTTGTTGGGCACATTACCTCATCTAAAATATGCCGTATCTATGACAAATCCTTGACTTGTGCCACTTTAGCAAGACTGTAAGGGCCACTTTATCATTCATCTGGAGACGATTAGAGATTCAAGGCAACCTATCCATCCAAATCCAAGACAATCCTTGCCAGGTTTATCTCCTGACTATCTCAAATATATATTGCATAAAGATTTAATTGTTGTTGTTGTTGTTAGTTGCGAAGTCATGTCCGACCCATCCCGACCCCATGGACAACGTTCCTCCAGGCCTTCCTGTCCTCTACCATCTTCTGGAGTCCATTTAAGCTCACGCCTACTGCTTCAGTGACTCCATCCAGCCACCTCATTCTCTGTCGTCCCCTTCTTCTATTGCCCTCCATTTTTCCCAGCATCAGGCTCTTCTCCAGTGAGTCCTTCCTTCTCATTAGGCGGCCAAAGTACTTGAGTTTCAACTTCATTCAGGATCTGGCCTTCTAAAGAGCAGTCAGGGTTGATCTCCTCTAGGACTGACCGGTTTGATCGCCTCAAAGATTTAATACCATCATTTATTATTCCAGATCAACTCCTGGAAATTGCCCGACAATGGAAACCTCTACTCCCATTTGGCTTAAATTCATAGTACCAGCATGTTGGGAAAATTGCCTTCATGGAAAAATCAACTTTTCAGTTAAATTGACTAGCGGCCTTATCAGACTTGATGCTTTTCAGACAAAATGGTTCTCATCTTCTCATTTATTGCCTATGTAAATGAAGAGTCTGCTGTCGTTATGCGTTCTTTGCAACATAAATCTTTCTAGATAGACTTCATCGCTATACCGACAGTCAGCGGATGTGTTTTGCCATAATAAAAGCAGTACATTTAAATCTGTTTTCTTCTCACTTTGGCAAAAATATGAGTCTGCGGTTTCATTAATGTTTGCTGTCTATTTGTCTGCCTGTATTATTCTCTCCCTCCTCCTCAAATACCTTTGGAAAATGCATTTTACAGAGAGAAAATCTCTCTGCAATTTTGGAATTAGGAGAAAAAACGAGAGCACGGTGTGATGGAAATTATACATGTTAGCAAACTCTTTAAGGGTATGCAAGTGAAAAAAATGCATACACAACTCAGGTAGTTGGTTTTTTTGTTTTATTTTTAACAGCCTTGGATCTTCTGCTAAAAAGGAAAAGCAGACAGCAAAGGGGGAGGAGATTTCTCTCTATATAAATGGAAACCGCAATCTCTGATTTGAGTTTCATATATTTTGCTAGGTCAAGAGATTTCCCTGCCAGGGGTATGAAGCTTCATCCAAGACTCCTTTCCCATAAAAATGCATGAGGGGAAATGCTACCAGCAAAAGGTGGCCAGCTTAGTCAGCCACGAGAGATACAGGCAGTCCCAAATTCAATGCAAAATCAGATGCATAGCAATTTGACTCACTTATTATGGGGCAAATGGCCACAGCTCATTGTTACAGAAAAAGCCCTCTGACAGTGCTAGGCAGCGTTTCAGATCCAGAGAAACCAAGGAGGTTTGGAGGGGGGTACCTGTCACAACACACCTGCCTGCAGCTCCTGAAGCAGCTCCTGTATGCCTCTTCCTAAAATGGTGCAGCTGCTCCAATTCACCAGTGGAACGAGCTGATTCCAGAAGTTGTGGATGCTCCACCACTGGAGGTTTTTAAGAAGAGAGGTGGACAGCCACTTGCCTGGAATAGTATAGGGTCTCCTGCTTGAGCAGGGGGCTGGACTAGAAGACCTCCAAGGTCCCTTCCGACTCTATTATTCTGTTATTCTGAAGGTCAGAATGTCTAACCTAGTTCTCTGCTCAAGCTGTACCTCCACTAGAGAAGGTTGGCTTCCTGGTGGTGAAGCATTCGGCGCACGGCGCACGCACAGAGATAATTTATTGCTTTGCATTCTGAGGTTAAGCTCTGGCTTTGAAAAGAGAATCCGGGATTCAAGATTTGTGTGTGCCACTCCTCGTGCTGGAATCAGAATGGCTGCTGATTTAAAAGGCACAGGAAAGGAAAGGAAAGGAAAGGAAAGGAAAGGAAAGGAAAGGAAAGGAAAGGAAAGGAAAGGAAAGGAAAGGAAAGGAAAGGAAAGGAAAGGAAAGGAAAGGAAAGGAAAGGCATTTACTTTTACTGCAATTTAATGGCTAGTTTGCATACCATTCCCTCCCCTGTTCATTTGTACTACATGTTTAGATTAACTATTTTCTGATTTGGTTTTTGCGGTTTAGTCTCTTAGGGAAACCTGGGCTAGTTGATTACTTAACTATGCCAGGCTCAGACAATAACTCCACAAGGGTGTTCATATGAGAAACATTTAGCAAAAGATGCCGGAGTTTTGGTTTAAGACATTCTAGATGCAAAACAGGTGCCCGTCCTCGTAGGTCTCCTATGCTATCCAAGAAATAATAACCGTAATAAATTAATAAAGTTTGGTGTAGTGGTTAAGGTGATGGCCTAGAAACTGGGAGATCATGAGTTCTAATCCTGGCTTAGGTGGGGGGCTTTGGGCCAATCACCTGGAGATGGTGAATTCTCGTCCCGCCTTAGGCATGAAAGCCAGCGACTTTGGGCCAGTCACACTCTCTCTCAGTCCAACCCACCTCGCAAGGGTGTTGTGATTGTGAGAAAAAGAGAAGGAAGACGGAGTATTAGGTATTCACTGCCTTGAGTTAACTTATAAAGTAATAAAGGCAGGATACAAATCGAATCAAGTCAAATGAATCCATCCATCACCTTTTCTTTGGGGTACTGATTGTCTGGGTCTAGACCTGTTTTTCTACTTGCACCTTTGCTTGCTCCAGAAAAGGATCATTGGCAAACCAGAGTACCTGGGGGCAACTCAGGAGTGTAATGGTGCACCACCTCCTTCCCACTGCCCGGCGGGGGAGGGGGGGCAGCACTCTGCTCTGGACTGGAACCATTTGTGGCTATAATTTTTAACTACCTTCCCATTGACAAGCCAATCGGAGCTCATGCCTTGCTGAGCTTTTTATGAGTCCCTGTAAAAGGAGGAAAATGAAAACTCGGGGGCCCTTGAAATATAAATCCACATCCACGTGTGATGCAATTGGAGGCTTTTATGACTCTAGTCAGGGTGTTTATGACTCTGTAAAAACGGGGTAGCAGTGAAAGGAGAGCAAGGGGAAAAGGGAGAGGGGCCAGGCTGTCTTCAAAAGCTAAATGGTCTCATTCGTTTACAAGGCCCTGTATAAAAATGCAGTCAATTGCTTTCCCCACCCTTCCATGATCCATTCCCCAAAGACTACAGCTGCAATTCAGTTTTATAGCTGCTGATCTCTCTCTCTCTCTCTCTCTCTCACACACACACACACACACACACACACACACAAATAGGTGTACACCCATAAAAGCAATAGCAAGGATGTCAGTAGAGAAACGGTGCAATTTATGGATGTGGCAAAGCTTGTATAGGATTCTGACTTTCATGATTCCAAGATCAAAGGGGCTCAAAAGGACCAGATTGCCCTTTTTTAAAATTTCTTCCATAATCTTCAATCAACTTCTCAAACGTAATAATGGCGATAACAATAATCCCAAATGCTACCACCTGCTGAGCTCTTTATAGCTCCATCGGATGCAATTTTCAGGGTGATGGAGAACAGAAAGATGAAGCAGAAAAAGCAATATCAAAGGAGAAAATAGTGTGGTTGTATTCATCGACACGTAAAAGAAATAGAATTCGGCCCCTCAAAGGTTTACTCTCTTTTTTTAAAAAAAAAGGGGGGGTCATACAGAATGTCTTCTTTTAGCAAAATGTAAGCTACACATTTCGTTTAACAAGTCCATAGATTGTTTCACTTGTGCTTCCCATCTTACTCATCATATACCTGGAAATCAGAAAGAGTCTGGAAGCACCTTTCCATACTAACAAGTTGGTCTTGTTTTGGAAGAAATGTGTACCTGAGAAAAAAATAAGATCCTTCTTTTGCTTCCTTCCTTCCTTCTTCCTTTCCTTTCCTTTATTAACACTATTACTTAATTATTACTTATTACTTAATTATCACTATTATTTGTGTGTATTCTATTCTATTCTATTCTATTTTATTCTACTCTATTCTACTCTACTCTACTCTACTCTACTCTACTCTACTCTACTCTACCCTACCCTTTTTCCTTTCCTTTCCTTTCCTTTCCTTTCCTTCTCAGATGCAAGCAACCAGAAACAATCATGGATAGACTGATACTTTATTGTTGGTCACCTATATTACAAGAATCTCTCCAGACTGTATGCCTTTATTGGAAAATGGCAGATACAGACCTAAAGGTTAGATCTCAGATGTTTCTTCTCTCGAACAGACTCAAAGCCAGAATGTCTCATTAAATGCTTTGCAAGTGCCCCTCCTCTTCAGCCTCATTCATTCATTCATTCATTCATTCATTAACACTGTTAAGAACTCTGGGTGAAATAACAAACAGGAGAGGTTCAGGAAAAGCATAAAGAATGGAGGCACAGAGGTAGAAATGGCCACAAGAGTACAGCCATTTCTACATTTTAGAGCCCTTATTTCTACAATCCACACCACCATCATCACCACCCTTGTGGCCCGTAGACGAACATAAACATTGTAATAATTTACGTATGCATAGGTTGAACGTCACACCACAGAAGTAAAACCTAACCTGACCTTAGCTAAGCAACATCAAATCACATGGGAACTAGGAGAGAAGACCGCTGGAAAATCCCAGAGCTGTAAATAGGCTAGAAAGATTTAAAAACAACTCCAAATAAGACAACTGTGAAACATTTTTTTTATATTGTTGCAAGAAAACTGCACCGAATGTGTTTAGGAAGCCACCACCAACAAGAGTTTGACTTAAGGGATAGTTTACTTATACCACAGAGATGAAATCTGAGTTGGTAAATTCCTGGGAAATCAACATTGTGCCCTGTCTGGGGTTGTCGCAAACAAGCTCTGAAACATCTCTCTTTTTCTTCTAACCCTTCTCATTCTGCAAAGGTTTATCCAGATTAGCTGCTCCTGTTTAACTCAGAGAGGATGTTTGGTTGTTTTGCCCCTCTGCCTGCTTGGATATGGCTGAATAATGTTTTGGTTTGTTTTAAGAAAACAAGTCAATGAAGACTTGTTCACTCTTTGAAAACAAATTGGCATCAGCTGTGTTTTTGCTTCCTCTTCATGATTATTTCCATTAATATTTTAATGAATGCATTTTTTTTTGGCAGGAAATCTTTGTAGAAACAGCTAACTTAAGGCACCCACCAGTAACTGGGGGCGGGGGGGGGGAGGAGGGGAGGAAGGGAAGAGAGATAATTTGTGTGTATGTTTCTGATGGCATTAAAATGATATATACAATTTCACACACACACACACAATATACAAGTTGCTTGGATTGCTATGAGACCATCTTTAGGAATGATAGTACATCACTCTTTAATGGGATCGTATTATGCAACATGAAGCCAATAGAGGAAAAAAAATTAGGTATAAAATTCAATAGGCTGGAATGTATCCTGTATGTATACAGAGAGATGGAAATTTGTAGGTCAATCAAGTAACTAAGGAAGGGGTTATATGTCATTGTTGTTCTTCTTAAAGAGAAATGCAGACTTCTTTTTTTAAAAAAAACGATCATTATATGTATTAGAACTTTGTTCGCTTAGCATGTCCAAGTAAGTTTGGAAATCATCATACGGTTAGTCCTTGACTTACAACAGTTCATTTAGTGAGTGTTTGAAGTTACAACAACACAGAAAAAGTGACTTATGACCATTTTTCACACTAATGACCGTTGCAGCATCTCCGTAGTCACGTGATTGAGACACTTTTGGCAACTGACTCATATTTATGATGGTTGCAGTGTCCTGGGGTCATGTGATCCCCCTTTTGCCACCTTCCGACAAGCAGGTTGAGAAAGATTGTCCTCTAAATTATGCCCATCTTCATTAGTGGCAGCAACACTCACCCGCATGAGATGAAGGCAGTATCCATTCTCTGAACCATCAAACGGTCAATATTTGGAATACATTCTCGGTTTTAGCAAAAACCACTTTGCACATTTAACTCAGTGCAAAAAGAAAACAGCCAAATCGAGGAACAATTCACTGTGAAAATGAGAATTTCAGCATGCCATGTGCTAATATGCCAAAATGTAATTTGCTACAGTAGGAGGGCTCTTTAAAATAGTTCTACAAAAGAAAATCACTTTAAAAAAAAACAAAAAAACAAGCTCCTATAGTCATGCATAGTGGAAGGCGCTTTCTGTCTGTGTCCTACATGAGAGTAATGCAGATCCAGTAGTCAATTTCTACACCATCTCTGTTATTTGTTATTGTATGTGATGCTATGATTGCTTCCAAGGTGCTCAACGTATCACCGAAGGAACAACAGAGCACCAGATTGGCATCTGATAAAAATAGGGGTTGATGTCTCATTAGACAGATACGGAGGAGCTCTTGTGAACTTGGCTACTACCCATGTGGCAACTCCATTCTGGGAGTTGAAGTCCATGAGTTGCACGGCTGGATCCACTCTCGATGTAATGGTTAGAAGTGCTGGTGATACACATTGTATACAGTGAGAGAATCAGAAGGAAAATACTGGCTTGGCTTGGCTTGGCTTGGCTTGGCTCGGCTTGGCTTGGCTCGGCTCGACTCGGCTCGGCTCGGCTCGGCTCGGCTCGGCCCGACCCGGCTCGGCTCAGCTTGGCTCGGCTTGACAAGCAAATAGAGAAACTTTAAGCCTAAGGTTAGCCTAGCACTAGAAACTATAGTTCAGCTTCATTGGAAGACCACAGATTATTCTCAGCTCTCTTGGAAGAGTTGTTCCCATAGGAAGTCCAACTTTCATATGGCAGAGGTACAATTATATGAAATTCCTCTTCTTTTCTATAAAGTTTCAGACAAACAGATGGTTTTCTAGCAAAGCTGGAGAACTGCAATTTCTCCCGAGCTAAAACCACATGTTTTCCAAATCTATTTCCAAATCTCGTCTATCCAATCACTTGACTTGGAAGAGTCAACCAACTCTCTCAAGAAAAGTAATCACTTTGAAACCATGTGTACATATATACCATCTCTCTCTCTCTCTCTCTCTCTCTCTCTCTCTCTCTCTCTCTCTCTCTCTCTCTCTGTGTGTGTGTGTGTGTGTGTCTCTCTCTGTGTGTTCCTTCCTGTACAAAGCACAAATGTGTGAAATATCTATTCCCTACCTCACAGGAGTTGCAAATGTGATCCTTCGCAAGCTCTGACAAAAATTGCTCACGCTACATTAGGCCTGATAACAAATTCAGCATTTGCTTTTTTTATCCAAACTGCATCTCAAAAATCCTGGTCACCAAGGAGGATTATCCCCCTCCCTTCCTTGTCCTCAACATCTCCCTCCTCTCTGAGATTTAAACATCCTCAACTTGCCATTCCAGGCACTCAATTGTTCCTGTTGAGGAGGAGGAATAACAAGAAGAGAAACAAGCCACTTTTCTACATGAACTGAAACACACACTCAGCAACAAAAACAGGACCTTGAGCCTATTTTAAGCCCACTGTGTTTGACAGGTAGATATCACACAATGCAACAAATCCAAGATTACCATTGGTTTTTGCAATCCACGGTAGTTGGGGAACAGGTGTGAAATCTAGTTTTCTAAACCCTTATGACTTTTAATGCTTTTTATCACCTCTTCGATCAGCTTTTCCCAACTTTAGCCATTTAAAGATGTGGTGACTTCACCTCCCAGAATACCCCCACCAGCAACAATGGCTGGGGTATTCTGGGAGCTGAAGTCCATCCATCTTAAAATGTCTTAGACATAGACTTTAAAAAAGTTACATATGAAGATACAAAGTGCCTAGGTTGTCCACCATTGAAAGATAAATTATTGGTTTAGTTACTTAAAATTTGATGGAAAGAAACTTCTGGACTTTCTTAGCTTAGGTTTCCCATAATAGTTCTAATATTTTAATAGATAAACTCTTTGCTTGGTCTTAGATTCAAACTTGGCAAGAGTAAGTTGGGAGGGGCTATTTTTAAGTGGCTGTGTTTTAAAATTATAATTAAAATTTTCTTATTATTTTCTTCTTTTAATGTAACGCTATCAACCTTGGTGCATTATGTTATTTCAATGCAGATTTCCATGTTTATACAATACAATTAAAATGATTAACATTCTGTTATTTTAAAAAGCGTACAGTATTAAAAAGAATTTTTTTTAAAAAAAATCCTGTCAGTATTAATTGCCATTTAGGATATTAGCATCGTTTAACTTTTCATGGAAAGTTTGAGTAAGAAACTGTTGAATGGTTTTGACAGAAGGAAATAAAAAAAAAATGCTTTGGAACTGGGTAAAGGGAGCTAAATAAGAGCCTGCAGGAAAACAGATGGAGTTAAAAAGAGAAGTGACAAAATGATTTGGGATGAGATTCTAGTGAGGGAACGCTGGAAGGAATATTTCAGAGGCCTGTATGGAAATGATAGTGATATGTCAAAAAGTAGACCTGAAATGCTGTAAATATTTATGTCCAAGGGGGGGGGGACAAGCAAAAAAAATATGACTGTATAAAACAACGTGATTTTGTCCATTTTGTTAAATGGAAGCGAGTCTTGTATATGCCAGGAAAAGCATAAACTGAATGCAGAGGGAATGGACGGTTTAAGAAGTATGTGCTGTAGAACGTGAAGAGATGGGATTGAGATTGAATGAATGGGTCTGAATGAATGCGAGTTGAATTTGAAGGTAAGTGATGAGCAGAAAAAAAACAGTTCATTGACATGATGCGGTCCAAGAGGATGAATAAGGATCAAATCCAAAAAAAAAAAAATAATTGGATGAAGGAAAAGCGAACAGGTTAAGAAAAAGAGGAAGAAGCAGAAAGTGGTTGGAGGGAACTGCGGAGGTCCTGAACCATAGAAAGGCAAGAAGATTCAAGATTCAAAAGCAACATAGGAAGCGGGAATGTAATCAGTACAAAGATGGTTTGCAAAGACAAAAAATGTATGCACCGGTATAGGGATCAGTCTTAGTGTCAACTGGTGTTAGCTATGCTTCATTTCCTTTGTGTTATTTCCTGCCTTTAATATTTTTGGTTTAATAGTTCTTCCTCCTTTTCTTCATAGCGTGGTTCACCTAGAGAGGGAATATCACAATATGTATGTGTGTACAGGTGCATTTGTGTTTTAAATGGTCTTATACAATCTACAGGCCTTTTGTGATTATTTCTCTTAAATATATAAAATCTCAGGCTGATCTGCATGTATGTCTGCGTATACAAAGTTATGAGGGAGGGAGGGAGGGAGGGAGGGAGGGAGGAAGGAAGGAAGGAAGGAAGGAAGGAAGGAAGGAAGGAAGGAAGGAAGGAAGGAAGGAAGGAAGGAAGGAAGGAATCTACTAGCAGATAATTCCTGAAGAATATGAAGAAAATTTGGATATATATAAAACCTAAGAGGGAGACTCGTAACATTAATTTCCATAGAACATATCAGAATTCCTTAGCAATTTAGGAGAATTTGTTCTTTTGATTGGGAAATTCATGTATCTTGGCATCATAACTGGACTCTCTGCCCACAAAAATCTTTGTCCTATTATGACCACAACTTTAGAACTTGGAAATGTGATTTGGCAACCTCCTGGCTGATTTTGACATAAGCATAAGTAAATGGACAAACGTGCCTAAAAAAACCGTTTATGTTAATTTCATTTTTGTTAGCGCCTTATTGAGAAAACAAAAAGCGGTTGAAAGTTAGGCCATTGTGATGGGCAGCTGGTAGGAAAGCTGTAATTTTTCTTCTACACTTTGTCTTGTGACTATGACAGCCATATGCCCTAATTTACAGAGGACATTCCTATAGCTGGGCAATTATCACAGGATGGACATCTATTTTAGGCATTATCTGCTGGAAGCCAAGCTTGATTCCAAGACAAAGAGTCTGAAGATAGCAGCAGGGAAGAGATTTTCCATCAACAACTTGCACCTGGACTGTTCACTGAGAAGCTGGCATAGACATCAAAAGCTCATCAAAGCTCTCCCCATATGATGAGATGAATTGTCTTTCGATTTGAATTACAATCACGGTTTCCAAATCTGCATCCCTACATAAATAAGTAAATGTGAATTTCATGCATATTGATGATGTTTCCATTTGCATGTTTTTGTTTTGTAGGGAAAGTGGTACAGTGTAAGTAATCACTCTACTCATTCCTTCAAGGTTTCAATTATGGTCTTCGCAAGCTACCTACAAAGTTCTTAACAAACATTTTGCATTATCTAATATTTTTGCATTAGATTATTCTCTAGTTCACTTCACTAGTGTCCTCCACCAGTAGGTGGCAGGCATAATCAATTTTAGTTCTCTAGGTGGGACTCTCTGGTAAATGAGTCTCTGTGTCTTTATGGGTTCAATCAAGCTAAAATGTATGGCATGAATAGTCCCCCACCCCTCAATCTTTTTATAACAAAGCCGAAGACACTAGCCAATACTTGAGAAATAATTTAATGATAGGGCAAGCAAGAGAAGCTTGAATTTGGCAAAACTGCACATTATGTCAACATTGGATAGTCCTAAGTTAGGTTTCATTGGATCAGTCATCTCACAGTCTTGTCAATCATCCAGGTCATGGCTGTCCCAAAGGTGTTTTTCTTCCAATAGGCAACTGGGGTTTCTTGGTGTTTTGTTTGAAAAGGTTTTGCTTCTTGAAACTTTTGAAGAACTGAAAAAAAGCTTCTTAGATGAGAAGTGAAACATTTTCAGAGAAAACACCAAGAAAGTCCAGTTGCCTCATGGGAGAAAAACACTTTTGGGTCACCTCATAGTCCAAAAAAACCCAAAAAACCCCCAAGCAATGTGTTGATAAGTAGAGAAGCTAACATGAAGTAGGCAGATTTTTTTTTTAAAAAAAATTATTTTTACCCAGAATTGGACGAGACAACAATCAGAAAATAACAGGTAATGTTAAGCGCTATATAGAACGTGCAAGATTATATAAAAACCTGTGAAAACTCACTCAGCTCTTTGGAGTAAAGGAAATATGCCCCGGAGTTGATCTTAACTCCAGCTAAATGCATCCGTGCTATTTTATGGGTAGTTTTCACCAGTTTCGTAAAACACGCTAGCATCCACAGAGTAGAAAGTGAAAGCATGTGATGGGATGTCATTTGCTTAAAGCCTGACATAAGCATTTTCTGTGACTCTGGCAAAGCTTAAAAAGTCCCTTTCTGATCCTTCACCATTGTACCTAATCCATTAAGTAAGCATTGACACTTTCACACATCCAGAGTGGAGAGCAGTTATTTCTGTAATAGCGGGAAGAGCTGCCTTCAATTGATATTGGATGACACGATGGGATGGATTCCAAGCAATTCTAGGCAATGAGTAGAACCAAATTAAATAAAGCTGATGGAATACTGCAATTAGAAGAAAGTAGGACCGACGGATTTATTCCCATCGTTCAAGTTTCCATAGGAAATTTAAACAACATGCCATCCTCGTGGGAAAAGATCTCAGGACAATGGGCTTTTGAAGTGAAGATAACAAAGCTAAAATCTAAGCATATAGTGGAATTGAAGTTACGGATACATACTCAGGATTGCAGGCTCATTTGTAACATCCCTGAGCAATCCATTTCATTGGCTTTGCTCTTCTTCCTCTGCCACAGCTGAGCCTTCAGAGTAACGAAGACTATCTAATGATGTCTCCCCAACTCGTTTACTAAGCTTCCATTGGCTGAAGATATTCATTAGGGAAGAACTCATTTCATGCCCAGTATCCTTATTTGCCCTTAGCATCTCCATGTTTCCAAATTTCCTACATCATTGTCACAAGCATGTCGCTGACAATTATTACCTCTGAATAATCCAAGAATAAGAAACGGAGGTCAACGGTGGGAGAAGAAAAAGGACTTCAAACAATACAGAAACTGGAATATCCACATGTCTACGGAGATTCTCAGTCATCCAGGACGGGGTTGTCCCAAAGGTGCTTTTTCAAAAGGCAACTGGACTTCCTTTGTTTTTCCTTGAAGACGTTTCGCTTCTCATCCGTGAAGCTTCCTCAGTTCTGAGCTGAAGAAGCTTCAGAACTCATCCAAGAAGCTTCTCAGGTTCATGAACTGGAGAAGCTTCTTGGATGAGAAGCAAAACATCTTTTTTTTTTTCCCAACACAACCAAATGCAAGCTTTTCAAGTAAAAGGCTGAGATGGCCTCCAAACCAATCACTTAAGTCTCAGCAGCAAGCTGCAACTTTTGATACATTCCATCAAAGCTTCACACAGTCTCCAACCTTGGCAACTTTTGTTGTTGTTAGTTGCGAAGTCGTGTCCGACCCATCGCGACCCCACGGACAACGTTCCTCCAGGCCTTCCTGTCCTCTACCATCTTCTGGAGTCCATTTAAGCTCACGCCTACTGCTTCAGTGACTCCATCCAGCCACCTCATTCTCTGTCGTCCCCTTCTTCTATTGCCCTCAATCTTTCCCAGCATCAGGCTCTTCTCCAGTGAGTCCTTCCTTCTCATTAGGTGGCCAAAGTATTTGAGTTTCAACTTCAGGATCTGGCCTTCTAAAGAGCATTGGCAACTTTAAGACCTGTGAATTCTGGGAGTTGAAGTCCACAAGTCTTAAAGTTGTCTTAAAGGGAAAGGAGATTAAGTGATTCACTTAATAACTGTGGGAAGAAAGGGTGTAAAATGTCTTGCTTAGCAACAGAAATGTTGGGCTCAAACTGTAGCCATAAGTCAAGAACTGTCTGTATCAGCAGTTGAACCCAGCGCAGCATTATTTACATTTTTACTCAAAGTTCTCCTTTTTTTCCCCCCTCTCCCTAGATTCCAATGCTATGCTTCATGAAATTCCAAAGACTGGGTTATTAAGGAAGAAAATATGATAATAACATCCTATCATTTTAGCTCTCAGACACAATATTTTTGCATCTGGAAAGGTAGATAAATGAGTGGGAGTGTGATGCAACCTACAATAAAGGAACACAAATTGCTGTTATTTTTGAATAGCATCTGCTCACAAATTACTTCACTGCTCTCTTCCCTCTGATGCACGTACACACGAACCCTCTTGCTTAATGTTTTGCTAGCAGTTTTATTCCAAGTGTCACAATTGAAGGAGACGGCTGTGTGATGTTACTACCAATCCTATTGTCTACCGTACTCTTAGAAATGTAATGATACCTATTATAGAAACTGGATTTTATTAAATCAGACCTGACACATTTCAGGCCCAGCAATCAGCAATCCAGGAGGGCTGTAAATATCTTCATTTGATAACCCAAGGATTGCATTCAGAATGACAGAATGTCACAAATTCCTCTTCTCAGCCCCAAAGCCTGAATTAAAATGTAATGAACCTGGATAGAATTCACCCTTACCCATCCCATAATGACCTAACCTCAACGTCCTTTCTCTATCCTACTTCAATTACCTTCTCTCCCATTTTCTTTAATATAGCTCCTGATCTGCCTTCCATTACAGGTAATCCTCAGCTTACCACCACAAGGGAGCCCAAAATTTATGGCTGTGAAGTGAGACAGCTGTGAAGTGTCTCCTTTGCCCCCTTTTACGACCTTTCTTCCCACAGTCATTAAGTGAGTCGCTGCAGTTGTTAAGTTAGGAACACAGCTGTTAAGTGAATCTGGCTCTCCAAGGACTTTGCTTGTCAGAAGATCACAAAAGGGGATCACATGACCCCGGGAAACTGCGACCGTTATAAATATCAATCAGTTAGTTGCCAAGCGTCTGAATTTTCGCCAAGTAGGTCGTAAGTGTGAAAAGCAGTCGTAAGTCACTTTTTTCAGTGCTGTTGTAACTTCAAACAGTTATTAAACAAACTGTCGTAAGTCGAAGACTACCTGCACATATGTCAAGTTCTATTGAAAGCTGTGAAAATCAGTAACCTTCCATGACAAATGTACGGAAGAATGAGACTCAAGAGTTTATTTCTTTTCTAAAACTTTCATCCTGTTTGTCCCAAAGGAGTTTTTTCAAGAAGCAACTGGATTTCCTTGTTTTTCTTTGAAGACGCTTCCCTTCTCATCCAAGAAGCCACTTCAGCTCTGACTGGATGGCGGGGAATGGAAGGATTTATACTCCTTGCAGACAGCTGGTCATTTGCATTCTTTTAAAGAGCTGTTGAGGCCACTTGGAGGTTTATCTGTGTCCTCAGGGTCACCTGAGAGGTGCAAATGGGTGTGGAGCCTTCTTGGAACTGCTACAAGGACTGGAGAGATGTGATGTTGTATCCCTCCCCCTCTGTTGAGACAAGGCCGTTCAAGTTTGACCTAGATGGCCTCTTTGACCTCATTTTCAAACCAGCGGTCCTCTCTGTCCAACATGTGGACTTTGCTGTCTTCAAAGCAGTGGCCTAAATCCTTCCATTCCCCACCATCCAGTCAGAGCTGAAGAAGCTTCTTGGAGGAGAAGCGAAAGTCTTCAAAGAAAAAACAAGGAAGTCCAGTTGCCTCTTGAAAAAGCACCTTTGAGACCACCACGATCTGCATGACTGAAAATCTCCACAGACATTTCATCCTGTTTAATAAAAGCTGACTTTTAATCTAGCATTAGCAGGGGGCATGCTGAGTGACCAAGACTGTGTAAATATTATTTTTTATGATGCTGTTGATAATGGAACTGCAAGGCTCTTGTAAAGCATCTATTATCAAAGGACCATCAAGTATTTTATAAACATTAATTAAACCTTGCAACAGCCATTTCTCTGAGGCAAGCTTTAGTTATTTCATGTCAGCTACACATGAATTAAACTCAATGAAAGAAGAAGAACATAAGGTAGAATTAACCTAGCAGGGATAACAAAAAAAACAAAAAACAAAAAAAAACAATTCTTAGCCCCTTGTTATAAATTTGGCAACCGAAAGATATGTGAAAAAAATTAGACTTTAATTGAAAGCAGTTTAAAAATTTCTGCACCTTGTATTTTAATTGTTCTTGAATCAAATTATGTGAAGATTATGTCTCTTCCCACACATATTACAATTTTTGTTACAACTTTCATCAGATTCTGATAAAAAAAAAAAACCTAAAAACTTTGCAGCCTTAACTATTGATGCTTTCCCCACGATAGAAAGTGGGTTTGAAATTATGGGTTTCCAGATTAATGTTTCAAGAATCAGAAAGAAACCAAGTGAAGCTATTTCCAGATACATTCCTGTAAGACAAAGCTTGTTGGACTATTTTCTGAGTTGAGAATATCACACTCAAGACACAGGATGGGTAGTTTTTGCAGTCCTGGAAAATTATGTATTTTTCTTGCATCTCTGGCCAATTCACAATTTCTCCCTGTGGTGCATTGTTCTGACAACCGATGCTTAATTGGAGCCCAGTCCTGACAAAGTATGTTTGAATTCCTGGTAAGGCTGTAATTAAAGTCATTTTCCACTTACATTCCACTTTTCATTCTTAAGAGAGTCCCTAAGCACAATCCTCACTCTTTCAGTTGGAATGCATCGTGCACAGAGAGAGAGAGAGAGGGGGGAGGGAGGGAGAGGAAGAGGGAGAGAGAGAGGAGAGGGGGGAGGGAGGGAGAGGTCGGTAAGAGAGAGAGAGAGAGTGAGGGAGGGAGGGGAGAGAGAGGAGAGAATGGAGGGAGAAGAGAGAGGGAAGGGAAGAGAGAGGGAGAGGGAGAGAGAGGGAGAGAGGGAGAGAGAGAGAGAGGGAGAGGGAGAGGGGGAGGGAGGGAGAGAGAGAGAGAGGGAGAGAATATCTATATCCATATTCAGGTAGGTAAAGGAGAACTTATGTGAAAACAATTCTGTTTAACTTTTTGACATCTTGCTTTTATGAAAACTTTCCACTTTATTTTTTATTGAGAAACCCTGATTTTCAGAATATAGTATGCATTCATACTTTATTTTCTCTAGAGCAGTGCATCCCAAACCTGGCCAAATTATCCAAGGTTGGGTAAAAGCATTTTTTTCCCCCTTTGGATAACAATACACAAACCCACTGCTCATCACCATTGGAACATTTAAGTTGACTTAGATTGCCACCGCTACTAAAATTAAGTCAAACGTCTCCCAAAGCACTCCTACTAAGAAAAAAAGATTGATAAAATTGCCAGCGGTAATTTGTTGAAATGACATAAAGTTCATCCAATGATGTTGTTTTTATAATGCAGGCAGTCCTTGACTTTTGATCCTCGTTTCAGCAACTGCTCCAAGTCATGATGGTGCTGAAGGAAGGGATCTATAAATGTCCTTGAAGACTGATAAGACCTTCAGAAAAGCATGTTGGGGTAATGAAGGAAAAAGTTGGAAATGCTATAGAGCAGGGATCCCCAAACCCCTGTCCGTGGACTAATACCAGGCGTGGCATGCCAGCAACTGGTCCACACAAACAAGGAAAGTCCCATCCGCAGGATGCAGGCAGCACACAAAACCACACCTCCTCCGATCCACGGAAAAACCTCTCTCCATGTAACCGGTTTGGGACCTCTGCTGTAGAGCTACAGGTCAAGTAGGCTGGTCCTCAAACATTGCCCGGTGTTAAAGGGACACACCCACTACTTTGCTGCAGACAAACATTTCAAAGGAATATTCTCATGCTTTCACTGATCTACCAAGAGAGGCTTTTAGCGTTGACCAAAGATACCAGGTCAACAGAGAGACAGTAGAACTCATTTACATAATACATTAAAGTTGAAGATTACAATGTCTTGTCAGAGAAACTTGGCAGCTTCCGCACATCATTGTTTGAAAGGACTGCTTGCAATCTCTTTGAGCAGGACAGAGAAATGCAAGGAGGGGGATTGGGGAACCTGAATATCCAAAGAGAAATAGCAACGTGGCATCATTAGCAGTTCCTGATTGCAGAATTTCTTGGTCTCGAAACTGTCAAAGGCTTGTACACCTGGTGTCTGTCAAGGTAGGTCAGGAAATACGTTTTGACAAGGAGCACCAGAACGTAAGAAGAGTATAATAACAGAATCTTGGCTTCTCTCCCCCCCCCCACTTATACCCAGGAGAATCAAAGCAGGAGAGTCTTGAGTTTCTTTCTCACATCCTCTTCTCTTTCAGGCTAAGAACTAGTGTCAAGAGCCAGGGAAATCTGAAGAGCCAGGCAGTTCAAATGGGTATGAAGATTTATTGCAAGTTTAAGCTCTCTACAAGAATCTGAACTACTAACAGCCCAAGCCAATTGGTGGTAGATAAGAGTCAATGGAATTCAAGGTGGGCAAGACTTAGATCTCTTGTGAGCACAAAAGGACTTGAGACTGATGACCCATTTGACCCCTTCCTTGGACTTAGCCTGGTCAGGTCCTACAAGTACCCTTGCATCCTTCAAGGTTATCCCAACACTCCTCTAGGGTTTTCATGGTAGATCAATGGTTCAAAGATATAAAATTATCTTGGAACTGTTCCCACGTTCAAAATGATCATATTATGACTACCACGAAAAAGTGCAGATTCGCTTGGTTGAACATTTTTCCCCGTTACTGTTCTTAATGAATATGGGGGAAAAAATAACCTTTTTTTTTAGTTTTTGCAAGAACACTTTCTATTTCTGTGTGCAGCAAATTTGGAAAGGTGAAGAAGCACTGAGCAATATAATAACACCCCTTTATAAAGAGATAGACAAAGAGGTAACAGGCTTTCAATATCTCCATTCCCAAAAATATCTTTTCTAACCCCACAAGTGCAGTTGTAAGAAGTAGAACTTTCAGAGTTGCACCCTAACCAATATTTATAATTATGTTCTAATTTGGGATGGAGATCTAGAGAGATGGGAATGGTAAAAACCTTTGATGTATTTCAATCTTTCTTAAAATGGACACTTTAAATACATTTAGCCCCCAAAAATAAAATAAAGAAAGATATGCAATCATCTCAGGTTTCCTTGTAACTGTCATGCTGAGTCAATATGGGCTAGAAGCAAAATTAAAAGGAATTCACTTAGAGTAAATCAAGTGCTTTTTAAAAAGACAGAAAAAATTGTTTGATCAATGAGTAGGTAATCTAAAAGCTGAACTAGTTTGTTATCTCTGAAAGCTTCAAAGTCCGAGCTAAGATATTTCTTGCAGATATACATCATGAAGAGAATTTCATTCAATTCCCTGGTTATAATTTTATTTAAAAACCTTTTAATGCCGCTTCTCTGTTAAAAACATACACCACACACACAACCAAATCAGAGGGAACGCTGCCAGTTGACAAGAAAAACAGCTTATCGCCAAAAGCTGGAGCAAATGATAATAAAACTATCTTTAAATTTAAAAGGTTGGGATCTCAAGTGCAAAGCAAATTGCAAAGCAGCAATTAAATCAGGCATTAAATATCTCAGATTATTTTTTTAAAAAAAACCTTTTAATGGAACCAGAATTGGGTCCCTCCACTAGATAGACCAGACCAGGAAATCAAATTCTGCAGAAAAGTTAAAACAAATTTTATTGAAATTGGCTATAATAATAGAAACTTGCACATCTGATTGTACTGCGTCTCTTCCCCTTCTTATACTCCAATGAATTAGGGAGCGATCTGCCTGAACCATATCCTGAAGATTTCTATCACGGTCATCTTCCTTACTCTCTACACCCAGCTATCTAACATGGACCTTTAGTAAGTCACCCTTCCCTCTCTTTGTACCTGCCAGTCTCAAGACTACTTAGATATAAACAGAGGCATAGAATCAAGATCATGCGAAGTACTAGTACCGCTTTACAAAGCCCTAGTAAGACCACACCTGGAATACTGCAGCCAATTTTGGTCACCATATCACAAAAAAGATGTTGAGAGTTTGGAAAAAAAATTCAGAGAAGAGCCACTAAGATGATCAAAGGCCTGGAGGCTAAAATATATGAAGAACGGCTGCGGGACTTGGGTTTGGCTAGTCTACAGAAAAGAAGAAATAGGGGAGACATGATAGCAGTATTCCAGTATCTGAGGGGCTGCCACAAAGAAGAGGGGGTCAGGTTGTTCACCAGAGCACCAGAGGGAAGGACGAGAAACAATGGCTGGAAATTGATCAAGGAAAGAAGCAACCTGAAATTAAGGAGAAATTTCCTGACAGTGAGGACAATCAACCAGTGGAACAGCCTACCCCCCCAGAAATAGTGGACGCTCCATCACTGGAGATTTTTAAGAAGAGACTAGTCAACCACCTGTCTGAGGTGGTATAGGTTCTCCTGCTTGAGCAGGGGGCTGGACTAGAAGACCTCCAAGGTCCCTTCCAGCTCTATTCTATTCTAAATGTAGTCCAAGACATACAGTATGGAGGATTCCATATTTGGCAAGTTTGTCTAAGCAAGATGTACCGTTGAAATTACTCACTCCCTGGGTGCCACATATCTGGTCAATATTGCTATTCATAAATGAAGGAAAATGTATGTGTCCCAGGATAATGTTGCAAGCTCCAATCTGGGTCAGTCACTGGGACTAGAGGTTTACTCTTCCGAGCTTTTGGAGCCGATCCTCAGGGAACTTCTCAATACTGGAATGTGGACTATTCTATATGCACTATTTATGTGGTGCCTGATTGCACGTGGCTTTTTTGGCAGGACAAGGAAACAATAGCCAACGACTTAACAGCCGGCCGTCAACACCCCAATCAGCCAATAAAAAGCCACACGTAACCAGGCGCCACATAAATACGACACATAGAATAGCCCAAAGCACACATTCCAGTAGAGAGGTGTTCCCCTGAGGATGGGCAAGCTCAGAAGACTATAAACCTGTAGTCCCAGTGACCGACCCTGATTGGATTTTGCAATAATGCTACTATACATGGAGAAAAGCTGTGGTGCATACCTTACATTCTGAAAAATTCAAAATCAGCTATCTGAGTGCCATCTTCTCAAATATTTCATCGCGGTTAGCATAACAATCCAAGACTGGAATCCAAAAGGCAGGCAGGCAAGCATCACAAAACTGCCCCTTTCCGTTCTATTCTAAGTCTATAAGGATCATAGCATTTACTAAAACTTCCATCTCATTCTCCAGACATATTTAGGACGGCATCCCTTTTGTATGACATATATCTGTGTTGCTCAACCCTGCCAACTTTTAAGATTTGTGGATTTCACCCCTTGTCTTTGCTCTAGTCATTGGCTTGGATTTTGGGGAGCCGTCTTCCATTTACCTTCCCCAGAAGTCCTGAGCCAACACAATTTCTGAACAGGAGAAGAATCCAAACTGCTAGGGTGTTAGTTTATTTTTATTTATTTATTTGTTAAGATTTATATGCTACCCATCTCACTATCAATCGACTCTGGGCGGCTTAGCCCTTGTAACTAAAATAATCTTTTTTTTTCCTCCTGTCAAGGCCAACAGGCATGAGCGAGGAAATGGTTGCCCTACATTGTAGAATTTAATAAAATCCCTACTATTTGTTTCAAACTTTCTCTCCCTATTATTTTTCTGCTTCTCTCATCTTCAGTTACAATTTGTGCTCCTGATTCTATTCCAGTAAAGAATTCAAAGATGTCAACCTTATTGAAGGTAGGATAGTTAGGTACTTGACCCATTTCTCGGTACTTTTTCACATTGCCATTTACATTCTTAACTCAACATCTTTTCCCCCCTCCTATTAAAGCAGTGGATTCTTTCTTTCTTTCTTTCTTTCTTTCTTTCTTTCTTTCTTTCTTTCTTTCTTTCTTTCTTTCTTTCTTTCTTTCTCTTTCTTTCTTTTCTTTCTTTCTTTCTTTCTTTCTCTTTCTTTTTAAAAAGAGGGGGTGGTAGATCAGAAAATCTTGAACTCTCTCAGAAGACATGTCTTTCATTAATGGCTTTACATTTCTTCTTGTACCATTAAATAATTCAAATGCATTTTCCTGCAGAATCCACTGTAAGACAATAAGCAAGAGACAGTAAGCATTAAGAGTCTAAAATCCATGGAGAGTATCAAGGTCTAGATAAGAAAAATGGGATAATTTGTCGTCTGTCTTCCAACTCTGAAAGTCAAGAGTCTTTTTTTTTTCCAAATCAAACTTTGAAAAAGAGTCTTTAGGTCATCAGAGTTATATCTTGCCCACTTGAGAAGCTGTTGTGGTAGGGCTGTCTAAGCGCTTAAGAATTCTTCGCTTCTTAGCAAACATTTAAGTACTCATTCATTCATTCACTCCGTTTCTAAACTATCAAACTACCTGTGAACCTTGGGTAGCACTGAGATGCTTTTCAGAATTTTCTTCTCTGATCTGGTGCGTCACCATACTGTACGTGTTAGGAAATAACTCACAGACTTTCCAACTAGAAAGGACAAATAGGATATTCTGAAGATGTTGTCCAATATATTATATTTGGAGGGCATAGATTTGGAGGCTGATGCCTTAACAGGCAAGAAAATAAGAATCATCTATGCAGAATCATACCAACGGTCAATTTATGTTATTGTTCTGTCAGATGTCAGAAAATATGTTTGCAGCCCCCGCAAAGGTCTACAAAATGTTCTACTGTAAATTACTGGCTGAATCGTGGGTTCCATTATCATCTGAAGCCATCAAGGCAAACACTGCACAAGAATTTATTGTGTCACGAATTAAGGCAAATGTACATGTCCCAGGATAATGCTGCAGCTTCCAATCTGAGTCAGTCACCAGGACCAGAGGTTTAGTCTCACGAGCTTTTCATACATTCAGTGTCGTAGCTATTAAGATTGTTGGTCGAGTACGGACAAAAAACAGCCAGGGAAATGATTGAAACATGGAAAAGGGGGGCCCTTGTCAGTCAAGCAACAGTACTGATTTGCCACCAGCTTCTCAGGTACTTAGGAGACAAGGGCATAGCAGTGCAAGGCAAACAACAACCAATAACAGCCAGCCATCAATAACCCAATTAACAACTAAAAGCCACACGCAACCAGGTACCAGGCATAAATACTACACATAGAACAGCCCAATCCACACATTCTGGAGAGAGAGAGAGAGAGAGAAGTTCTCTGAGGATGGGCTCCAGCACAAGTCCAAAAGCTTGGAAGAATAAACCTCCGGTCCCAGTGACTGACTCAGAGTGTATCCTGCAATTTATCACAAGACCAAAACAAAAATGGCAGCTATAAAATCTAAATCGCACAAGTATTTACATAAGATACTCTCTCCTACATGAATTTGGGCAGACCGGACTTCTTATTTGTAACTCGGTCGCCGTTTTGCAGACAAACTTTTGGGGAACTGCAAAATAATTCAATCCAAAGAAACTTGCAAAAAAAACACAACACGTTTTGTTTCAGAAGAAGCACGAAATCTATCCATTTCCCCAAGACGAAACAACAACTGTTCAACCTTCTCTTACTCATCCAACCCAGATCACATCTGCCATGAGTGAAGTCTTATAATTTGCTCCCGTGGTGCACATTGGGAAAAATGAGAAGACAAGAGCTTTTATAAGAGGCTTGAAACAAAACTCTTCTTTTCTTCTTCTCCTATAAATTGGAGGGGGAAAAGCCATTTGGTTCACCTCTCAAATGTCCATTCTCGGAAGAAATGGTATCACCAAGCTTTCATTACCTCTGTCATCCGTTTCACAATCTTTCACGTACTGTCATTTTCAGAGAGCTGTGTCCAGGGAATTTTTCCACGAAAAATCAGAAGTAATCAGCAACTTTTGCTTCAAGATAGACAGTTACAAGAAACTACCTGGCAATAGTAGACTTGAGGAGACATCCAGAAGGAATATAGCTCCTGGTTTCTTTGAAATGTGCGTAATGACAGCACTTGCCATATTGTTGGTCAATGAGAGGGAGGAGATGATAATGTGGCTTTTTAAGGTTTACGTTTTATGATTGCGGTGCTCTTTGCATAAAGGTCAACTCAACCTTGCACACAGTTGACCCTAGTAAACTGGCACAATTGTAATATATACTGATGAATGCAGCCAGCACTTCATTTTAGCAGTGAAATTATCAAGGTCAGGAGGAATTTTAAATCTGCACCGCTAGGGCTGGCAATGTCTTAAGATATACTGTATTCCCAAACCAGGGAGAGCAACAATAAGCCCCAATTCACTCTATGACTGTCTGGATACGGGAGGGAAATGGCATTGGTTGAAGAGTGTCGGGAAGCTTTGGTTGGCTCAAAACCCAGCAGCCTGCATAATTTTGCACAAATGAAAATTTGTGCCTGTGTCACCTCTTTTGCGGAAGCTGCATTGGGTGTTGATTTGCTTCTGGGTACAGTTCAAGGTGTTGATTATCACCGCTAAAGGCCTACAGTACACGGTTTGGAACCAGGTTATTTGAAGGACCACTTTTTCCCAATCACATTTACCTGGGCCACTGGAGTGGGAGGACATGTTGCGGATCCCATCTATTCAGGAAACACATCTGGTGGGACCAAAAAAGAGACTGTCCCCCATCTTGTTATGTTTTTGAACAGCCCTAAACACAGCGGGCTTAGGGATCCTGGTTGATATGGAGCTAACCAAGTGCCTTGTTTGATACTGTTTGTTACCACCGTGGTGAGCTTGGGTGGGGGTTTAAATTGTGGCTTTTTATTACTGTACACCACCAAAGGTCATTGTGTGTGAGTTGGGTAGCTGTATAAATTTAATAAAATAAATTAATTAATGACTCCTTTCTAGGAGTGCTACAGCTACACTACAAATGTTCCTCTCCAATTACAATGGCTAGTTTCAGTAAACTGTAGTCACCCACATGAAGTTGCCATCTCTACGACTAGCTACATGCTTTTTATGACCTCTGTTTACAAGAAATGACATTAAAAACTGTAGCTTGATAGAGGGGGGAAAAAATGCCCCGCTGTTTATTCACAAATGATCAATTTGTCACTCAGACACATGCTACTAGGGAAGATAGTAAAAACAGGGTAATGATAAACATTCTTCACATGTTCTTTTTCTCTGCAAAACTAATTGGCTTTTCGCTGTAAGTGGAAAGAAGGCTGGGGGAGTGTTTGAGGTCAGGATTTAATTTATGAAATGCTACTTTAATCACTTTGTCTGTTTACCTCCATTTCTTCAATGTCGGTTCTCACCCCCTTTTTTATTATTTATTTCTTGCTTGTTTCAGCAGAGATGCTCATATCTTGAACTATGCCAGGGAATTCAATCTAATTTCGCACTGCAGAGTACTACAACCAATTCACCCTCCATCTCCTCCCAGTGGAACAGTTCTCCAAGCCTGCTCATTGTGTCTGTGATAGAATGAGCACCTGCAGCAACAGAGGGGGAGGATTTCGTCAACTCAGAGCTTTCCTAGAAAGAGATCCGAGTCAAGAGATTATGCAGTCCCGAGCTGGAAGAGGGAAGGGGAAGAGGTTCAGAGTAGCCACACCCTACAACCGTGGTGGCGAACCTATGGCACGTGTGCCACAGGTGGCACGCAGAGCCTTCTCTGTGGGCACGCGTGCCATCGGCCCAGTCCTAGGCCTTCAGCTGGATTTTATAAAACCTTTTTTGCTTTAGGCCTCCGCCGCTGTGTGCAAAAAAAAGAGGTTCAATCAATTTCAACTTCTTGCGGGGGAAAAAAAGATCTCGCAAAGTTGGAATTGATTGAAATTTTTAGTCCCACCCAGTCTGCCGTTATCACCGCAGCCACGCCCACTCAATGGACCACACCCACCCAATGGGCCATGCCCACCCGGCACCCGATGATATGTAAGTGGGTTTTGGGTTGCAGTTTGGGCACTCGGTCTCTAAAAGGTTTGCCATCACTGGCCTACAACCTCTCAGGATATATCTAGTAGCTAAGATTGATGTCAGGGCCAAGTCCAGAGATCAGACAGTGAGATCCAATTAAGTCCAATCCTTTATTTGCTTACACCTAATAGACAGAAACTTGCCAGACTAAAGCTATAACCATCTAATCTACTAGACAGAACTTGAGAGATTCTAGACTCTTCTGTTTCTGGGAAAGCCCTATGTTGGCCAAATCCTCCCTCTCTGCTGCTCCAGGTGCACATTCCATCACAGTTCCCAGCCTTCTCAGCTCATAAAAAGCATTAAATTAGGTTAGTTTATAGGAAGAAAAGTGACTCCAGCTTCATAAAATCTGCTTGAAAGTCTGAACTATTAGTGCTTCCTTCATAAAAATTTTACAGGATTTTGGCTACAAAAAATAAAATGGAAAAAAAACAGACACACAGTACAGCGTTGACATTCTGGCACCTTTCGAATCAAACCAATTCTCTCTAATGCATTTTCCCCCTTTTAGTACCAGTCAGGAAAAACATCAAGGATGACGTCTGAAGCTTCTCTGCTCTTCCATTTCCAATATCCACCCAGTTCAAGGCACTCCCAGCAAGCTAACTGGACACTCCACTCACTCTCCTGAAATCTCAAGACAAGGTATTTCCGACTAGGTGAGACTCAGTATCTTCTTCATTGGTTTTAATTTATGCTATTGAGCTGTACAGTAGGGCAGCATCAAAGCCATTGACTGGAATTTTGCAAAAGTAACAAAGTTCTAGCCCTTGGTTGATTGACATCAAGGTTGTATCTTCCTTTAGAAAGCAAACTGCCTTTTTTCAAAATCTAGTACCTTCTGTGTTGAACTGCAAATAGCTTCCAAGGGCTAATTTTTTTTCAAACCAAGCTACTGCAGCTCTATTTCCAGGTAGGCTTGCAAAAACTCTTGCCTCTTCCTGAGCTATTTGATCTGTTGTCTTGATCTGTTTTCCTACATTCATTTATTGGAAGCAGAACTGAAAATGTCAGACTCCATTCTTCTTCTGAGGAAATGCACCTGGAATTTAACAATTTAGGGGAATGAAGATGGATGGGTGTCCTCTTTTCAGTGGTACTGGTTTAACATACACGAACCCAAACCTTTTTAAAAGACTTCAAAAAGAATGGACAATTTTAAAACAATACACAAGATTTATATATATATATATATATATATATATATATATATATATATATATATATATGTTTTCTGAGGTTTTCACGGGTGTTTGTGTGTAGGTCTTTGGTAATTCGGGTTTTCTCCCGCGTAAAATTGAAAGTGTCTTGGCAACGTTTCGACGAAGTCCCATTCGTCATCTTCAGGCTGGTGTCTTCGGCTTCGTGCTTCTAGGAGCAATGTGTGATCGCAGCTGTTTCTTCCTTTTAACTGCCAGTGGAGGTATGAACTGATTGGATGGGAGCTTGAGCTGTGTTCTGATTGGGTGGAGGTGTGTTCTGATTGGTTAGAGGCTTGGCTGTGCTCTGATTGGATGGGGGGTTGGCTGTGCCCTGATTGGCGGGGTGTGTGCTCTGCTTGGGTGGGGGCCCTGTTGTGCTCAGTCTGAGTTGCAGGGGGATTTGAGATGGAGAGCTGCATTGCTGTTGTTTGGCTTCGCGTTCGTGGTCATGCCACATCTTCAAGGTGGGTGTCAGTTTGCTTCACGTATGAAATGGAGGGGTTTAAAATGGCCAATGATGCAGCTGTGGTCTGGTTTCTGGTCCGCGGTCGTGCCTCATCATCGGTGCGGGTTTGAGTCTGCTTTTTGTGTGGATGTGTGGTGGTGACATCATGTGTGGTCTTCGTGAGTGTGGGTCCAGTGTTGCTCCTTGTGCTAGGGATTCGTCTGTCAATAAGGCTGGGTTTCCAAATGGCTGGTAGGCGGGAGGTATCATCTCGTTTATTCATGCTGTGTGGGCGTTTTTCTATCTCGATGGCTTCTCTGATTATTCTGTTGTTAAAGTGTTCAGTTTTGGCAATAGTTTTGGTATTTTTAAAGTCAATTTTATGTCCTGTGGCTTTGAGGTGTTGGACCAGGGAGGAAGTTGGTTCCTCTTTTCTGACTGAGTTCTTGTGTTCTTCAATGCGTGCACTTATTCTTCTGTTGGTTTGTCCGATGTATGTGGTGGGGCAGGCGGTGCATGGGATTTCATATACTCCTTGATTTTCTAACTCAATTTTGTCCTTGGGGTTTCTTAGGATGGTGGATATTTTTCGGTTGGTGCAGAATGCTGTCTTGATGTTGTGTTTGTGGAGGATCTTGCTGATTTTGTCTGTGGTGCCTTTTATGTATGGGAGGAGGGCTTTGCCGTTTTCTTGTTCTATGTCTTGGATTTTGGTGGGGGTTTCTTTTTGGATTAGGTTGGTAATCTTATTTCTTTGGAATCCGTTGGATGTTAGTACATTAGTGAGAGTGTGTAGTTCGGTTTTTAGGTGTTGTTCGTCAGCTAAGCGTTTTGTTCTCGAGATGAGTGTCTTGGCTACGGAGTTGATCTGTGCTGGGTGGTGGTGTGAGAGTGCGTGCAGATAGCGGTTTGTGTGTGTTTTCTTCTGGTAGATGGTGTGTCCTAGGGAGCCATTGAATTTCTTGTAGACTAAGACATCCAGGAAGGGAAGTTGGTTGTTAGCTTCTGTTTCCATGGTGAACTATATTTTGGGGTGTAGGCTGTTGAGGTGTGTGAGGAAGTTGTCTAGTTTTTCTTTCCCATGTGGCCAGATTATGAAGGTGTCGTCTACGTATCTGAGCCAGAGTTTGGGTTTATGATCAGATTTTTCTAGAGCTTGGGTTTCAAAGTGTTCCATGTAGAGGTTTGCAATGACAGGTGAGAGGGGTGATCCCATGGGTGCTCCTTCTATTTGTTTGTATTTTTGTCCGTTGTAGATGAAGTATGTGTTGGATAGGCAATGGTTGGTCAGATCTAGGATGTGCTTGGGGGGTTATATTTGTTTTGGATAGCTGTCAAGGCTTCTTGGATTGGCACTTGGGTGAAGAGGGAAATGACATCAAAGCTCACGAGTAGGTCGCTGGGCTGTAAGTTTTGTTTCTTTATGATCTCTATGAATTGGAATGAATTTTTTACGTGTGAGGTGATGGATTCTGCATAGGGCTGTAGTTGTTTGGCGAGAAATTTGGCTAGGTTTTGTAGAGGTGAGCCTATGGAGCTGACTATGGGTCTAAGTGGGGTTCCATCTTTGTGTATATTGGGGAGACCATAGAGCTTAGGGCATCTGGATGATTTTTCTCTGGGAATGATTCTTTGCTGGATCTCTTCGCTGATGGGGGAGGCTTTTATTTTGGATCTAGTGGGTTTTTCCAGGTAGGTGGTGGGGTCTGTGTTTAGGGGTTTGTATGTGGAGTCTTGGAGTAGGTTGGTTAATTTGGTTTGGTAGTCAGATGTGTTCATAACCACCGTGGCGTTGCCCTTGTCTGCTGGTAGGATTATTATGCTGGTGTCTTCTTTCAGGTTAAGTAGAGCTGTCTGTTCCTCTTTGTGTAAGTTGCTTTTGGGTGGCTTGCTGGTGCAGAGGATGTTGGAGATTTCGAGTTACCGAATTACCAAAGACCTACATACAAACACCCGTGAAAACCTCAGAAAACATATATATATATATATATATATATATATATATATATAAGGCAAAGCCTTTTTTTAAAAAAAGAAAGAAAACCCTCAGTCTTGAAAAAGTATGTTCCTTCTGCCATCCAATTTTTTCACAGCTAGAATGCAACAAGGATGTCACAGAGTCAGAGGTTCAATTCTTTACTTGTTTATACATAACAAACAGAATCTTGCCAGACTAAACTCTTATTACTCCCTAACAGATATACCTTGGGAGATTCTAGGGTATGGTTATCCTTACCCTCTTCCTCTGTCTCCTATCGATATCTGGACTGTGCTGTCTCTTGTCTCATTCCTCTCTTAGGCATATGCTCTCTCCTTCCTGGGAAACTGTCACTTCACTGTAGTCCATCACACCAGCTCCCCCTCTGTGGGCATCATTGTTTACATTTCCCTTTTCAGTTTTGAGCAGCTTATTTTCACTGTGAAAACTCCGATGCTATCTCGTGGGCTATAGCAACACAGCATCACAGCATCGTGCCAACTGATCACTGTGTTTTCTACATGCTGACCTTGTTTTATGTTCCCTGGTTTGTCTATCCAATGGGTAGTAGGGATTATTTTTGGCTAGATAGGCTATCAGCCATCACCCCGGCTCCAGTCCTGAGGATCATCAGTACCTTGGCACTGTAACACTATAGTGTTTAATTTCCCGCCAAACAGCCCATGTGCACATGTGAGGATAACACTTTAGGGGTATTAGATGCACAGCTTTTAACTGCCATATCCAAATTTAATTGGGACCTGAGTTCTGCATTCATGTGCATGAATAGCTTGCATGGGTTCTTCATCTGAAGGACTGGAAGACACAATCTCAGAAAATTCGTAGACTTCCAAAGGATGGTATGACTGCCTTGGATGATCACTTGCATATTATGCATTACAGTGATTTGCTACTTGATGCCGGTGTGCAGCATGCTGGGCCCTTATGGTTTAGTCTGGGGGGGCTGCCAAGGTCTCTGCTTCTCCCTCTATGGAAAATTAGACAAGCAAGGTTAGCTTGTCAAGAATTTTCAAAGAAACTCGGCAAGCCCGGCCGTTTCCATTCATCGAAGCCTTATGCATCCACTTACAGCCTACAGTAGAGGACATGACAGCTTCTGCAAACTCAAATGTAGAACTTGGTCATTGCCCAAACGGCTGGGGAAAACTTCCAAGGAAAATGATGAGTAGGTGTTGATACTGCAAACGCCTGCAACATTAGATCTCTGCATTTAACCCAGACTTGTAAAAAGCCATTAAGAGGTTAAATAAGAATTCTCTCCAGCAGGTAAGATAGGAAAGTTTTTCTAGGCTGGAGAAAAGCTAATATTTGCCTTTTTTGAGTCATCAACATGCCAACAGAACCATTTACCAGGTTTGCAAATCACCACGGCTTTTAAAAAATAAATAAATCCTGTACCTTACAGTGTAAATCACAATTTAATGGGTTCTACTACATGCTAAACGATGGTTTATTATTCATTTTGCTTTTATATCCATCCGACTGTAGTCCAATGGTTCTCAGAAGTTCATAGGACAAAGTTAAAATAGCCATGATATGTTGAAAAACACTGACAGTACATCAGTCAAACAAACCCAAACCAAAAGACAGAATACAACCAAATTACCAGCAAAGTAAAAGAGAAGATATTTTTTTTAAAAAAATGCAAAGCATGAACTCGGGCTATTTATTTATTAATCAGATTTGTATAGCTGCCCATCTCACCAAAAGCGACTTTGGACAGCGCACAACAATAGGATAAAAAGCAAAATATAAAAATGACCTATATATTAAAAAATCTACATTAAGAAATAAATAGTATAAAAAAACAAATCTATAAACAATGAGGTGAAGAGAGGATGAACACATAGTCACCTCAACAATGGGGCCATCCAAGCATATCTCTGGTCCCAGTTAAAATGCTCTAAAAATCATGCTCTAAAAACCATAAGGAAGGAATCTGATCTCCATTAGGAGACAATTCCAGAGCACTGGTCCCACCATGGAAAAACATCAACTTCTGGTTTCAGTTTACTTCACCTCTTTGAAGTATGGAACACTGAAAAGTTTCTCTCTAGATCAGTGGTGTCCAACCTTGGCAACTTTAAGACTTGTGGACTTCAACTCCCAGAATTCCCCAGCCAGCATGGCTGACTGGAGAATTCTGGGATTTGAAGTCTACAGGTCTTAAAGTTGCCAAGGTTGGATACCCCTGCTCTAGATCAGAGGTCCCCAACCTTTTGGGTACCAGGGACCGGTTTCGTGGAGAGAGGTTTTTCCGCGGACCGGAGAGGGCATGGTTTTGTGTGCTGCCTATGTGCTGTGAATGGGGCTTTGCTTATTTGTGCGGACCGGTTGCTGGCATGCCGCGCGGCCTGGTACCGGTCCACAGACCGGAGGTTGGGGACCCCTGCTCTAGATCATTACTGATTCCAGCTAGAGTATGTAGTTTAATTTAACTACATACTCTAGCTGGAATCAGTGGAGTAAGCTTTGTGGAGTAAGCTTCAGTGGCCTGATTTACACATAACACTAGCCCTAAATCATTGTGTGCAATCAAAAGACTCTGGTTTCTCAGTTCATGTGCAGAGAAAAAACAAACAAAAAACCCCATGGTATGACTTAGCAGGATGTTTAAACCTAGTTTTTAAAGTCATTCAGGATCAAACAGTTCAAGGGCAAAATGGGGATCTAAATTGGATTTCCCAACCCCAATCTGACATTCTAAGCACCATAAGGCTCTGAAATAGGAAATCACATTTAAATATCTAATAAATGCATAAATATGGATTAGCAGCAACATTAATCAAGAATAACGGGAACTGGGGGGAAAAAGAGGACAGAGAGCTAATAAGCCAATTTAATTTATATACCCTACCACCAAAAAGGCAGTATATGCAAATCCTAATTATTTAATAAGTTACATCAGATCTAAGGACTGGCAAATTTTGTCTCTTGACTCTGCTTACTACATCCTGTTCCCCAATGATAGTGGATGAGGATAACTCTGTTCCTTTTTCTAGCCACCCAACAACGGAGGCCAGAATATGGGAAAAAGCTGGACTCCTTCAACGATTGATCATTTGGTATGTTGGCTGGATGACAACCATTTGTGCAGCAATTCAGTTCCTTGTAGAGTTCTACTTCATGCTTGATAATTTCCTCTCCTTTTCTCTGTCCATCTGCTACAGGCTTTGTGTTCTCTTGCTTGGCTTCGGTTTTTACTTCATTAAAGCAACTATTATGACAAAAGGAGACTTTGGGGATTCAACTTCCCACCTCTCTTACCTGCAGCACCGATGTCTCAAAAAATGCACGCTGTGACTCCATATTCAGACATAATGTGCCATTTTCACAGAAAGTCTTTTTTAGGATGCTGCTCAAGAGGCAACTGGGGGACCTGTCACGGCTGGACATACCTTGATAAATTGCTTGCTGCCTTAGACTGACTAGGGATGCTTACCAAACAGGCAAATGCTGGATTCTGACTTGAACTCTGATACCGCACTATAGAGGGTAGGGTTATAAAAGTGAGACTCCGAATATTTGAATCAAAAATACATTGTGGGTTGTTGTTTTTCCCCCAAAACCCCAAAGGTGCTTTTTCAAAAGGCAACTGGATGTTGTTGTTTTTCAAAGTCCAGTTGCCTTTTGAAAAAGCACCTTTGGGACAACCATGACTTGGATGACTAAGAATCTCCAAGCCTATATATGGAAGTTTCTTTCTTTCTTTCTTTCTTTCTTTCTTTCTTTCTTTCTTTCTTTCTTTCTTTCTTTCTTTCTTTCTTTCTTTCTTTCTTTCTTTCTTTCTTTCTTTCTTTCTTTCTTTCTTTCTTTCTTTTTCTTTCTTTCTTTCTTTCTCTTTCTTTCTTTCCTTCTTTCTTTCTTTCTTTCTCTTTCTTTTCTTTCTTACTTTCTTTCTTTCCTTCCTTTTCTTTTTCTTTCTTTCTCTTTCTTTCTTTCTTTCTTTCCCTCCCTCCCTCCTCCTCCTCCTCCTCCTCCAGACCCTCCTCTCTATAAATATATACTCCAATGATAAATTTAAGCGTAGGTGGAAATGGGGCTTTTCACCTTAAGAGTAGTGATAGCCAGCTCTAACCACAACAAAAATTCCTGAAAGAGCCTAATGTCGTTGCAGGCAGGTGTCTGTTGCATTTTAATATAGAATATTTCCAACAGCTCATTTTTGGAGTATGTTTCAAATAATTCCACGTCCTTCTCACCAATCTGAAATAGCATCTAAGCTGAGATATGGGTGAAAAGATAAAATTATTTAGAGGCTTGTTTCCTACAAAGATGTCTCCAAGATTTATTTAGTGGATGGCGTATCATACATGGATGTTCAATATACACCAACAGATTAATAAAACACAATAAAATATTGATGTTAGAAAGATCTATGGTCAGATACCCAAGGTCTAGGTCAGGGGTAGGCAACCTTGGCTCTTTTATGACTCGTGGACTTCAACTCCCAGAATTCCTGAGCCAGCCATGCTGGCTCAGGAATTCTGAGAGTTGAAGTCCACAAATCATAAAAGAGCCAAGGTTGCCTACCCCTGGTCTACGTCATCTAACCATTGAAGTGCAGCATCATTTATATGAAAGAAAGAAAAAATCAGATACCGGGCCGGTATATGCCCTCAGCTTACAGCGGTCACAATGTGATCTACAGTTTGATGTGGGACCCCGAGGGGAGGATGCTATGCCCCTTTTATACAGAGGGTCCCAGCAGACACAATGTGAGGTGCAATTCCTATTGAGAATTGTCCATTGCTGGCATGGTAGTTCAAAGCCTGGCTCCTTTCTTTGTGGCGTCATTTATCTATCTTCCTATGAGTGGCGCAGTGGCCTAGAGGTGAAGACGTTCGCCTCCCATTCGGTAGGTTGAGAGTTCAATCCTAGGCAGTGGCAGATGTTTCATTATCAGGGCGCAAAGGGAAAATATCTGCTGCAAACTCCTCATAGGTGTCAGGAAGGGCATCCAGCCAGTAAAGACTCGGCTCCATTCAGTCACCCCGATCACACCCCAAATCTAGAGATCAGGGTCTTAAAAAGGAAAATATATAGATATGTCTGCCCACCGTATGTCTGGACAATCATTTGGCTTTCCATTGGGAATCGATGTTAAAACTGTTGAGCAGAACAATGGGCCTCTCCCAAACATTCATGGCCCTTTAAATGTTGGGACAAGTCCTAAGCCATCTGTTTTCATCATCCGTATAGAGGTATTTCTTCACGAAAAGAGGCTCTCAAATATAAAAATGCCGCTTTTGTCCTTTTTGTTACCTTGTAATAGCACAGGCCCACTAGCGTGGTTTTTTTTTTTTTTTAAAGGCAGGTTTTTCCATCTTCATGAGATGTTTAAACGTTTGAAGATTTCATCACTCATAAAATCTGAATTATCTAGTCAGGCGTACCTGTAAGTGGTGATTATGAACCTATTGAATCTCTGCCTACCCATTTATTAGATAAGATGTTTTTTTGAAGAAACACTGTGCCTTGCAGAGATTGGATCAGGCATAAAGTCATTGGAAGCCGTTCTATTAAGTGCATGGGAAAGCCGTAACTGCTGAAAACCCGCTTGTATTCGTTGTACAGAGTCAGTCTGCTATCGTGATATATAAAACTAATAACAAGTAATATAATAATAAGCACGTAAATACAGGTAATCCTTGACTTACCACCAGAATTTGAGCCCCAATGTTTTGTTGCTAAGTGACATAGTTGTTAAGGGAGTTTTGCCCCATTTTACGACTTTTCTTGCCACAATTGTTGTTAAGTTAGTAACCCTGTCTTAATCTCATGCGGGCGAGTGTTGCCGCCACTAATAAAGATGGGCATAATTTAGAACCATCTTTCTCAACCTAATACTGTCCAAAGACTTCAAGTATGGGTAGCCCTTGACTTACCAGCACAATGGAGCCCAAAAATTTCCATTGCTAAATATGAGCCGGTTGCCAAGCGTCTGAATTTTGATCATGTGACCATGGAGATGCTGGATCGTGCCTGGCGTGGCACAATATACAGAGGTTTACCTTCTTTCTAACCTACACGCAGCCAGTAACCACAAGCCAACTGAATGTTCTGCCATATAGAGAAGGTTGTTTTTAAAGATCCTGAACTCTCTAAGACAGGGGTCTTCAAACTTGGCCCTTTTATGACTTGTGGACTTCAACTATTAATCTACTTGCTATACACACACACACACAAACACACACACACCCAAATACATGCACCATCTTTTGAATATGCAACTTCCTTAAATACAAAACTTCGGCACATCAAAATGTGTCCTGAGATGTTTGCTAACAGAATGCATGAACTATCATGCTCAGTCAGGCAGGGTGATAATGCATAATGGGTACCGAGTTCTTTTACTGCCTACCTTTACACAAGTAGACTTGTGTTAAGTGTTATCAATGGAAAAGGATGAAGAGCAAACTAGACAAAGTCGACTAGACATAGCAAGAGACTAACCAGAAAGAGAAGGTGAAGGATCTATGGATTGAATATTGAAACCAATTTAGTTCTGTCCAAAAGAAGGGAACTGAAACATTTTGGCCAGGGGAACAGGTTGAGATGGTTGAACTTAACAATAGTTCCTTCTGTGTGACTGCTGCTTCTTTGCAGTTATCACAAATGCCAGAGGAGTTTCTGGGCATGTTTAAGCTGCCTTCTTGTTGTACCTTGTTCCTCTCTGGAACAAGATTAACAAGACAATTCCATGATAAAAAAAAAATAATAAATAAAAAATCCAGCGATATGGAAGTTTTTTCCTAGCTATCCCTGTAGCACCTTTGTGGCACTATAGAGCTCATGCAGACAGCTTTGAACATCCCCCAAAATTGCAGAACAACAATTGTTATGGATGAAAAGTATGCACAAAACTGCCTTTTGCCATGGATCAATAACCTGTAATACATAGTTTCAAAACAAGAATTTCCTTGCTAGATAAAATCAATGCATTTTTGCCCGAGATTTAAGTAATCCTGTAAGCCTCTTTTTTTTCATTTCTAGCTAAAACACGATCTTATATTTATCTGTTATTTCTACCACATTTTGTTTGAAATGTTCAGATGGCCTATATGAATTATCCCTTCCAATTTCTTAGAATCCTGTAAGCTTGTGAATATATATGTGTCCTGCCTGGCAGGGACAGATGGATGCACTGAGCAACATTTTCAACCCATATTTCAAACATTATGCTCTCACTGCCCAGAGTTGTAGGTTGGAAGAAAGTAAATAGACAACAGATATCTCCTGGCTTGAGGAAATGTTTCTTCCTAGTTCTTACTGCCATTTTCCTACCCTGCAAACCTCTCCAACAGTGGTGGCGAACCAATGGCACGGGTGCCAGAGGCGGCACTCAGAGCCCTCTCTGTGGGCACACCTGCCATGCCCCAGAGATGGCAACTGTCCCTCTTCAACCGGCCACCTGCTAACTCGCCGAGGTCCCACGTGGCCGGATGCATCCCAGTACCCATGCGCTCGCTGGCCTCTGTGTGCGGGGGCCGATGGTGTCAGGCAGCAGTCGCCCTGGCCCCTGCCTCGCTTTGCCCTGTGACAATGGCACCCCCGCCCTATCTCGCCTTGCCTCACCTCATCCTGCAGGACGAGTCTCCTGCCCACTGCCCCACCTGCCAGAGACCCCCTGGATCTCCCCCAACACTGCCCGGCCCCCACAGGTGTCTCCACAAGCAACATCGAGGTGATCAGGCCCACCTTGGCCACACCCACCCAGTCTGCCATGACCACCACAGCCACGCCCACCCAGTGGGCCACGCCCACCTGGCACCCAGCGATAAATAAGTGGGTTTTGGGTTGCAGTTTGGGCACTCGGTCTCTAAAAGATTCGCCACCACTGCTCTCCAAGAATGAGCAGTCTATCTCCTCACCTGCACAACTTCCTCTAGGAGTTTAACCGGAGAGAAAGAGAAAGAGAAAGAAAAAGAAAAAGAGAGAAGGAGAAAGAGAAAGAGAAAGAGAAAGAGAAAAGGAAAGAGAGAGAGAGAGAGAGAAAGACAGAAAGAGAAAAAGAGAGAGAGGAGAGAGGAGAGAGAGAGAGAAAAGGAAAGAGAAAGAGAGAGAGAGGAGAGATTGAGAAAAAGAGAAAGTGAAAGCAAAAGAGAAAGAGAAAAGGAAAGAGAAAGAGAAAGACAGAGAGAGAGAGAGGAGAGAGAAAGGGAAAGAGAGGAAAGAGAAAGAGAGAGAAAAAGAAAGACAGAAAGAGAGAGAGAGAAAGAGAAAAGGAAAGAGAGATTGAGAAAAAGAGGAAGTGAAAGCGAAAGTGAAAGCAAAAGAGAAAGAGAAAAAGAAGAAGAAAAAGAAAGAGAGAAAAGGACAGAAAGACAGAAAGAGAGAGAGGAGAAAAAGAAAGAGAGAGGAGAAAGAGAAAGAGAGAAAGAGAAAGAAAGAGAAAAAGAGCATCTGCTCATGAAAAGGATGATCAAGTCAAAGACAGTAACACAGTCTCCAGCTTTTCATACTCTCTTACTTATTATTTAATTTGGTTCCGATGCATAAAATTAGGCTAATGGTTGTTAAGTGGCAAAGGCACACACATTGTCCATCTGCTGAAAAAAGCTTTGGGCTATTGTTTCTTTTCGAAGGGTAAGGAGGAGGGGGAAGTATAGCACACAGTTAACTTAAGAGCTGATACAGTCCCTCTTGGGCTGATAATCTTGCTCTGATATTGTCAATTGTCGCCCCCACTTCCAGTACAACCCTTCCTTTAAGTATTAATGTATAGGGAACTTTGGGAAAATAAGGTAGCTTCAATAAAACAGCCAGCCCAGCTGCTGTTTCTCCACTACCCCCAGGGAACATAGGTCTCCTTTGATCTACCAAGTTTGGTGTGGTGGTTAAGGTGCTGGCCTAGAACCCAGGAGACTGGGAGTTCTAGTCCCGCCTTAGATATGGAAGCCAGCTGGGTGATTTTGGCCCAATCACCAGGAGACCATGAGTTCTAGTTCCGCCTTATGTATGGAAGCCAGCTGGGTGATTTTGGCCCAATCACCAGGAGACTGGGAGTTCTAGTCCCACCTTAGGTATGGAAGCCAGCTGGGTGATTTTGGCCCAATCACCAGGAGACCATGAGTTCTAGTTCCGCCTTATGTATGGAAGCCAGCTGGGTGATTTTGGCCCAATCTCCAGGAGACTGGGAGTTCTAGTCCCACCTTAGGTATGGAAGCCAGCTGGGTGAAATAGCACAAGAAGTAAATAAATGCAGTTTGTGGGCCATCGTTCCCTGAGTATAATGCGAGAATGGCGATAGCAGTAATGTATTAAATAGACCATGGTTGAAACAAATCTTGGCTTAGTTAGACAGAGAGCTAGTGCTGGGATGTTGAAAAAAAGGGGGTACTGGTTCAAGGATGTAGAAAACAAAACTATTTTTTTCCTCTTCTGGCAAAGAAAGAGCAATTCTATCTAAACATTACCAAAAAGTCAATTTCTCCTCCCACCCACCCCGAGTTAGTTCTTAATGGATGCCTGGACTGTGTCCTCTCTTTCCACAAATTTATCTTTTGCAAAATCCATTGTCTCAATCTGTTCAACTCACTCCCTTTATCTGGGACTTTTTAATCTTTTTAAGCACAACTTTCTTGGGGGGGGGCTCTGCTTCTTAACTGTATCTAGGCCAGTGGTGGCGAACCTATGGCACGGGTGCCAGAGGCGGCACTCAGAGCCCTCTCTGTGGGCACGCGTGCCGTCACCCCAGTCCTAGGCCTTCAGCTGGGTTTTATAAAACCTTTTCGCTTTAGGCCTCCGCCACCATGTGCAAAAAAAAAAAAAAAAAGGTTCAATCAGTCAATTTCAACTTCTCGTGGGGAAAAAAAAGATCTTGCAAAGTTGAAATTGATTGATTGAACTTTTTAGTCCCACCCTGTCTGCCGTTACCACCACAGCCACGCCCACCCAATTGGCCACACCCAGCCAATGGGCCACACCCACCCGGCACTCGACGATGCATAAGTGGGTTTTGGATTGCAGTTTGGGCACTCGGTCTCTTAAAGGTTCGCCATCACTGATCTAGGCCTATTCATGAGCTGGGCACAGAATAGTTATATGGATGGGTGAGTGGGTGTACGCACTTGCACACACAAAATCAATGCCCACCCCTTCCAACTTCAGCATCGGCAAAAGGCAAAGCATAACTGGTAGCTGAACTTAGAAGAAGCAATTGTCATCGCAAACAAACAGATGTCTTTAGCCATGTCTTCCCCTGTCTCTCCAGAGCTCAGTATATCAAGTGGAACTTGAGACGAAATCATAGCTTTCAGAGCAAAAAAAAAAGACTCATTATTCTATTGTTCACGAGACCCTATACCATCTCAGACAAATGTCTGTCCAGTCTCTTCTTAAAAACCTGCAATGATGGAGCCCCCACAACGTCTGGAGGCAAGTTGTTCCACTGATTAATTGTCCTCGCTGTCCGGAAGTTTCTCCTTAGTCCTAGGTTGCTTCTCTCTTTAATAATCTTCCATCCGTTGCTGCTTCTTGTCCTGGTTACATTTTAAATAATGCAGAAGAATTTCCCACTTCCACTGAGCAGATGGCCCTTGACCCTTCAAGATCAGCCTTGATTTATTCCCTGGCTATTTTTAAGCAAACCAAAAAAGAAAAAAAGAAGATTGTTTTTTTTCTAAAAGTGTTGCTAAGCCTTAGCTAACACAAGAGTTTTTATCCTCTCTGTTTTTCCCCAGATGCAAACATAATCTTCATCCTAGGCATAACACCCATCGGCCTCTGTATGTTTTCTCTTGTCAGTCCTGCCTGCAACATCCAACTGGCAGCCCAGGCTGAACTTCCACGGGAAACAGAGTGTGACATTGCCAGCTTTTCATGACCACAAGCCATGTTAACAGCAGGCACCTCAATGCCACATTTATTTACAAATTGTTAGTTAAAGTATCAAAAGTTGGCTCTGGAAGGGAAAACTCAAAGGGAAGTGACTGACATATACCCAATTTCCCTACTGCAAGAGAGCTAGCTTGTCCCTATAGTTTATACCTCCCTCCTTCCTTCTGTTGCCTTTTTTAATTTTTAATTTCTGCTTGGACCAGACTCTATTTCTTGGATGGTGTTGGATTTTCCCACCTGCAGGCCTTGAACTGTGTAGCTAGATCTGCCACCCTCCGGGTTGGCATAGGAATGTCAATCCTTAAAATGGAGTCAACATGGCTCTTGTTACAAGCTGTTCACAAGCTGTCACTCAACTTTAATTCCAGAGAACTGTTTACACAGAGCTTGAGCGTTCCTTAGGCTTATCCAAGGCTGTCCAAGTACCAGGCACCATCTCAAACCCAGAAGAGTCCTCATTTCAGCTGTGATCACAGAAAAGGAACAAGGAGACAGCAGTAACCGCTAGAACACTTTCTGTACATGACTGATAGCTTCTCCTGGGTTTGAACCAGCAGTGACAGCTGCAGCTGTTTTGGGGGGAAAGGAGAGAAAAAGGGGAGAGGCATAGGAAAAGCTGTCAATCTTATTTTTTTTTTCCAGATGGGACAAGAGCCATTCTTGCCTGCCAAAGTGAGCCTGCCCAGTCCTGCCTTAAGGGCACAAATGTGGATGAAGGCAGCTAAGCTTAATTTTTTGAGTTGGAATAAACACAGAAGGACTACATAAATATAAAAATGAACCCTTATGCACGATACAGGCGCTCAGCTATACGTTCCACTCAATCCATGAAATGTTGAGTTTTTATAGCAATAGCACTTAGACTTATGTACTGCTTCAAGGGCTTTACAGCCCTCTCTAAGTGGTTTACAGGATCAGCATACTGACCCCAACAATCTGGGTCCTCATTTTACTGACCTCGGAAGGATGGAAGGCTGAGTCAACCTTGAGCTGGTCAGGATCAAACTGCTGGCGATCAGCAGAATTATAAGAGTTTACACAGTGGGGATGGGGGAAAATATGTACGCTTTAACCAAGAGAAGTTCAACAGTTATGATCTGAAAAGCAGAGATTCTCCCATTTCATTCTAATTTTTTTGTTTGCTTGTTTGGTTCCAGCCTTGTTAATCATCATTATAGCAGCTGCGCTAGTTAGAAAGCTCAGCTACAATTGAAGCGGTATTCTGTACATAACCAATTTAATATAGCCAACTCTAGAGAGATTTGTTACTGTCTTCTGCCCCCAAAGTTGCGGGGAAGAAATTAAAGATGCAAACATCCAAAAGTCTTATTGGATTTCAAAGTATGCTTGGAGAAAACCTCCCTTAGGATGTCTTTGATTATAAAAATAAACCTATCTTACATCTTTACTCAAGACGTGTTTGCTCAACATCAATGCCACTTTGTAAATATGTTAGGATTCACACTAAGATCAATAGAAGACACACCATTTATTAGAGCCGGCTGGTGCCTGGAATTTCACTACCTTCTAAGATCACTTGTTTATATCATGTTGCCTAATTGGTAACATGAACACTATCTGAGCTTAAAGCTAGACTTTTCTTTAAAAGGGGGGGAGGGAATGGTACCCTAAAGCAGAGTGTTTGCAGTGGCTCAGAATAATAATGACACATGAAACCAATGACAGAAAGAAGAATGCCTTGGTAAGGCCACACTTGGAATACGGCATCCGGTTTTGGTCACCACGATGTAAAAAAGATGTTGAGATTCTAGAAAGAGTACAGAGAAGAGCAACAAAGGTGACCACGGGACCGGAGGCTGAAACACATAAGGAACGGTTGCTGGAATTGGGTATGTCTAGTTTAATGAAGAGAAGGACGAGGGGGGACAGGATAGCCGTGTTCCAATATCTCAGGGGTTGCCACAAAGAAGAGGGAGTCAAGCTATTCTCCAAAGCACCTGAGGGCAGGACAAGAAGCAACGGATGGAAACTAGTCAAGGAGAGAAGCAACCTGGAACTGAGGAGAAACTTCCTGACAGTTAGAACAATTAACCTGTGGAACAACCCGCCTCCAGAAGCGGTGAATGCTCCAACACTGGAAGTTTTTAAGAAGAGACTGGACAGCCATTTGTCAGAAATGGTATAGGGTTTCCTGCCTGAGCAGGGGGTTGGACTAGATGACCTCCAAGGTCCATTCCAACTTTATTATTATTATTATTATTATTATTATTATTATTATTATTATTATTATTATTATTATTATTATTATTATTGTTGTTGTTGTTGTTGTTGTTGTTGTTGTTGTTGTTGTTGTTGTTGTTGTTGTTGCTGCTGCTGTTGTTGCTGTTGTTGCTGTTGTTGTTGTTGTTGTTGTTGCTGCTGCTGTTGTTGCTGTTGTTGCTGTTGTTGCTATTAAAGTTACTTTACTTCTCTTACTCGGGCAATGTAAATCAAAATTTCCCCTGTTAAGAGTACAGATAGCGCTCAAATTACAAACGTTCATTTAGGGACCGTTCAAAGTTATGACAGCACCGAAGTGTCTGATGACCACTGTTCATAAGACTATTGCAGCGTCCCCCTGGTCACGTGATCAAAATTCAGATGCCCGGCAACTGACTCATATTTATGACGGTTGCAGTGTCCTGGGGTCAGGTGATCCCCTTTTGCGACCTTCTGGCAAGCAAAGTCGATGGGGGAGCCAGATTCACTTAACAACCATGTCACTAATGTAACAACCGGAGTGATTCACTTAACGACTGTTGCGAAAAAGGGGGTAAAATGCTTAGCAACACAAATGTTGGGCTCAATTGTGGTCGTTAAGTCGAGGACCACCTGTGTTGCAGTCCTCTGGGTTCAAAGAAGCCGGGAGGTGTCCAGCAAGAGATAGCGACAGGAAAGGTGCTGCATCAGCTATGGCAAAACGTCAACCGAGCAGCTTCACGAAAGTTTGTGTTCCATCTCTCCCTGCCATAACAATTGGATTATGATTCAGGACATGTTTCTTGCTTGAGTACGACTCAGGGATATTATTTCCACCAAAAAGAAATAGCTTTCTTTTTGAAGCAGGAGCAGTGGTAGAGAAACTCTCTGAAAACATCTCAGTCCTGAAACACATGAATATTTGAGCAGGGGGGAAGTAAGAGAACACATTTAATATTAAACTTGATTTTTTTTCTGATCCTTTTATATATATATATATATATATATATATGGTCTCTACATGCCTCTGATAAGAGAGACACAGATGTTCAGGTTGTTTACGGACTTCGAAACTCAGAGGTGGTCTAAATCTCTCATTTCAGAAGGAGGAGAAAATGTAATATTTGACCAGCTGTTCTTGCTGGAATCAGTTTCTACCTTCATTTGTCTTTAGCAGGAGTGAAAAATTGGCTCCCTTGCCTCCTTTTTTCAATAACTTAGTTAATTGCACACCTCACCACAATAATCAACCCAACAGATTTGGCCCACGTCGAAACACAAAGGCTGCTCAGAACCACTTCGGTGGAATCTAGTTTATGGGCACCTTATGGTTACCTCAATATAGCCGCCATCTGTTCCCATGCTGCAACGGTGATCAGCCTGCATTACCTCTAATGGAGTCATATTGGATTATTCTAATCGCATCTTTGTGTCAATCAAGAAATTAGTTTTCTGTCATCCAAATAACCTTTTCATTTATTAAAGGATGCCTTCCTTTCCTCAAGGCTGCTTGGTTTCAAGTAGCTCGCTTTACAATCCAAGCACACATATGTTTCGGGAGGGATATGTCCTACTTCATTCTGTGGGATGAATGTGCTAAGAACTACAGGAGCTTAAAATGGCATTCTCACAGCCCAGTAAATGCATTTACTTGATTTAACAGGATTTAAATCCGAGGAATAACCGGCCGATTTGTACTTTCTATTTTTTTTTCTTTTACTTTCTGTACAGGTGGTCCTCAACTTACAACAGAACACTGACTTGACCATTCAAAGTTACAACCGCACTGGGAAAAAGTGGCTTATGACCATTTTTCACAGTTACAACCTTTGCCGCAGCGTTACCACCTTTGTAGCAGCCCCAGGATCGCGTAATCAGAATTCAGAGGGGCTTGGCAACTGGTTCATACTTAGAACCACTGCCGGGTCCCAAGGTCAGGTGATCCCCTTTTGTGACCTTCTGACAAGCAAAGTCAAAGGGGAAGACAGATTCACTTAACAACCGAGTTACTAACTTGACAGCTGCAGGGATTCACTTCACAACGGTGGCAAGAAAAGTCGTAAAATGGGGGAAAACTCAACAGGGAGGAGGAGGAGGAGGAGGAGGAGGAGGAGGAGGAGGAGGAGGAGGGATTACGACAGAGAATTAGGTAGTCAGTGAGTATGAGTAGGGAAGATAAAGCTAAAATTTAGGCAGTTAATATAATGCGGCATGAGAGTAAGTAGTATAGGCGTTGTATCCTTTACTTATTTTTAATCCTCATACTTATGATGCAGACTCAGGACAGGTGGCATGAGATGAAGTCCGATAAAGAAGGATGATGTAGAGGAAGAGAAGGAGGATGGGGATTATGATTAATACTCATATCCTTAGTGATGATGCTTCGCAGTAGAGTTGTAGGAGTGCATAGACACGTTCCATCGTCCTGCGACTGCTAATTAGTATGCGCATGTATATGATTAGGAGGGGGAGGAGGAGGAGGAGGAAGGGGAGGAGGAGGAGGAGGAGAAGGAGGAGGAGGTGGAGGAAAACAGGTCAGCATTATACTTTTATAGTACAGAGTCCCGAAATAAATAATTTCAGAGGAAGAAAAAGTTCAGGCTCTGAACTTTACAAACATCAAGATGAGATGAATATTTCATTGGAATGGTGAGCCAGAGCCTGAACCTGGGAAGGAACATGAATACAGATCTGCTAACAAGCCTTGCAGTGGTTGGACAAGGATAGAGGGAATATGTCAGTGCAGGAAAGTGAATTTGCAGGAACAGCTGACTGGAGGAAACTAATCCAAAAGCCCAGAAGAATTGCAAGGCATTTCCTCTTTGTGCTAACAGCATCTTGTCCAGGTTATCGCAAGAGCAACGGGTAGAATAACTACAGCCACACTGGTCTGTAACCTGGTTTGGAAGCCTGGAGTAGTATGTGCTGCTGTTGTGCATCATCCTTTGTGTTAGGAATATAGATGGAAAAACCTGATGCTGCCACCCTGATCTAGTCAGAGGAAATGTTGAGGATTACAGCAGAACTCTTGCACCCCATAAGCAAAGTCAGGTCAGGCTAGATTAAATATTTTGAAAGGAACGCCAAACCTAACAACTGTTAACAATTAATTGTTGAACTGGAAGCAAGTTTTGAGGCTCATGTTCGGTTACATAATTATGCAAAGCTTTTTTTAATCCCTTCCTAATGGCCTAAAGTATTTCCCACAAAAGGGTTTATTAGAATTTTCATTTCGCTCCCCGCCTGTTTTGTATAGCTCTTCATTTTCCCTTAGAAAACACAGTTTCTTCAACAATTATACTAGTGGTACAATGCAATAATAAAGAAAAGGAAAAAAAAACACATTTCATTTATACCTGTGTTTGTAAGCCTGCATGAACACCTGAATCTTTGAATGTTTCAATTTACCAACGAGTGTCCCCGTTTTCTGGAGCTATTTCTGTCGCTTAAGAAATCCAATATTGTAGAATACATAATGCCTACTGAATTATTTCACAAAACATAAAGAAATCCAGTAAAAAAACATTCAATTTCTACAGATGACTTTTGTGCTTACTAAGAACATGTCCTAAATCTGAGCTGTTACAAAGTACAATAGCTGGCTTCGCAGAACACTTTAAGGCCAAACTACAATAACCAGATGGCTGAGCACATTGTGCGAACCAAACTGTGTCCAACACTCTTTCTACATGGCCCATCCTTGGCCACAATCGCTAGCAATGGTCCACCAGGGTCTTGGATAGAATGACATCATCTTACAGTTATACTGACTGAAGGTGCCTGGAACTGAACCCAAGATTTATACAATGTATGCAAGACATACAGTCTTTATTTGAAATACTATCCTACCCATTAAGACAAAAGAACTTGTCATGCTATTTCCTAGAAGATCTCCAAGATTTGGGTCATAGTCGATTAGGAATAAGTGGGCCAACAAGAAGAAAAACATGCCATTTCAACAAATAGTAAGCCTGGATGCCCAATCCAAGATCCTCTCGCTCCATTTAGGTTGTGTTTTGGGATGTGCTAATCCTACGGTCCTATGCATGGATGAGAGGAAGGGGTTTCTGCCCAAATCTTAACAGCTGCCAAATGCTTATAAGAAAAATCATTATCATCGTCATCATCATCAATCTTTGTATGGAACTCGATATCCTCTTTTATTAGGCTCTAGTTAAGGCTTGGAGTCTGTTTCCAGATAGGCTATTGACTACTTGGCCCTTGGAAGTGATGCCTTAGGCTAGAGGCATCCAGCCATGGCAATTTTAAGACTTCTGGACTTCAACTCCCAGAATTCTCCCATCAGCTATGCTGGCTGAGGAATTCTGGGAGTTGAGGTCCACAGGTAGAAGGGGTAGAAGAGGGGTAGAAGGAAGACAAATATAAAATCCCCATTTTTTATCCTCTATGTGCAAATCATTTATCACTTTTTTTTTAGTTTGCTTTCTTTTCTTTTCATATCTTAATTAAAGCTTCATGGTATAACAGGGCATAGTTCCTTTTACAGACAGCTAACATAAACTACATTATGTTAATTCAGTAGTAATGAGTTTCAGCATACGCTACAATATTTATTTCTGATCAGATAATTTGGGAATGCAGCCAGGTTCTGACCTAAGCATTTCTCCGTCTTTCTAAAGAACCTTGCTTTATCATTCTTGGAGAATAAATAAATAAGTAAGCAAACAAATAAATAGTGATTTCCCAACTCCTTCATCCAATTCTGACATCTCAAAAATTCCGCCGAGAAGCCCGTAAGAATTAAAGTGGCTTTACGTAAAGCTGGTATTACATCTGTAGCCCGGTTACGCAACTCCTTGTGGTCTATCATTCTGCACTGTACATTAAGCTCATTAATTCTTGCTGTTTCAACAAATTACGGATTTCATTGCTTAACAGTGCTGAGTGGAAACATGACATCAGCTGTCCGAAGGCTCACACTGTTGTGTTGTGGGCCTCTCTGAACCCTTGTTCCCCTAAGGCAGGGATGTCCAAACCTTGGCAACTTTAAGACCTGTGGACTTCAACTCCCAGAATTCCCCAGCCAGCATGGCTGGCTGGGGAATTCTGGGAGTTGAAGTCCACAAGTCTTAAAGTTGCCAAGGTTTGGACACCCTTGCCCTAAGGCCTCACTTCCAAGGGCCAGGCAGTCTATCCACTTACCTGGAAACAGATTTTGAGCACCAAGTTTCAAGAATATCACCGAAATATCATTCCCAGAAGGGGAGCAAACACTTAAAACACCCCGGCTCAACTGGATTTGAAGGCACCCCTCTCAAAGCCCTACAGCAAACTCTTTCCAGCTCCCCCCCCCCCTTTCGGCTTCCTCCTCCTGCAAACAGCAGCCAGGAGAGGATAAGCCAGCCTCTTCCACCTTCCGGAAAAGGCCAGCACTTTTCAGAACCCACAATCCTCCCAGCAAACGTCCGACTGGCTCCTTCTGGAAGAGGGGGCTAGACGTCTTTTAGCCTCGCTGCTAGACAGGCTGACTCGGAAGAGACAATCTACTATCCGTACCACAACCACACCTCCAGGCAGGTAGAGCAGAAATATGCTCCAGACCCAGCCTCTCGGAAGAAAGGAGAGGAGAGGAGAGCAATAGCGGACCCATCATCCCCTGCTTCTCTTCATGCCTGCAGCCACCCACCCACCCACCCCGACTCCGACAAGAGCTCCCAGATTGCAACTACTTTTTTTTTTGGCTTTACAGCCCCCTCCCCAAGCCCAAAGGCTCTTAGCTGGCTCCCCAATACTTCTTACCCCATCCCCCAAATCTCCAACCCTCCAAGCCGCCGTTCTCCCCCCTCTTAGCCCATCTTCCCTAGTACTACCCCCTCCCCTCCCCAGTCCCCCTCCCTCCCACCCACCCACCCCCCCCGAGCCCCCAGGGCAAGCCTGCGCTCCTACCTGAGGGTGGCGCTCTCTCCTTGCCTGACCGTCACGTTGTCCATGGCCTTGGGGAAGGTGGCCTCTCCGCTGCGCACCGGCACTCCTGCGGGCACAAGGAAGAGCAGCCTGAGACACACGACCACCAGGCACCGCCAGGGCAGGACCAAGCCCCCCACGAGCCCCATCCTGGGATGCGGGAACTAGTTCGCGCTAGCCAAGATCCACCCCGGACGAGGGCGCAAAGCGCAAGAGCCAAAAGGGCACCAGCAAGCCCCAAAAACTGGGGGCAAAAAAAAAAAAAAAAAAAGACGGGGTGATGGAGGAAGGGGGAGTGCGCAATCCAGAGCCGAGCCGAGCCGAGCCGGCAAGAAGAAGCAGCAGCAGCAGCAGCAGCAGGAGGAGGAGGAGGAGGAGGAGGAGGGGAAGAAGCGGCGGCGAAGGTGGCCGGCCGCTGCGCGCTTCACCAGCCCCGCTTTGCGGCGCGGAGTTCAGCGGGCATCCCTCGCTTGGCCAGCCCGAGCTGGAGCGCTGCTGCCCCGGAAGGGGAGACGCCGCCGCCGCCGCCGGTCCGCAGCCCGCCCGGCCAGAGTTCCCAAAGTCCCGGCTCCAGCGAGCCCAATGCAAAGCCCGACGCCCCCGCAGGGAAGGGGGCAACTTCTTGCAGGCCAAGCTCAGCTGCGCTCCGGCTGAGCGAAGTGCGGCGCGGAGTTCCCGGCTTAGCGGCGGCTGGCTGGGCGCGAGAGGCAGGCAGGCAGGCAGGCAGGCGGCGGCGGCGGCGGCTGGCGGGGCCCCGCTTCAGCCGGCCGGCTCGGCGCTCTCCCCGGGCTGGGCGGCTCGGCTCTTTCCCCAGTGCCGGAATGGCCCGCTGGCCGCCCGGCGCACGCAGACACGCCCGCGCCGACTTCCCGGGGTTGTCATGGCAGCCAGTCCATCACTGACCGCCACTTCGGGCTCCCCGGCGCAGGCGGCGGCGCGGAGCAGCCCAGCCTCCTTCGCCCGCGCAGCTCAGCCCAGGGCGCCGGCAGGGGAGGCGGACGCGCGTGGATTAACCCGCGAGGCGCCGACGGTGCACCTTGGAGCGGCGGCGGGAAGGGAAAGGAAGGGAGGGGGGGCGGCCGGGTTTCACCTACCTTCCCACCCACCCACCCACCCACTCACTCTTTCCCCTCTGCGAATACTTCCTCCCCCCCCCCCGTCCCCTCTCCCCTCGAAGCTGGCGCTTGCCTCGGTGCAACCGGCTGGAGTAGTTCTCCCTGCTTTGGCTGGCCCAGTTTGCGGCCCAGTTTGGAGAGGCAGAGCGCCAGCTTCGCTTCTTTCTTCCTCCCTCCCCCCCAGGGCTCCTTCAACAACAACCCTGTAGGGGAGGGGACAGGGCTGGAATGGGAGGCACTTGCCCCAAAGTCACCGGGTGCTTGACCTGGATCTGCTGGGTCTCCAAAGGCAGCAGCCTCCCCCTGACTTGCAATAGGATTCATAGTTTTATTTATTCCCCTCCCCCCTTTATTTTACATAATTTTTGTTGTTAGTTGCGAAGTCGTGTCCGACCCATCGCGACCCCATGGACAACATTTTTTTTTTACATAATAATATAATGTAATGTAATGTAATATAATAATTATATTAATATTCATAGTATAATATATAGTATACAAACTATATATGTGATATAATGTACTATATCATATTAATATAATTAGATCATATATAGTATAAATTATACAAACACACATACAAATATATATGATATAATGTAATATAATTATATTAATATAATTATTAGATAATATATAGTATATTATACTATATATAGTATAATACATTATACAAATACAAACACAAATATGTATAATGTAATATTATTAGATAATATATAGTATAATATATATTTACGAATACACACACACATTTCTTTATTTCTCCCTAGCTGGCCCCAACAAACCCAGCTGGCTTTCATGCCTAAGGAGGGACTAGAACTCCCAGTCTCCTGGTGATTGGCCCAAAGTCACCCAACCGGCTCTCATGGCTGAAGCTAGGCAAGATTAGAACTGTCAGTCTCCCGGAGATTGGCCCAAAATCACTCAGCTGTCTTTCATGGCTAAAATGGGAACAACTCAGTCTCCTGGTGTCTTGTCTGATGCCTTAACCACTACCAGACCAACCTACATTAATCTGGAATATGTCATGTTTTTCATACAATGCTGCCTTATAGAATAGGATAAGGATTAATAGACTCTGGAAATGTCCAGAACACTCTAATATTGGAACATGTCCTGCACCCTGCAGAAGTCCTGAAGCCGCACTGAACACATCTGGAGGAGACCAGGCTGGAAAAAGTGCGACGTTGATTTTTTAGAAAAGTATGAAAGAGAATAGATGTTTTAAACGCTACTTCCCCAAGCTTGTGGAAGTTCATTCATAAATGTATCAATATGTTAATTTACTAATTAACATATTAGTACTAAACCATATTACTACAAGTGGCACGGCAGATTAATGCTAGAGCAATCCTAATTACATTATGCCTTAGTATATTGTATAAATCCAGTTAGTGTTTTAATTCATTCATTTTAAAAAAAAAAAGCCTCACTTTAATTGAGTTGTCCCCAAGTCTATAAATGGGGGCTTGTGAGTAAGAAACCTCACTGTCTTTACAATCCCTGTATTCACACAACAGACTAAACATATCTTCACCAATTGTATTTGAATTTTGTTGGCATTTTGTGCATGTTGTTGTTCAATCATTAAATCATGCCCAGGCCTCAACAACCCCATGGACCACAGCATGTCAGGGCCCACCTGTCCTCCACTCTCTCTTGGACCTTGCTCAAATTCATTGCATTGATGACACTATCCAACCATCTCATCCTCTGCCATCCCCATTCTCCTTTTGCCTTCCATCTTTCCCAACACTGGGGTCTTTTCCAATGAGTCCTGTCTTCTCATTTGGGGGCCAAAGTATTTGAACTTCAGCTTCAGGATCTGTCCTTCCCAAGGACAGTCATGGGTTAATTTCCTTTAGCACTGACCGGTTTGATCTCCTTGGATCTCTCAAAAGACTTCTTTTAAGGAAAGCATGGCTTATGTTAACTATGGGTAAGCATAGGGTTAGATTAGAATAACAGAGTTGGAAGAGACCTTGTACGTCATCTAGTCCAACCCCCTGCCCAAGCAGGAGACCCTACACCATTTCTGACAGATGGTGGCCCAGTCTCTTCTTGAAAGCTTCCAATGATGAAGCTCCCACAACTTCTGAAGGCAATCTGTTCCATTGCTTGATGGTTCTCCCTGTCAGAAAAGTTCTCCTTATTTCCAGGTTGAATGTCTCCTTGACCAGTTTCCATCCTTATTCCTTGTCTGGCCTTCAGGTGCTTTGGAAAATATGTTGAGCCTCTCCTCTCTGTGACAGCCCCTCAAATATTGGAAGGCTGCTATCATGTCTCCCCTGGTCCTTCTCTTCACTACACTAGCCATGCCCAGTTCCTGTAACCATTCTTCATATGTTTTAGCCTCCAGGGTTGAACCTGGTCAATATTGGCCTAAATCCTTTGAAAAGATAAGTGATGGGGGAGAAACTAGGGGTTATTACTCCTTTCTCAGTTTCTTAGGTCCTCATTTCCAGCTATTTACGGGATTATTATTTTTTAAAGAAAGCTGGGTGGGAGTAGGGGTTAGAAAATGTAGCTAATTTATTTCACACAGCACACCTGCTAGCAATTAGACACCCCCACCTTATTATAAATTGCTACCAAAGGAGCAGTTGGGTTCTAAAATGGTGACCTAGATGCAAAAGAGTTCGTTACCCCATTACTAATCTCTAGAGTCATCCGGTGCTTTGTAAAACATTATTTAATTTGCTAACTGTGCCACTTAATCTCGAGCATTCTGAAATCTGCCAGGCAGAGAAGACACTTCATAAAACAATAAAGCCTTATTATGATTGCTTGTGCTGGTGGGTCACAAGGGGGAAGAACATCTTTCTGGGCTTTATCATTTCCTCATTTCCACCCTTTTAAAAAGATTTCCAAGTGGTTGGCTTCAGCGGTTATGAAAGGCAGTGGATGGGCAGCCTTGGAAGGGAAAGGATTGTGACGTTTTAGTGGGTTTTTATCACCATTTCTCTTGATAAAAGAGGAAGAAAAGAACGAAAACCATACAATCCAGTGATTCTAGGCTCAACTGTAATTTCCCTAGGAGAAAATACGCTGGTATATCACGTGCTTGAACATTTCGGAGTGGGGAAAATGTGCACTTTAATTGAATCTCCATATTTTATCCATGCAGGGATGACTCTTTGGGATTGCACTTCTTGAATCAACTATAATGGATTGATTCACACACAGCACAAACCATGGTTTACAAACCACAGTGGCTGACTTTATGCACAACCGGAAGCCGCAGATAAACCAGGTTGGACTTTAATGTGAGATCTGAATTCCATTCTGCTTAAGTCAAAAGTAAAACAAAATTAAGGCAGTTTGGTCTGGGCTCAGGTGTAGAAACAGAACTCTTGAAGTTTACCCAAATCACAATTTATGGTGTGGTGTGTGTGCTGTGAAGCCCAGCCTGCTGAGGCTTTTATTCAGTTAATTATGGTGGAGTAGACTATGGTTTATTGTGTGAACTTGGATAGCCCTGACAGTTCTGGGTGACATTATATACACAGGAGTTGTCTCTGTTCAGCTGCAACTCCTTTGGATTCAGCTGAAGCCATTCACTCCCGGGGCAGGAGGAGATAATGTCAGCCCATCAGTATTATCAACTCCAGAAATTGACAAGACAGTTTAAATGTCCACTTGTTCTTTTGTTTCCCTTGAATGTTGAGGTAATGCTTTCCACGATAAATCAGCTGGAAGGAATCGACATAAAAACAATGTAAAAGAAATAACGAGTTGGAAAGACTAGACATCTGCAGATATTCCTACCTCACCTCTGGTTGAGTCTGTGCAAGAGATCGATGTGCAAGAAAGAGGAGGACAGCGCCCTCTCTGTTGGCAAAGTTGACTGCAGCCTGTTACATTTGGGAAATGTTAAAGGATGTGCCTCACCAGGTGGCAGCTTTGCTTCAAAGTTATAAACTGATGGGAGATTGCCAAAGATTCCCAGGGCTGTGGCCAGATTAGGAAATCATTAGGAATTATAATTCTCCAACTTGCTTTCTACTCTGGATTTAGAGCAGCAGTCTCCAACCTTTTTATCACCAGGGACTGGTTTGGTGGGAAACCATTTTTCCACGGACCGAGGGGTGTGGGTGGAATGGTTTCGCATGTTGTCTAGATTCAGCACATGCACAGATGACATTTTGCTCACTTGCGCGGCCCAGTTCCTAATAGTCTGGCGACTGGTACTAATCCACAACATGGAGGTTGGGGACCCCCGATTTAGAGGAACAATTTCTACATTCCTGTCCCTTGAACAACGGAGTCCAGTTTTGTCTGGTAACACACAAAGTACATATTCTAGTTGCTTGAAGACTCCAATCGGCCCAATTCACCTTAACTATGATGGGGTCAGTTCTTTCTAAAGTCATGGTTGTGTAGTGGTTAGAAGGCAGCATTGCAGACTAATTCCGATGACTGCCAGAGGTTCGATCCCTGACCGGCTCAAGGTTAACTTAGGCTTCCATCCTTCCAAGGACAGTAAAACGAGGACCCAGATTTTGGGGGGCAAGATGCTGACTGTAAACCGCTTAGAGAGGGCTGTAAAGCACTGTGAAGCGGTATAGAAGTCTTAAGTTCTATTGCTATCCTGAATTGTTCCTCTGAGCTGAAGAAAAAGTCCATCTCTTTACTGGGGAGGGGGGCATATATGCTCTTTGATTGCTTCATTCAATTTAGCACACACGTCTCACCAGAATTGCTCCATTTCCTCGCCATTCCTCTCTGCCTCTTTTTTGGATCTGCAGTACATATACATAAATCAAACTGTCACCACTCATCTTGCCCCTGACAGCTGTAATTGCTCCAGGATTTAAAAATATCTGCAGACAATAAGCACAATAAACATACACATGTTCCACACACACACACACCCAAAAAAAAACTCTGAAAAAAGAGTCAAGAGGCCTTTAAAATAGGCAGCCACTCCTAGAGGAATCTTATGATCAAGTTCAGCTGTGAAACAAACATCTCACGATGGGGAATGTTGAGAACTTATAAAATCTTGTCTGTTTGTCTGCCTGCCTATCCAAGCAGGTGTAGAGCACAGGTGGGTCACGAGTGACCTGGCACATGTTCCATTTTTTTTTTTTTTTAAAGGTTCATTTTCTTCAAGGCATCTTTTTTGCTCCAGTGCATCTCAGAAATAAAATGTAGCATTAGTGCTTTGAGCTCTTAAACAAAGGAGAAATGAAGTCTATTCTCTCAATTTGTATTGAGATTGGTCGCCCTGAGTTCAGTCACCGAGTGTAATGCACTTTGTTGAAAAAAATTCAGCCCATGTGGGCTATTTTTTAGGAATGGCAGAGTTAGAATGCAGTATTGCAGGCTAACTCTGCCTAGTGCCCAGAGTTCGATCCTGACCGAATGTAAAGCTGACTTTGTAAACCACTTAGGGCTGTAAAGCACTATGAAGCAGTATATAAGTCTACGTGTTAAGCATTATAGCTTAGTAGGTTACATGAAGACCAAAAAGGTTGAGTAACTTATACTTCAGGTATTTATGGGCAAACATAATTTTCTTAGAATAGTGCAAGATGGCTGTGTTTTAACCTTGATAAAGTGTCTCTCTCTGAGGTTGGAGAACACAAACCTCTACACTGATTCAGAACTTTTTACTAGAAATTCAGAACATTCTACTCAATGAACATCTACATATTTATATATTTCTATCTGCATATGGTATCTTTTATGTGTGTGTGAGAGAGAGAGAGTGAGATTGAGAGTGAGAGAGAGGGAGATTGAGAGATAGAGAGAGAGAAAGAGAAAGAGAGAGAGAGAGAGAGAGAGAGAGAGAGAGAGAGAGAGAGATCTGAAAGATAACCAGATGCGAATGCAAAGGTTACTAAAACACAAAACCATTCAAAAGAAAACATTTTGCATGTATGACAGTGAACTCCCTTTCGTTCCCTTTAGTTTACTATTGCTACTATAACATTGTCCACTACTCCTATTAATATGATTTGGAAGAAATGCATAGTTATTAAAAAAATAAGCTGAGAAAGCATTAATATTCTTTACGTTAGTACCGCAAAACTCAACATGAATGTGTGCGGGGTGCAAAGCAACTCTCAAGGTCTCCAGATCTTGGAGGACTAATATACCTTCTTTGTGTCTGTGTGTGGAGTCCTTGGTGCTCTCTGAGCTTAGGGATCCATTAATTTTAATATAGCAGGGCAGTTATTGTAATTTTAACTAAATTACGGTTCAATATTAATAACAACATTTTCATTGGAGATTAACAGAGTCTGGCTGAGAGCACTGCAGTTCTCGCCAACAAAATATTCTTCAAATTTAGTCTCAGCATGGACAAAACAAGCAGTTGAGTTTAGAAGGAAAAGAAAAATTGAAATATAACATAGATCAACATAATTTTTGGGTTCACATCACATCTTAAAGCCAAGCTAAACTAATCACTTTTATATTGTAGTACAATGTGAATGAATCCAGAGGGACTCACTGGAGAAGAGCCTAATGCTGGGAAAGATTGAGGGCAATAGAAGAAGGGGACGACAGAGAATCAGGTGGCTGGATGGAGTCATGAAGCAGTAGGCATAAGCTTAAATGGACTCCAGAAGATGATAGAGGACAGGAAGGCCTGGAGGAACATTGTCCATGGGGTTGCGATGGGTCGGACACGACTTCGCAACTAACAACAACAATGTGAATGAATCCAGAGGGGTGTCTTCAAAGCATATTCTTGGATGGAAGAGGCAACCTGAGCTTCTGGATGTCAGAGAATAAGCGAGGATGTCAGGCCCTCAGTCCCTACCTTGAAGTAGCATCAGGACACTGTATCTCTTGAGTTTATTTGTGTTGGGAAACTGCCAGCGAGGCTGGAAGGAGGGGGCAAGCAAGGGCCTAGCTTGGAATCATTGCACAGCTTCAAGTGGCATATGTTTGACCTCCTGCAAGATTCAGGAAAACTTATCTGGTTGTTTCCAAGGGAAGGCAAGCAATCTGGTGAGATTCTTATAACATACCTGGTAGACAATAAAGTGACTGACTTCAGTTATTCATATGTGGCTCTGGTTGCTTGTGTTTGAAAATGTGGCTTCCCATTGTTTCCAAAGCTATCCTTGCATACTGTTGGGTTCGCTCAATAGAAACCACTTATGTATTTATATGACTGGCACTGATGATGTTACCTAGTTTGGGTAATGAAACATCTACAAGAAAACAACTGAGCTCAGAGAGCCCCAAGGACCCCCCCACACACACACACATTTCAACCCTGATCTACACATATTCTCCTTTATTAGAAATCACCTACAAGGGTTCATTCAAGCCAACATGCTAATCAGCTCTCTTATAGACTTAAGGTTAGGGGCTCCATCCACACAATATGGTGAACCCATTTAATTATTTTATGGATCCACCTAACACGCAAATGCAGAAAATGATTTAAATCTGGAACCAGGGAAAGCAGGTGGTATGGATACTGTCACTGAACCCTAATCAGCCACACCACAAAGTTTTATACAAATTTAGTTAATCATACATGTGACAACATCTTAGACAATATCTTAGTCTAAAAGGTTGTATTTACCTATCCAATGAGAATTTGCAGTGCAAAGCCTCCAGAAAAAAAAGAATTTGTCTGTTTGTCTTTCTATTTCATCTATCTATCTATCTATCTATCTATCTATCTATCTATCTATCTATCTATCTATCTATCTATCTATCTATCTATCTATCTATCTATCTATCTATCTATCTATCTATCTATCTATCTATCTATCTATCTTTCAACTCTATCATGTATCTCTTTCTCTCCCTCCTTCTCATCTATCTATCTATCTATCTATCTATCTATCTATCTATCTATCTATCTATCTATCTATCTATCTATCTATCTATCTATCTATCTATCTATCTATCTATCTATCTTTCAACTCTATCATGTATCTCTTTCTCTCCCTCCTTCTCATCTATCTATCTATCTATCTATCTATCTATCTATCTATCTATCTATCTATCTATCTATCTATCTATCTATCTATCTATCTATCTATCTATCTTTCAACTCTATCATGTATCTCTTTCTCTCCCTCCTTCTCATCTATCTATCTATCTATCTATCTATCTATCTATCTATCTATCTATCTATCTATCTATCTATCTATCTATCTATCTATCTATCTATCTATCTATCCATCCATCCATCCATCCATCCATCCATCCATCCATCCATCTATATCAATTTTACATGCCACCCATCTTACTCTGCAAAGCGACTCTAGATAGCATATCTTTCCTCAGATTAATATGATGATCTTGCAAATGAAATAAAATGAAACAGGTGGGTAAAAGAAAAAGAATGGAAAATAAGAAAACCTGGAAAGAAGAGGGAAGGAGGAAGAGAGAGATATTCTTAAGTACCCTGTAATATTTCCAGGAACTTTTGCTGAAGAAATATCCTGAGCTTCATGCTCGTTTGGCATGAGGAGATCAAGAGCAGCTCACAAATGAATCACCAGGGAGGGAAGTTGTATCAAACACACAAAAAGGGGGAGTATTGGCAGATCTCTGTCTCTAAAAAAGCCACAAAGCTTTGCTGTAGCTTCAGAGGCTTCTTTTAAAACAAACCATTGATCTAAGCAATGCTTAATGAAAGAAAGCTCAACAGATTTATTCTTAAGTTTTTCAGATTTTTGTTCTTTTGAATCCAGAAAATTGGGGGTTGGGTGGGGAGGAACACTGCAAATTTCCTCTGGGAAAAGCCACAAATATTTTAAATAATCTTTTTTTTAAAGAGAGAGAGAGAAAGAGAGAGAGAGAGAGAGAGAGAGAGAGAGAGAGAGAGAGAGAGAGAGGACATTGCACATGTTGCTGTATTAATGTTATGCGTTAATTAGCATTGTGCTCAGCAGTTTCGTCCATCCCACCCACAAATCTTATCGCATTAAACCTGGTGAATTTATCATCTCGTTTCTTTTCTACTTCAAAAAAATCTGCTACTCTGGGTGGGAAAGGCCCTGTTGAAAAACTAGGAGGGGAAAATGTAATTTGAGAACTCGGCAATATTTCAGCTAAACATTGACCTACTCTATATTGGTATCTACCATCAGGCTGAGAGTCAACTTCTAGTCTAGCCCTACTGGCCTACATACATAGTACTCGACTTACAACAGTTCGTTTAGTGACTGTTTTGAGATTACAACATCACTGAAAAAAGCGGGTGTTTTTCACACTGGCAGCATCCCCATTCCTTGATCAGTTGTACATTGCTTTTTTCAGTGCCATTGTAATTTTGAACAGTCACTGAACAAATATTTAAGTCAAGGACTATGTGTAAATAAAAGCTTAACATCCAGTTCAGCACCTAGGATAGCTCCTCTCCAAAATATTGTGCATACTCTACAGTAGTTCTGAAGATTATCAAGAGAAATTTCAGTCTCTTTGACCCATCTTCTTTCTTGCATGTCTTCATCCTTCGGCACAGGGATAAACCAGGTTATTCTATTGTCTGTGACGGAAGACAAAACGGGGCCTGTTCACTCAACCACCCACCTCAAATGTTCTCTAGAACCTTACTTCAATATGAACAACAGAGTGGTGTTTTCCCCTTCAGGCTAATTTAGGGATGAAGGTAAAGGTCGGACAGGGCAGCCCAGCCTTCTCCTTGAAGAGAAGGGGATAACTGAGTTATTTATTTATCTATTTATTCCATTTGTATGGCTGTCCATCTCATCTAAGCAACTTTGGGCAGCTTACCATAGGTTAAAAAACAAACAAACAAACAATAAAAAGCATGTTTCAAACCAATGTACAAACGGATTAAAAAAATATGTCTAATCCATTTAAAAATTTAAAAATATAATCAATTTAAAAAATATAAAATCATGGTCATTAGTGAATAGTATAGTATGAATTTATTCTGCACCAACCCCACCATTGTTAGAACATCAGGCATGGTAGCAGAGCCATGTCTTCTGGCTCTTATTTATTTATTAAGAATTTATTTATTAAAAATTGGACCTGGAAGCAAATCAACAACAAATACAGCTCCCGCAAGAGAGATGATGTGTGCAAATCTAGACTGGCACAAAACCATGCAGGCTGCTGCATTTGCAACCAATTAAACCTTCCTGACATCTTTCAAGGGCCACTCCCATCTCGACCCCATTGCATTAATCAAGATGGGACTTTTTGACCAAAAGCTGAGAGGGTCAGCATCTATCCTAGGACAGGGGGAGATAATGTTCCACAGGGCTGGTGCCACAACAGGATAGGCTCTCTTTCTGGGTCTCCCCTGATGACATTATTTTGTAGACAAGACCCATACCACATCTCTTCTGCCTTCTCCTGATGGGACAGATGTCATTAACCATGTCAAGCATGTAAGATCAGCTAAGCGCTCCTATTTCAACTATCTATTATCATTCTCCTACCAATAGGACCTTCCCCGCCTTCTGTTCTTCAATCTGCTCAACCTACTCATTTATCAGAAAAAGGGAACACAATTTTGGAGCGGCAATACAAATTCCACCCAAGCATCCCTGGAATTTCCTCCTTCTTTCAAAAACAAATCCTAACCCTAACCTTCAAAACAAACAACCCACCAGATTTCATGTGTGGCTGACTTTCTTTCTTTCTTTTTCTTTTTTTTAACTGGAATGCTGTTGCTGTTTCAGAGCAAAACTGGGATGGTCCCCATCCTTGGAGTTGGGCCATCCATTTATCCCTCCTTGCTTTCCACATATGCTAATGGAGCCGGAGACTGTGCATTTGCAGCAACTTGAGTTGGAATTCCGTGGGAGGACATGTTCGTATTTGTTTTAAATATTCCTTCACGTAAACATAAACACAGGCTTTTTCTGAACCAAAAATAGAGCATTGTTTTAAAGTTTCAGGCTGATGAGTGGCAGAACAGTTTTGTTCTCTTTTTTAAAAAAAAAAAAGATTTAAAAATGGGAAATTCCCATCGACACTGGCACACCATTATCCTATGCTTCAGCAAATGCCTTATTTTATTCCACCCTTCCAAACACACCTGACTTGTCCACCTACTTGTCTCCAACCCTTGCAAATCACACATCTCTTTCTTATTTTAAGCCCAAGGAGCACCTTTAATTGCTATCCTGCTCTTTTTAAAGTATACTTTGCTAAGCAAGACAATTAGTATGCATTCAGCGCCACTGCTATGCACGGAGTTTAATCTTTAAATATTCATCCATAGATTTTTTTTTTCTTTGAAAAAAATAAAAAACTATAAACACTTGGGTGGTTCAAATGTCCCAAGTCATGTTCCATAGGGGAAGTTATTAAACAGGATTGATCTTTGCTGTCCTTGGTACAAATCAATATAGCTCTTTAAAAAATGGAAGAGAAGGCTGCTGCACGGGTTCTGAAGAGCCTTTGTTATATTCACACTTTGAAAATTGAAACTCATTCACTACACCCTTCCTATTGCAGTACGTCTCCCCACCCCATCTATATTTGATCAGCATAAGGATCCCTGATGGTGTCAGGCTACAAAAAAATGCTCCATCCGTCACTCAAAAGCATTTTGTATGCATATTGCATTAACTTAACACTTTCATAATACAATCCAGAATGAATTCTAATAAGTGTATATTTTTGATATGGGGGGAAAAGATAAAAGTGACAAATAACCTCACGGAGAGCCAGCCGCAGCGTTCAGGGAATGGAAAGTGTTTGGTTCCAATCTGAAATAGAACCGAAGTATTTCATATCTTTTGGGTGGGTCTGCTTTATCTGGTATCATCAAGGATCAGCCAGGAAGTACCACCTACTCCCAAACTAGGCTTTGATTAATTCATCAGATATCACAGAAATCATGATTTGTTTCAACCATGGTTTGTTGAATAAGCCATTGTGGCTGGATTCATACAGATCAGAGTCAGCCATCACAGTTAACTATATCTTAAATCAGGACTCAGCAACTATGGTCCCGTTATGATTTGTGGATTTCAACTCCCAGAATTCCTGGCTCAAGAATTCTGGGAGTTGAAGTTCACAGATTGTGAAAGGGCCATAGTTGCCCACTTTGTCTTAAATAAATCTGACCACCATGGTTTGTTAAGCTGTGGTTTGCAACTCAGCATTCTGAGTCCATCCAGTCAGCTGTCATTTATTCAACAAGCAATGGCATGCTAAGCCATGAATTTTGGTTTACAAACCACAATAGTTTTGGTTCACATAACACAGGCATGTTAAACTGCCAGCCTGCGGGACGGATGCGTCATGCCAAAACCGTGCCCACCCCATTGCCAGCAATGGGGAAAAAGTCCCGATACGTCGTGTGACGTCACGTGACATCGCGAGTTTGACATGCCTGACATAACATATGCTAAGCCAAACCAAACAAATCATGTCTAAGCACAATGCGTGGATCTAACCATTCGTTAGAAATTTGATGAAGTTTTTCCTGGCTTTTAACAGTTTAAGCTATTTGAACTGAGGAAGTCTATACAAACCAATGTTTTTTTTTGTGTAGGTGGTGGAATATTGAAAGGTAGAATAAGTCCTTTTTTACAGAATGACTCAATTTTCAGCTGGAACTATCTTTTTTTTTTTTTACATGACCTACAACATAACAACTTTCTGTCACCAAATCTCTGCCCATTGAATGATGCAGTTTCTAGAAATGACAACTGGATAATTGTAAAGTGAGGAGAAAGGTAATTTTGTTAAAATAAATCTCCCAGTGCCCTGAATACAGGATCACCTTTTAAGCCTCTAAGCTCACTTTGATTCATGCCTTACCAAGGCACTGTATACTTGGATTCAGACCATCCTACCTGTGAGAGAATATGGTCAAAGAAAGCTTTAGAATTTATGTGATGAGGTTCACACATTGCACAAAACCACGGTTTAATGCATAGAGTAGAATGTAATTGGTTTCACACAATGTACTTAGCCCTTCGCTATAGTTTCTAACCTCCACTCCTTCGGTTCATTGACAAATAACAGTCTCTACAAGGAGATTGTGTGAATGAGAACTTTGCATCCGTGTCTGGGTGGGCATGCATGCATTACTCAAAATTGATTGTTTTGTCAGCGTTGAAAAACCAGGAAGTTAAAACGCCATTGATATTTCAAACAGACATGCTGAACAATAACGAAGCATGACTGAATTCAGCCCGAGATATTTCTTCATATCAGCTGTCAAGGTATTTTAAATGTTCATCTTTTAAGCTGAAGAATGATTCTGTTTTAGAGGACAAGGGGTTACCCACAAATCCATGCTTAAGTAACTACAATAAGCCCCACTGCTCTATTAACAAACTTATTTTCGATTTGATTGCCATTTCAGCTGACCCTCACAGCTCCCCATATCCAAGAATAATATTCATAAAAAGAGTGCTGTTAAATAAGACGCTTGGCTTGAATCTGAAAATTTGGAAAAATGATCTCATAAATTATATTCCCGGGGTACCATCCATCCTCAAATATTTACAGGCGAGGTTGCCTCTGAATTGTGGGAACTGAGCATAATTGCATGAAAAATTGACAAGGCACAAATGCCAAGAATTCTGTTAACCTTTAATATCTTGAGGGGAGAAAAAAACCCTCTCCCCTTATAATTATCTCCTTCCTTTGTCTTAAATGTTACTGATGAATATTTAGTGAGAAAAGCAAATAATAATTTAAAAAATCCTCAAAGGTGCTTAAAACTTACACCTTTGGAGCACAAATCTACCAGATCTACCTATTACAAAGCCATTCATTCTAAAAAAAAAAAATGATGATGACAGAACTCAACATATGGGATTGCCAGCAACACCTACTAATTCTGTTCATCTGACCATATGTTTGGGGAGGAATGTGTGCTGGGAAAGAGGATGCAATTCACTGAAGCATGAGGAACAAGCATGGCTCAGTGGAATGGAATGGAATGGAATGGAATAGAATGGAATAGAATAGAATAGAATAGAATAGAATAGAATAGAATAGAATAGAATAGAATAGAATAGAATAGAATAGAATAGAATAGAATAGAATGGAATGGAATGGAATAGAAAATGGAATGGAATAGAGTGGAGTGGAGTGGAGTAGAGTAGAGTAGAGTAAAATAGAATAGAATAGAATAAATAGAATGGAATAGAATAGAATAGAATAGAATAGAATAGAATAGAATAGAATAGAATAGAATAGAATAGAATAGAATAGAATAGAATAGAATAGAATAGAATAGAATAGAATAGAATAGAATAGAATAGAATAGAATAGAATAGAATAATAACTTTATTGTCACTTTGAATGTACACTAATCGGCATACATTAAAATGAAATTTCATTGCATGCAGCTCTCCAAGGGTCTCAACAACGTATCTGTAAAAGTTGTGTCCAGTGAAAAGATTTGTTGAAAGAAAAAAAACTGTGCCATGAATGCTTTAGATACTGCCAGTGAGATCTTTATGAATTCCAAAGATACTACAGGTAATCCCAGACTTACAACAGTTTGTTTAGAGACCGTTCAAAGTTATCATGGCACTGAAAAATGTGACTTATGACCGTTTTTCATAGTTACGATGACCTTTGCAGTATCCCCATGGTCAGGTGGATCAAAATCCAGACGCCTGGCAACTGGTTCATATTTATGACCTTTGCTGTGTCCTGGGGGGTGTCACTTGATACCCTTTTGCGACCTTCACAATGCGACCTTAAGATTCACTTAACAACCGGGTTACCAATTTATCAACGGCGGTGATTCACTTAACAACTGTGGCCAAGAAAAGTTGTAAAACGGGGCAACATCCAGGAGGTCGCCAAAGGGGATCACATGACCCTGGGACACAGCAACGGTCATAAACATGAGTCAGTTGCCAAGCCTCTAAATTTTGACCCCATGATCATGGGGAAGCCACAAAAGTCGTAACTTGCGAAAAACGGCCGTAAGTCACTTTTTTCCAGTATCGTTGTAACTTTGAACAGTCACTAAATGAACTGTTGTTAAGTCGAGGACTGCCTGCATCCTTAATCCAAACAGCATTGCTGGGTGCAAGGTGTGATCCCAAACAATATCTGCCAATCACAGAGCCAATACAAGGCATGAGAAAACCTGAAGCTGTTTTAAATAGTGGCAAGTTTAAGACATTTTAGAGTCATTCTTCTCTCCATCTTTTTCCTGTTTTTTTTTTCCTCCCCTCCTCTCTGAGAATGCTCCAGTCTGCAACTTTTCCCACTAACGACCCTCCTCGACCTTCTTCTGGTTTGACAACAGGGTTGTCCTCCCGACTGCAAACCAAGACTGATGGGAAAGAAAAGATTCTGCCCCAAATCTCATTAATATTTGTCGCCACGTTGGCATTTCCCCTTGTAATGAGAAAAAATGTCTTCAGAGACTGAGCGGGCTTTTCGGAGCCCCGCCTCTTGCTGAAATGACACGGAAAGCTCAACATCTCACCCCTCGGAAGCCGAAAAGAGTCCCTTGTCACGCTGCCAGTTGCAGCTACTTGGGGAAAAGAAGTAAGCTTGTTCCATGTTGGAAGCAGGTGGGTGGCTACAGGGTTCCACTCTGTCCAAAATCCAGTGGAACATTATGTGCTTCAGATAGATAGACAGAGATACACAAATGAGAGGGAGATAACTAGAAGTAGAAGTAGGGAGGTAGGTAAAGAAAGAGAGGAGAGAGAGAGATGATAGATAGATAGATAGATAGATAGATAGATAGATAGATAGATGGATGGATGGATGGATGGATGGATGGATGGATGGATGGATGGATGGATGGATGGATGGATGGATGGATGGATGGATGGATGGATGGATGGATGGATGGATGGATGGATGGATGATTAGATAGACAGACAGACGGACGGACGGACGGATGGATGGAAAGATGGATGGAAGATTAGATAGATAGATAGATAGATAGATAGATAGATAGATAGATAGATAGATAGATAGATAGATAGATAGATAGATAGATAGATAGATAGATAGATAGATAGATAGATAGATAGATAGATAGATAGATAGATAGATAGATAGATAGATAGATAGATAGATAAGAGAAAGAGAGACAGGGAGACGTATACACACACACACATACATACAGAAATGTAGAATCCAAAATAAATAAGAGATAGACCATTTTCTTTTTATCAATCTCAATTGATTGATTACTGCTTCCATATTCCCCATTAGGTGCACTTGAATAGATAATTTGCTGTTCCCTCCCATAACTGATTTTTTTTTAAAAAAAAAATACTCTCAAGTTCTTTCTGTCCCATTCTGAAAGATCTACCAATTTTTCTAAATGTGTACAAGTAGTCCTCGACTTACAATAGTTCATTTAGTGACTCTTCAAAGTTACAATCAGCATTGAAAAAAATAACTTAACGATTGTTTTTCACACTTACGACCATTGCAGCGTCCCCACGGTCATGTAATCCAAATTCACACGCTTGGCAACTGACTCATATTTACGACGGTTGCAGTGACCTGGGGTCACATGATCCCCCCTTTTGTGACCTTCTGTTAAACAAAGTCAATGGGGAAGCCAGATTCCCTTAACAACTGTGTTTCTAACTTAACAAACGCAACGATGCCCTTAGCAATCGTGGCAAGAAAGGCCATAAAATGGGGCAAAACTCACCTAACAACTGTCTTGCTTAGCGATGGAAATGTTGGGCTCTGCTGTAAGTCGAGGACTACCTGTATCAGAAAGCCAGTGGAACCAAAGTTTCCCCATCCCTGCTCTTGGTAAAGATAATTTACTTCCTGAGACATTTTATCTCCCTTTAAAAGCATGTTGCTGCTTTCTTTATATTGCAGTAAAGTGCAATAAACCTATTCCCTTCCATTGTAGTAAATGTAGCTACTCTTCCCCTTTACTAATGTGCTTCTCAACACCAACGTCCTCGCTTCCCAAGAACGGAGGTGATGAAAATACCTTCAGAAAAAAGGCCCAATAGTAGTAAATAGCCAGCTTCGGTCCAGATGTCACAACAGCAGCAGCTCCCACAAAGGCTTACATTTGTCAGGCCAAAGTGATGATCAATCCTTGATTGAGGCACAACGGGATCAACCCGTCTTTGCAATCGTAAGAGAAAAGGTGAATTGAAATGGGTCAAGCTAAGTGACACTAAAAAAAGAAAGAGAGAGAGAGAGAGAGGACAGTCTCTGAAAGAAGACCTTTCTGTTAAACTGCACAGTGTTAGTTGAACAGACAAAGAGGTTCTTGTAGTTGGAGAATGATAAGCAAAAACAGAAAGGCCCCAAGATCAAGATCAGGCTTCCTCAACAATTCCATCCTGAGATGAAACCCAGAGTCGGTACAGTAAGCGAGAGAGAATGTTATTCTGCATCAGGCATGCTCAGACAAACAATCAGGGTTTTCAAATTTCAACACAATGCTGCACGGTCCTGAAATCTAGTCTACAATTTATTTATTTTTTTCCAGCAAAAGAGACTTGTTCTCAAGAGCGCATCGAAATTTAGTTTGATAGAATGATTTTTTTACAACAGGAGGAAAGGGGGGGGGAGATATATCCAGGTAATCCTCATGTCAACGCTGCTAACATCGGATGTTTTTGCATTGACAATAGATGGAAATGTAGCCATTTTTCCCTTTCGCTTTTAGAGTTAGATGATGCTGGGAGGCGGGGAGGCGGGTGAGAGTTCAGCTAGACATAACAACACTAAGCTTAGCGTGAGAATCAAGGTTACTGAACTCAGAGCGGATAAAGAATTGGCGGGCTGGAGAGCTGGAGAGGAAGCCCACACTTCCAGCTAATTGGGGAATGTGATTTATGACTGTTAATTGGAGGAGGGAATTGTGCTTTGATACTATGTGCCCAAGGGAGGGGAATTCAGTTTTTGGCTTCAACTATGTACGTGCCGATTTTATGCTTCTCGAATAAAAGATTCTTTAAGGTAAACAATGCCTCCAAGTTCTTTTAAAGAGTTTCATCTGTCGGAACCATGACACCTCAATTTACAACCACAATGGGCACCAGAATTTCCGTTGCTAAGAAAGGACGTCGCTAAGTGAATTGCACCCGATTTGATGACCTTTTTTTTTTTTTTGCTACGGTTGTTAAGTGAACCACTGCAGCTTTTAAGCGACGCAGGTGGTTGTGAAGGAAATCCGGCTTCCCTCATTGACTTTGCTTATTGGAAGCTGGCTGCGAAGACCCACAAATGGTGATCACGTGATCCCAGGATACTACAACTCTCATAAATACATGCCGGTTGCATGTACAGATAGTCGAGGGCTATCTGTACTGGTCTTGCTCAACATATACGTTAGGATTGCAACTCGTAGGGTTTTTATCCAAAGAATAGATAGAGCATTCTGGTAACTGTAGTCCCAAGACACCTGAGGACATCCAATGCAATTATTAACTATTGCATCCCAAAGGTCCACCTTCTAAATTGCTAAATGGAAACGTTGTCTACCTTGACACGCTTGGATAGCATTTCTCCATAGCATGATAATAGTAGTACCTGCCAAGTCACAAAACTATCTAGAAGCAGCTGCTTAAGAAGAGCCACACCTGTGTTTATCCCAACTTGGCAACTTTTCAGATGTGTGGACTTCAATTCCCAGAATTCCCCAGCCAGCATTCCGGGAGTTGAAGTCCACCCATTTCAAAGTTGCCAAGTTGGAAAAAAAACACCTCTGTTCTAATTCAATCCTGTGCCCTTCATTATTTTTGCCACTCTGTGGGAAACATTATTAGTTTAAACCATCCCAAAATGCCCTGCCCCAGAACGCACTTGCTAATTAACCCAGTTAATTAACACCTCCGGGTTAAATAATGACTCTACCAAGCAATCAAGACTTGGGAGACCCTGGGTGAAAGGGGGAGCTTATAGATTCCCACAAGGCTACAATCTCCAAAGAGGGTTTGGTGAAAAAAAAAATCTGCTTTCAAAGAAGGGATATTTTTGCTCAACTCTCATTAGAAACCTCATATTAGGTTTGATGGGTTGCAGCTCTCAATGAGTAGGGGTTGATGTCTGAGAGATACGATGGGTCACCCCATGTGCCACAAAGCCTACAAAGTGTGGCTACTGCCTTTATGTATTTATAGTATCACTGTGCATTCAGGTTGACTAACTGATTTTGTCTTAAGAGGCAGCTTGGCTCTAGGTTAGGAGATCTAATGCTATTCTTAAGAAAATAAATAAGGGAACTCACACCAAGTGGCTTCCTCCTCAAACAGGTTTGATAATCAAAGTTATAAACTTCAGCAAAGAAAGGGGCAAAGGGAGCAGAAGACCTCCTTTTACCTGGATTAAGTAGAGAACTACTTTGATATATAATTAGTTTTTGTTTCAATGGGGACTAAGAGGATCTGGCCCAGGCATCGAAGAAAAACATGTATATATCTGGGTCTTGTAAGAGGGTAAACAGGAAAAGACCTCACCCCAAAACTCTTGGTAAGCGTTATTATTTTGACTCAGACTATCTGCAAAGACCCTTTGCAGAGTTACTTGGCTTTTGAAGACAATTTCCATATGCTACGTAAGCTAACTCGGCTAAAAAAACAACAACAACAGAAGAAATCCTTCCACAATAGTGTAAAATAAAGTCCAGCCTCCATCTGCCCCAAAGATTTTGTACCAAGGAACAACGAACATTAACCAGACCGTGTTTACAAGCACTGCCTACAAATATCTAGGCTTGCTAATAGCCGGATCCAAGGTGGAATTCTTACTTCAGCTCTATTTATCCCTGTTATTCCTCCATTTTTTTTCTGTCTCAGAGTCAACATTTTTCAACCTGAGGATTTCAAACAGCACCAAAACTGGCATAACCTCTTTATTACAGGTCAAAGGGGTGGGGTGTTGACTGGCCAAGCGACCCGCTTTCCAGCCCACTTCAGGTTTCAGGAAATGCATGTCAGCCATCACTCGGCTTGTCTCTGACCCTGAACAAAGCAAGGAGAATGTTAAAAGGCTCCTTATGTATTCCTCAGAAGTGGCTGAAAGCAATTTTCCTTTCACACCAACATCTGAATGCCAGAAAATGGCAGCAATTACAGGAACCGCAGTGACTGACACAGCTACCTGTCTGCCAGGCCCAGGGTGGGCATTTCAAGGGGATCAGCTGGTAAAATGGGTGGGAGGAGACACCGGGCAGGAAAATTTAGAAACAGGATAGGAAAAAAACGTTGGCGCCAAGTATGGAGAGCAGGAAAATGTAGGAGGGAAGGGAAGGGAGGATTTTCTGAAGGGCTTCTTTTGCACGACAGTTAAATGCTATCAGTGTTTATAACTGCTGGGAGCCAGTTTGGTCTACTGGTGAAGGCATCAGGGTAGAAACCAGGAGACGGTGAGTTCTAGTCTTGCCTTAGGCATGAAAGCCGGCTGGGTGGCTTTGTTCCAGTGACAAGGATGTGGTGAGTTCTAGTCTCACCATAGGCATAAAAGCCAGCTGGGTGACTTTGGGCCAATTACCAGGAGACTGGGAGTTCTAGTCCTGCCTTGGGCACGAAAGCTGCCTGGCTGACTTTGGGCCAATCACCAGGAGACTGGGAGTTCTAGTCCTGCCTTAGGCATGAAAGCTGCCTGGCTGACTTTGGGCCAATCACCAGGAGACTGGGAGTTCTAGTCCTGCCTTAGGTATGAAAGCTGCCTGGCTGACTTTGGGCCAATCACCAGGAGACTGGGAGTTCTAGTCCTGCATTAGGCATGAAAGCTGCCTGGCTGACTTTGGGCCAATCACCAGGAGACTGGGAGTTCTAGTCCTGCATTAGGCATGAAAGCTGCCTGGCTGACTTTGGGCCAATCACCAGGAGACTGGGAGTTCTAGTCCTGCCTTAGGCATGAAAGCTGCTTGGCTGACTTTGGGCCAATCACCAGGAGACTGGGAGTTCTAGTCCTGCCTTAGGCATGAAAGCTGCCTGGCTGACTTTGGGCCAATCACCAGGAGACTGGGAGTTCTAGTCCCGCCTTAGGCATGAAAGCTGCCTGGCTGACTTTGGGCCAATCACCAGGAGACTGGGAATTCTAGTCCTGCCTTAGGCATGAAAGCCAGCTGGGTGACCTTGAGCCAGTCGCTCTCAATCTGACTGGATTGTTGTAGTGGGGAAATAGGAGGAGGAAGTAGTAGGTAAGTTCACCACCTTGAATTATTTCTCCCTCTTTGGGGGAAATGGATGGTTCAGAAATGTGAAAAAGAAATAAACAAACTTCTGCTTTGACAGATTTGATTTATCAGAAAACAAGAAATGATGGGCTGTATAGGTTCTCTGAGGTTTTTTTGTTTTTTTTCATTTGCAGACATTTCATTGTCTGCTTAAGTGATTACATGTGATTGGATGTTCTGTTAAGTCCCTTCCTAACATCTTTGTCTTTCTTGGCTTTGATTTCTCTTCTCTTCTTGGCAATTTCCACCATTTGTTCTGACGTTGTTCGTTTCCCTGTTTCTTGGTCTTTGGGGGTCTCTTTTCCCATTCACCCTTAATAATTCGTCCCATGGCCCTCCGTGAAGTTCAGGACTTCAAAGCAATGCCTGATGTTCTTCTTGAAATCTTGCATGCTCAGGATCCATATGTGGAAACTGGTTGGCTTTGTTCTTCCAGTTTAGCTTGACTTGATACGTTCATGACCAGTTTGTGAACTATTTCACAGTCAACTCCAGCTGTTATCACTGGTCTCTTCCTGGTACCGATAGTATAGTTAAATGGATTTCTGTAATCTCCATCTGAATACCCAGCTAAGGAACATCTTCAGCGTGTTGATCTTGAAAATAATTTGGTTGAGTTACTTGGACAATACAGAGTTGCTTGTCTTGCAGTCAGGCACATGATTGAGTGGACTGTGTGGTTGAGTGTCATTGTTTTCAGTGTGACTGACGTGCCATTACCTGGTTCTTATTATGCTGACGTGGTCTCTTGCTTTTCTGGGGGTTGATTAATCGTTGTGTGTTAAAGCGGGTATGCGTGTGTTGTGACCTGTGCTATGTGGACCTCTGCTTGGTTGCTGATATCGTACATCTTAGGATGTCAAAGACAGATACCAAAGTGTCATCCTACAGTCACCATATGTTATTATGCCATACATAATATTAAGAGATATTATTATAGAGAATATTCAATGTTACCAGGAATGTTTAACAAAAGACATGAAAAAATAAAAACCCGCCTTGCGTAAAAACATGCTTTTGTTCACTTAAAAATAAGCCTTGGGTATATCAGGGGAAAAAAAAACATAATAATAAATTAAACGCAGTGAGAACTGATGGATTTAAATAATGTGTGCTGTAAAACAAGAAGACACGGGATCTAAAATGAATGGGTGTTGAATGAATGTGGACTAAATAAAAAAAAAAAATGACTGTCCGGTATAAAAGCAGTACATTTGAGATGGTTGGGTGATATAGAGATACTGAATGAAGACTGAAGGGAGAGTGAATGGATCTAAAGGAAAAGTGAGAAAAACTGATGAAGCCAACACGAGTTGAATAAGGCCTTGAGAAAGACTGAAGTTTAAAAACATTGGGTATAAACACCATGTGGATGTAGAGAAAATCTGGATAGTTTGAACAGATTAAAAAAATGTGAATACTTGCTAAGTTGAAATAGTGAATTAAGTTGGCATAAACTAGGTTTCTTTTACATTTCTGTTTCTATTTCTCATTTCACATATTTAATTGATTTGGCTTTCTATTCTTTACATTCTTTAACCCATCCTGCAGCTTGAAAACTGTAGCTGGGGTCTAGAGTAATCTGTTTCATAGAACATAAGATTGGAAGGGACCTTGGAGGTCTTCTAGTCCAACCCCTTGCTCAAGGCAGGAGACCCTATACCATTCTGGACAAATGGCTGTCCAGTATCTTCTTGAAAACCTCCAGTGATGGAGCATCCACAACTTCTGGAGGTAAGTCGTTCCATTGTTTAATTGTTCTCACTGTCAGAAAATTTCTCTTTAGTTCTCGACTGGATCTCTTTTTCATGATCTTCCACCCATTACTTCTTGTTCTGCCCTCAAGTGCTTTAGAGAATAGGTCAACTCCCCTTTTCTCTGTGACAGCCCTTTAAGTACTAGAAGACTGCTGTTATGTCATCCCCGGTCTTTCTCTTTGTCAGATTAGACATACCCAGTTCCTGCCGTTCATCATACAGTTTATTTAGCCTCCAGAACCCTTATCATTTTTGGTGAGATGATTTCAAATCCTGCTTTGTCGTGTCAGTGGGATCCAGGCTTAAAACCGGCATGAAAACCTTGAGGCTTCTTAGCAAGTTGCATGGCTGAAGAAAGGCATGGAAAGTCATCCTTTTCTACTTGAATTAGACTGTCACAGCTCCTGCCAGCATGCAGCTTGCCAGCTTTCATGAACCCTCTCCGCTGTCACTGGCACACAGCTAGCAAATGGAGCAATCCGAAAGTTCTCCCTGGTGTGCCTTAATTGAAGTCAATGGACTTACACCAGGGAGGACCTCAGTCCAAGAACCTGGACTGGAGACCATAGCGAATCCAGCTGGCAAGACAGATGCCACGAAAACAGCAACACAGCTCCAGAGCTCAGGAAATAGCTCTAGGGCAGAAGTTTAACTTTTGCGAATGCCAAGGCAAAACCAGAAAACGGGGCAAAATATTCAAGGCAGATGAATGCTAGTAACCTCCGCATCATTTTCCTTGAAAATACATTCAATATACTGACCCAATAATTCCTCTTAAATTACAATTAAGACGGATACAGGCCTCGTTGTAAAGATCTTTGTAGACTCTCTTGCTTTTAAACAATTAATTTGCTGATTTAGAACTGAAGGAGAGAAAAGACAACAGAATTTTGAAACAGGTGGTGCTTTGAGGGTATTTAATTAAGGTAGCTGGGACAAATCATTTATCATTGGGGAAATCACCTTAAGCATCAAATTAACGAATCAAGGGGAGAAGCCCGATAAATATCACGTTACAGTGATTAGCCCAGATTGATATTGGCTACAGAATGGATGATTATTGTACAAGTCGCCATTACTGAAAACAGTATCATGAAGTCCAATTTCAACTCAAGTGGGAGAAATCAAACTTCAGGAACCCGTAGAAAAACATGCTGTACTTGTTTTGGACTGCAACACCCACAATCCATTTCCAGTGGCCCTCTTAGAGACCTGACCTACCACCTCTTCTGCTCCAGAACCTGCTAAAACTCACAGCTTTCTTTCCAAACATTAAGAGGATCTGATATTGGAATGATCTGATATTGGATGTTCTGGATGTGCACACATATTTACTGAAGTCTGAGACAATCTTTTTTAAAAAATATATTTCTTAAGTGCACTTTTGCATGTGGCTTAAAAACAAATTGCAGCTTGATGCCAGAGCAAGATGATATAAATTTATGGACACACAGAGAAGTGCAGAGGGTTGGATGAAGGCTGATTGACCCATCCTAAGAGCTGATGACAATTATGGGGCAAGTATATATCTTTCTCACATTCCTTTGACTTCCAAAACAAGCAAGAATCAGCTATTTCTAGGTTAACTACCACCACACCTTATAGCACACAGTGCAATGGAATTCTCAATTTGCGGATGCTATATTGATGAGAGAAGTGGGCACAATGGTGCAGTAATTAAAGATGCTGAGCTTGTCAGCTGGAAAGCTGATAGCCCAGGTTTGAGACCGGAGCACTGCATGACGGGATAAGCTACTGTTACTTGCCCCAGCTCCTGCTCACCTAACAGTTTGAAAGCATGCAAATGTGAGTAGTTAAATAGGTACAACTTTGGTGGGAAGGTAACACAGCTTTCCGTGTGCCTCAGCATATAGTCATGTGGACCACATGACCACGGAAGCATCTTTGGACAATGCTGGCTTCCTCGGCTAAGAAACGGAGATGAGCAGCGCCCCCTAGAGTCAGACACAACTGGACAGGGGGAAACCTTTACCTTTTATTGATGAGAGAAAGGGAGGGGGTAGTTTTGTGGATAAGCAACTATTAAAATTATATTCTATCTGGTGCAGCCTTATTTTGCCCTGACTATTCCTACTGGATCCTATTAAACGTTGACTTACATGTTGATAAAATGCATAATTTGGTCTCGGTACGGAAGAGTAGGTATCCAGGGAGAGAAATTCTCGTGGACTATATACAACATTCATCTAGTCATTTTGTAATCCAATCAAATCTCACTTGAGGCCATTCCTTTGCTTGCAACAGCACCCACTAATCCAATGAGAGGCCACCCCGTTGCACTTTAACAACATTTCCTGCAAGGTGACCCGCCAGCGTGCTGCTACAGTCAAGGATGCCAACCCTTCTCACCTCGCCATTATCCTCCTTTAATCTGACAAGGAAGTTTATTTGTGATGCTCAAATCAAGCAGCGTCTTAGGATGCACTTGAGTGGCATCCTAGCATCTTGGCGGAATATTTACGAGTAGGGTCAACAGAGCGCTGCCAGGAGTAAGCGTGACCATCCTGGATTTAATTACAGGAAAACACTGACATGAGCTCATTGTTATCCTTGTGAATTGTAACCATTTCAAAGTCGTGCGTTGCAGACCCTTAGACAAAGTTGGGAGGTTTGTTTGGTTGCTTCAAGAAAAAAAAAAAGGAAGGCGTTCCAGACGGTCGTTATCTGAGCTGTCGTACCCTCTGCCTCAGATGTCCTCGCTGATGGTCGGTTACTGGTTGTTTATCTACGATCACGACCGAACCAAAAATTTCTGTCGCTAAGCAAGACAGTTGTTAAGTGAGTTTTGCCGGTTTTATGACCTTTCTTGCTACAGTTGTTAAGTGAACTACTGCAGTTGTTAAGTTAGTAACACGGTTGTTAATTGAATCTGGCTTGCCCGTTGTCTTGGCTTGTCAGAAGGTCTCAAAAGGGGATCACGTGACCCGGGACACTGCGACCATCATAAATATAAGTCAGTTGCTCCTTCCTTCCTTCCTTCCTTCCTTCCTTCCTTCCTTCCTTTCTTCCTTCCTTCCTTCCTTCCTTTCTTCCTCCCTCCCTCCTCTCTTTCATCTCCCTCCGTCCCTCCTTCCCTTCCTTCCTCTTTCATCAACCTCTCTCTCCCTCCCTCCCTTTCACATTCCTCCCTCCCTCCTTCCTTCCTTCCTTCCTCCCTCCCTCTCTTTCATCTCCCTCCTTCCCTCCTTCCCTTCCTTCCTCTTTCATCAACCTCTCCCTCCCTTCCTCCCTTTCACATTCCTCCCTCTCCTTCCTTCCTTCCTTCCTTCCTCTTTCATCTCCCTCCCTCCCTTCCTTCCTCTCTTTCATCAACCTCTCCCTCCCTCCCTTCCTCTTTCATATCCCTCTTTCCTTCCTTCCTTCCTTCCTTCCTTCCTCTTTCATCTCCCTCCCTCCCTCCCTTCCTCTCTTTCATCAACCTCTCCCTCCCTCCCTTCCTTTTTCATATCCCTCCCTCCCTCCTTCCTTCCTTCCTTCCTTCCTTCCTTCCTTCCTTCCTTCCTTCCTTCCTTTCTCCCTCCCTCTTTCCTTCCCACTGTCTCTTAGCCACAGTAATGTTGCTGTTGCATTATTCTTGCCCATTACATGTCCTTCTAAAAGACTAGGCTGGCCTGCTGGGTATAATTAGTAAGGCACAGGTTGCCAAAGTGAATCAGACAAGTCACTCATGTGGTCCAAGATCCTGTCACCAACTATGGCCCTAGCCAACTGCTGCTTTAAAGGAGCTGGCATGTCCCGAGGACTTTTATCAAACAAAACAAAACAGAACAGAACAAAAAAGCCCAACCTCTCTTCTTAACTACCACTTCTTAGAGGTCACTTCTCTGCCCCATGTTAGAGAATTTCTGCCTGTTCATTAATGGCCAGTGGATAATGCACAGTAACATCACAATAAGCATTACAGTCTCTTACGAAATGCTTCAGCCTGAAGGTCATTCCCTGGGCTGTAGCATCTGCTCTTTCCAAAAGAAGTTGCCTGCATTGTTCTGAAGACACTGAAAAATTAGCCTGGACATTTGACAAAGACAGACTAGAGGATAAACACCTAAGATGCTTAATATTTTTTTTCTCTCCTCTCTGTTGTCTGGCCATTGCATTTTTCTGTTTCAAAAAATTCAGCATTCTCCTTCTTTTCTCTCTCTTTGTGCCGAAGATATATTTTCAGAAGCAGCTGGGCTCATGATCTTTGGGGGGAAAGAAGCCCGATATTTATGATTCAACAGATAGACACAAAAAATACTCTCACACATATCCAGACAGGACATTGTTTTACAGGAGGTTCACCCATCAAACTAGATGGTAGTGGTGGTGGTGGTGATGATGAGGACACAGCCACAAATGATTGTTATCACACATGTAATTATCCACGGGAAGAGCAAGGGTGGGAAAAATAGTGAAAAGTGAATTGTGATGTCACAATGCCTAACCTGTGACTTTCTACTTATGAGAGGATACAGACTGGGCCATGACACCACAATGCATAGTCTGCTGTTTTGTCATTAACGGTTATTACAGTTTGTAGCAAATGCCCACGGCTGTGCAACTATCAACCACAATTTCCAAGCACAATGTCTGGATTGCCATAACATGCAAAACAATAGACAGTAATATGTTTATATCTAAAACTCTTACTTTGCTTTTACTCACTCTCTTTAGGATGCTGTCTACAAACGTTATAGACAGCATCCTAAAGAGAGTGAGTAAAAGCAAAGTCTGGTCTAGTGGACCAGGCTAGAAACCAGGAGATTGTGAGTTCTAGTCCTGCCTTAGGCCTGAAAACCGGCTGGGTGACTTTGGGCCAATCACCAAGAGAAGATGAGTTCTAGTCCCACCTTAGGCATGGAAGCCAGCTGGGTGCTTTTGGCCCAATCACCAGGAGACTGGGAGTTCTAGCCCCGCCTTAGACCTGAAAGACAGCTGGGTGACCTTGGGCCAATCACACCGTCTGAGCCCAATCCACCTCACAGGGTTGTTGTGGGAAAATAATAGGAGGAAGAAATATTAGATATGTTCCCCAGTTTGATTTATTCGTTGAAAAAAAATAAAGACAGCATAAAAATAAATGAAATGAAATGAAGAGAGGAATTAATACGTTGCCACCTGTTGATTTCTGTATTTCGTGGTTTTTTTTTCTTTTTAATTCTAAAATTAAAAGTAAACACACACAGGTGTGGGCAAGACACTTTTATACACCCAAACACAGCCTTAACAAGTCTTCTACACCAGCCGTCTGTCTCGGAGATTGCTGAGTTGCGAGTCCCAGTAGCCCTACCTCGGACGGCTAACCGCACAGAAGGCCAGTATAAATTGGACGATAAATCAATACACTGTAATTGTAATTCAGCAACATGTGCAGGACCTCACTTCTCCCTTCCAAATAGGCAGCTGGATTATGCATGCAGGTGAAGAGCAGCTCATCACTGGGAGAGATTCCTTTGGCCAGCAATCCCAGGAAATAGCGACAGCCAAAAAAAGTTGTCGCTGATCTTCCAGATGGAGTCTGAGAGTGGAAGGCAATCTTGTGTATTCGTGGACATCGACCAACACTGCGACTCACATCTGGAAACCTCAGAAGTCGTGCCACATTTGGGAACTTGACAATTCAGTGTAAGAAATTGCAGTTTGGAAGGGGTGAGAGCTAGGCTTCACTAACTAGGTTAGCTTAGTACAGGGGTCTTCAAACTTGGCCCTTTTATGACTTGTGGACTTCAGCTCCCAGAATTCCTCAGCCAGGCATGCGTGCCTGGCTGAGGAATTCTGGGAGCTGAAGTCCACAAGTCATAAAAGGGCCAAGTTTGAAGACCCCTGGCTTAGTAGATAGAGTAGATAGAGGTCTTGATGAGACATGGAGAGTTATCACAGACAATGCAAAAATAATGTTGTTCCAAACAGTGAAAAAAGGGTGGGTTTTTTTGTGAATGAATTCAGAACAATCTCATTCCCGAAACATTCCCAGACATGTTTGTTTTTCCCATTTAAGAATGATTCGCTACTAGATTCCCTTACTAGATTTTTTTTTTATCCTGCCTTCATGAGTTTTTATAACTAACTCAAGGCAGAGAACCCAGCTAATATTCATTCCTTCATACCCCTTATTTTCCCCACAACAACAACCCGGTGAGGTGGGGTGGGCTGAGAGACAGTAACTGGTCCAAAGTCACCCAGTCGGCTTTCATGCCTAAGGCAGAACTAGAACTCACGGTCTCCTGGTGATTGGCCCAAAGTCACCCACCCAATTTTCATGCTTAAAATGGGACTAGAACTCACCATCTCCTGGTGATTGGCCCAAAGTCAGTCAGCTGCCTTTCATGCCTAAGGTGGAACTATAAGTCACCATCTCCTGGCTTCTAGCCTAGGGCCTTACTCATTAGACCAGGGGTCTTCAAACTTGGCCCTTTTATGACTTGTGGACTTCAACTCCCAGAATTCCTCAGCCAGGCACACTGGCTGAGGAATTCTGGGAGCTGAAGTCCACAAGTTATAAAAGGGCCAAGTTTGAAGACCCCTCCATTAGACCAAAGCATAAAATTCTTACTAGTGCCATAGCCATTAGACCAAAGCAAACAAATCTTACATTTCCCGAGGAAATAAAGCTGAGCAGACTAACTGGTGGACGTTAAAAAGAATAATTCCAAATCTATAACACTAGCTGAGCAAGGTTCACGTGAATTCCCACTTGAATCAGCGCCTACTGGCAGGCCAAATTCTGCTTTCACAACTCCAGAGTTTCATAGCACAATACATCTGCAACAGCCTCATCAGAGCGTTAAAAGCGACACAGTAAAACAAAACAAAAAAATGAGTTATTAAATATTGCCATCCAGAAGAGCAATAATTCATGATGTAATGGTTGCGGGTTATAATTTTTTTCCCATTAAATGTTTATAGAGAGACACATGGAGGATTCGTAAAAGGCTGGAAGCCAGTTAATATCTGGCGGTTTTGTTTTGTTTTGGAGTGTATACAAATATTTTTTAAAAAACTTTGTTAAACTCACACCAGTAACCATCTTTCCACCAACCTGGTAGAACTTGAAACACACAAACTCAGGCACAAGAGTATCACAATCCCTGGAATAGCTACACAGGAAAAAAAAAAAAACCAACCAAAACCTCTGCTGAGTGTAATGGAACTTACTGCTGGGGCAAGGGCATAAGGATTGCAGTTTAAAAAAGCTTCAACCTCTTCCAGGAACGAACATCCATATTTGAAATATTCAAATGCAAATCTCCAGATGCAGCATCAAAGGACAGGAAGATAGACAAAATGCCAACGCACTTCGGTCCAATATCCCCAAACACATTGGGGTTCTTTCAGAGTGGCTGAATGCATCTTTAATGGCACATCATCACCGTCTAGTGCCATCAATTATCACACAAGCGATGCGCTGGATGAAGGAGCCAGCTTATTTTTAGAAGACGTGAAAAGCAGTTCTTGAATTCATCTTTAAAACGGGAGGGAAAAAGGGGGTTCCGGCTTTCGATTTGCTAACCGCTAACTATAGACCGAGGAAGGAAGAAACGGCTAATCGCTAATCATGGTTGCAGTAACCTGAGAACAAGTGTTACCAGCTGTCTGGGGACAGTTAAGCAAAAATCATGTCTGACAACTTATTTGAACTTTAGAGTTATTTCCTGGACAGTTGTTCCTTTGACATTTTCTCTTGGCATTTGAAAGAAAGGACAAAAGAGCAAAAAAAAAAAAAAAATGATGGCGAGGGAGGGCTGGATTCCTTCTACCTGGACACAAGTCATCCACATTTCCTTCCTTTGTTTTTCTTCTTTTCAGAGAAGTTGCTGGCCTGCTGTGGCCCAATTCAGGGAAATGGGCAGGCATTAGAAGCTATTAAATCCTTGAAACGCATTTGAATGGCAGAAGGAGCTTTAGAAAAAAATGTATAAGGTGATGTATGTATGTCTGCATAACTAAATAATCTATGGATATTCTCAGTCATCCAGTCAGGGTTATATATGTCAAAGATGCTTTTTCTTTTTCATTTTTCCCGTGGTTCACCAAAAGATGAGAACAAAAAACATGTGCACGAACAAAATTATAGCATCTTATTTTAGCATTCTAGCAAGACCGTATCTCTTTGAAAGGTAAAACTCTTGTCAGGAAACCCAGATACCCAAGAATCCTTCAAAAAAATTAGCAAAGGAGTACAACGAACAATCATCTACAGCCTGAAATTGAAGGACCAAGAGTAAGGCATGTTGGTTATTTATTTATGGATCAGCTCTATGAAATGTGCCCCATCTAAGGAAAACTATTTACCAGCTGATAGATCTACTACCTCAGGTCTGATGGGACAAATTTATCTCCTGGATTTAGTCCAGCCTACACAGTAAACCTGCTCACCGAAAAACTGCAAATAACAAAAGAGGTGATAACGTTCGGACACAAGCACTTGGCTTCCACGTTTCCAGAGGGAGATGTTGTAACAGGATTCTCAAGTTGCATGCACTTGTAAAGTGAAGGGTTGCCTTATCAGGGAATCCGTGGCCAAAAACAATTGCTAAAAACATAAAATAAATCAACTGGACTTTCTTTGTTTTTTCTTGAAGACGTTTCGCTTCTCATCCAAGGAGCTCCTTCAGTTCTGAAGAAGAACCGAACTTCTTTACTGTAGAACTGAAGAAGCTTCTTGGATGGGAAGCGAAACGTCTTCAAGAAAAAACAAAGAAAGTCCAGTTGATTTATTTTATGTTTTTAGCAATTGTTTTTGGCCACGGATTCCCTGATAAGGCAACCAACCCTTCACTTTACAAGTGCATGCAACTTGAGAATCCTGTTACATCTCCCTCTGGAAACGTCGAAGCCAAGTGCTTGTGTCCGAACGTTATCACCTCTTTTGTTATTTGCAGTTTTTCGGTGAGCAGGTTTACTGTGTAGGCTGGACTAAATCCAGGAGATAAATTTGTCCCATCAGACCTGAGGTAGTAGATCTATCAGCTGGTAAATAGTTTTCCTTAGATGGAGCACATTTCATAGAGCTGATCCATGAATAAATAACCAACATGCCTTACTCTTGGTCCTTCAATTTCAGGCTGTAGATGATTGTTCGTTGTACTCCTTTGCTAATTTTTTTGAAGGATTCTTGGGTATCTGGGTTTCCTGACAAGAGTTTTACCTTTCAAAGAGATACGGTCTTGCTAGAATGCTAAAATAAGATGCTATAATTTTGTTCGTGCAAATGTTTTTGTTCTCATCTTTTGGTGAACCATGGGAAAAATCAAGAAATCCAGGGAGTTCAAATGAATATAAAGCTTTTTTTGCAAGCTTATGGTCTCTAAAAGAATCTGAACTACTAATGATCAAAGCAAATAGGAGGTAGATAAGACTCAGTGGGATTTAAAGTGGTCTAGGCTTAGCTCTCTTGTGGGTGCGAAGGGACTCAAGACTGATGACACGTTTGATCCCTCCCTCGGGCTCAGCCTGGTCATCCCCTACAGATCCCATGGGAAAGCATTCTGTACATAATACCTGCCAAGCTAGACTCTAGTCTAGATTCTGCAGAAATGTAGAAAGTAGGTAAAACTGCCTAAAAAGAATGGACAGTGTTTGGAGAAGTTCCACGTAAATATATACGTCTTCAACTTATGACCAGTTGCTTAGAGTTATGACAGACCTCTCCAGAGCTACTTACAACCCAGTTACAAAGTTCTGAGAGATGCCTCCCTCTGAGATCCTGTGACCACATATCAGGCACTTGATAATAGGCTGGCATTTATGGCTGCTTGCAACACCCTGCAATCACATGATCATGTTTTATGACAGTTTTACCAAAACTTCTGGATTTGGGCAAAACCAGCCCATAGTGAACTATTGGTCTGCGTTACAACTGTAGCGTTCACTTTACAACTCTGGTGGGCAGTTAACGACCACCACAAAAAGATCGTAAAAATCAGGTCGGTCACATGGGTGACCTGCTTTATAACTGTTACAATTTACAAACATGATGGGCAGGCTCCGTTACGGTCGTAAGTTGAGTTATCTGTAAGCTATATATTCAGTTCCAGGCCAATAGCTTTTCTGCCATCCCTATGGCAGAGCTATATGTTATCACAGACGCAAAGCTGCTGCTAAAAATATCACCCCTAATTCAAATCCTCTCCTCTTTCTGATAACATGGAGTGTCATCAGCACTAAGCTTTATCACTCACAGCAAGAACTTATGTGGAGCAAAAACAAGGAAGTGGAGAATGGAAGACTGTCAGATTATGAGATAAGAAACCTTACCCGTTAACAGGGAGCGAGTAGGATTTATTACTAAGATACTGTAAGAGCAGGGAATGATGGATCAGTGGTTAAAGACGCTGAGCTTGTCAACAGCCCAGGTTCGAGACCCAAGTGTCACGGGATGGGGTGAGCTCCCGTCCTTGCCCCAGCTCCTGCCCACCTAGCAGTTCGAAAACAGGCAAATGCGAGTAGATAAATAGGTACCACTTCAGTGGGAAGGTAACAGCGTCCTGTGCACCTCGGTGGATAATCATATTATCCACATGACCACAGAAATGTCTTTGGACAATGCTGGCTCCCTTGGCCCAGAAATGGATAAGCACTGCCCCTAGAATCCGCACACAACTGGACAGGGAAGCCTTTACCTTTACTTTGTAAGCGTCCACCCTATCTCAAGTAGTTGCATAATTCCAACAGCCATCTTATCTACTACACAGCTTCACAGCTAACATTGCCCCCAAATATCCATTGACCAGCCAAGTCTTGGTTTGAAGCACAGTTGTATTTCCAACATCTGAGCCTGTTTCTTTCAAACATTTACCTAAAAGAAAAAAAAGGAGGGATAGAAAAACCTTCAGAACTCAAGATTTCCCAAGGCTTACAGGCTAGAAATTGTAAAAAAAAAAAAAACCAGTGCGCCTCTTTCCTCAAATTAATTTCCACTCAGATCTCCCTATGCAGCGAAAACTACATATAGATTTTACCACCAGCAGCCACCACCTCCAATAACCAGAAAGGTTACTGAGTCCAGTTGAGCCTTCCTTATCCAGCTCAGAACAGCCCAAATTTATTGATTTGTTTAGTATGTCTGCTGCCTCAAATCCAAAAATGTCTAGGTGGCGCACAGAAATTACACATAAAACACAATACCCATCAATAAAATAATTCATTAGTTAATTAAAATAATAACCCCATTCAATTCTCAATTTAAAAGGAAGCTACAATTTATTGAATATGGTGCTGCTGCTTGTAATTAATCGCCAAAGAACTTCTGGAAGAACCAACTTTTCACCTGCTTCTGGAAAGGCAAAAGAACGAGGCCAATCTTCTTTCAGAGGACCAAGAAGAGATGGTCCAGATTTGGGTTGGATATGCTGGATGGCAGAATGTTCTGACTGATGCCAGGTAGGTTTCATTTTATACTTCCCATAATAGCAATAGCAATAGCACTAATATACTTCCCCATAGTTCTTTGCAACACTCTCTGAGTGGTTTACAGAGTCAGCATACGGACCCCCAACAATTTGGGTCCTCTTTTTACCAACCTCAGAAGAATGGAAGGCTGAGTCAACCTTGAACCCATCAGGATTAAACTCCAGGCTGTGGGCAGAGTTAGCCTGCAACACTGCATTCTAACCACTGCGCCATCACAGCTCCCTACATAGTCTCTAGACCAGGGGTAGGCAACCTTGGCTCTTTTATGACTCGTGGACTTCAACTCCCAGAATTCCTGAGCCAGCCGTGCTGAGGGGAAAGGGAGAGGTTTCTATGCTGAGCCATGCTGGCTCAGGAATTCTGGGAGTTGAAGTCCACGAGTCATAAAAGAGCCAAGGTTGCCTACCCCTGCTCTAGACAATCAAGATCAATAGCTTTCTCCTTCCCATACTAACCCTTTGGCTACTTCCAGACAATTGAGGCAATCTCAATTCATACTCTGTTCTTGCTTAATGCCTTTATGGAGAAGAAGAGGAGCACTCCTGGAGCTCAGCAGCTACTATAGTGACACTTCTCTTGATGGAGAATACATTTCATTCTTGAAGAATCTGAGTTCATCATGAAAGACTATGCCTCCTTGGTACCCCAGCTGAAGCAGGTTGTTTCAGTTTTCACCTCCTCAGCCTTTCCTCCGAGTTCAAAGCTCCATCCAGAAATATGCAAATGTGCTCAAAAGTTCTAAAGTCTTTGAATTAGCACAACCAAAAGTCATTTAGGGAATCTCAACAGGTTTTTGCAGAAACGGAGCTGGGCAACCTCAGAATTGGTTTACCAAGCCCCAAGTTCTCTCACGGAAGGAAGGAAGGAAGGAAGGAAGGAAGGAAGGAAGGAAGGAAGGAAGGAAGGAAGGGAGTCATCTTGGCTTTGCCCTCAAAGAACTTTAAGTGTCGTGCATGGGGCGTCCAGAAAGAGGTATCAGTTTGCATACCTTTGCCAACTCAGACCATGTCAAACCATGTTAACTACCAACCAGATTTTGTACAGGCTGAGTTTACCACACCATTTCAACAATTTCACAAACCTATTGACAATCACCGAAAACACAGATAACTCTTCCACCTGTCACGATGACCCAGCTGCCTGGCACTTAAATCCTGTCTTTTGGCCAGGCAGGGTGACTACAGGGCAATTCTTGTTTAATTAGAGCTCATAAAATTTTCTTCAAATCACATTAGAGAGAGAAGCAGAGAGGGCACTGAAAAACTGATTTGCTTTCAGTTAAAAGCTTCAGCAGTTTTCCAAGAGCAGTTTTATGAACAGTACATAAAAAAAAAGAAAAAGAAAAAGGAAGGGGGAAAAAAAAGAAAAGAAAATGGATGGCAACATTTTATAGCCTGAACATCTGGAAGCTTTATAGCAGCTGAACTGAGAGAAACGATCAGGAAAAGGGGAATGCCGGGATGGAGAATAGATGGGAAGGAAATTTAAAAGTATTAAATTAAAAAACAGAGAACCAGTAAGGTGTAAAGATAAAAGAACTGGGGACACCCAAATTAAAATCCCCTTTCTACCATGAAGGCCACTGGATGACTCTGAGCCAATCTCTTTGTCTCCCATACAGATACAAATTTATTATGGATTTAAAGTTGTGTAGCCAATGATTTTTATATTTCCTGGAAATATAAGTAGTTCTTCTAAAACACTATCATAATAGCTTTGTAAAATAACAGGAAATGATTGCACACTTACTGTTAATGGGCACAAGGTTAAAATATTATTTTAGAGTATAGCATTTTTTTAAAAAATATTGCCCCCATTTCTGGTTATCTCACAACTTAGAAAGCCTACAAGAAACCACAGTTGCGTTAATTTTGAAATTATGGCATATTTAGTTGGTAACCTATCCCAAAAGCTGGGTGTGACCTTGTAAAATGGAAGGCTGAATAATCTGATCCTTTCAGAATCTTCCGATTTATTCAGTTTTGAATCTGTCAAATACAGGTGGTCCTCAACATACGGCCACAGTTGAGCCCAAAATTTTCTGTTGTTGAGCGAGACATTTGTTAAGTGAGTTTTGCCCCATTTTACAACTTTTCTTGCCACAGTTGTTAAGTGAATCACTTGCTGTTGATACGTTAGTAGCCCGGTTGTCAAATGAACTTGACTTCCCTATTGACTTTGCTTGTCAGAAGGTCACAAAAGGGGATCCCATAACCTTGGAACATGGCAACGGTCATACATATGAACCAGATGCCAAGCAGCTGTATTTTGATCACATGATCATGGGGATGCTGCAAAGGTCGTAGCTGTGAAAAACGGTCATAAGTGATGACATTTTTCAGTGCCATTGTAACTTTGAAAGGTCATTAAATGAACTGTTGTAAGTCAAAGACTACTTGTATACAGTGGCACTGGGATGCACAATACACGTACACACACAAACCCACAAAAATCCCATTTTCAAAATGGAAACATGAAACAATGCCAAAAAATACCAATGTGTAATAAACAATAATACGCCCACAGATTTTAGAAAGATGTGAATGAAATCTAGATAATTTTTTTTAAAAAGGAGATCAAGCTGCCTTTTATTATGAAAAAATGCTGACCAAGTTTGTGCACACTGAAGAAAAGAAGTATGGTGCTCATTAGCAGGTGTCTGAAAAGGAATCCAGGTTTTATTTTATTTTGGGGAAATCCTTTCCTGCTATCTAGAAATGCTGAGCCTGAACAGGTATTGCGGGTGGTAAGGTAAGAAAATCAGGGAATATAAACTGACCAAATCTATTTTTTTTTTCCTCCGTGGCAAACATTCAGAAAAGGTAGCCAAAGGGAAAAACTGATGAGGCAAGCTTTGCCCATCAAAAAGGTCAGCTGTAGGAAGACCTGGCAGTTTGCAAAGACAAGGACGAAAGTGTAACTAAAGAGACACACCACGCAATGGACAAGGGTCAGGCCAACAGCAAAGGACATCAATATCAATCACTCAGCAAATACCCTTTTGGTAACTCCTGACCCGCCCAGGCAAAGTGTTAAGCAACAGGGGAGGAGAAATAATAATGGGAGTAATGAGTACCATTTAGCTTTGAGAAAGAAAGGTAAAAAAAATTGGGAGACCTCAGAGGGAAAAACCTAGTTTCTGAGGCCCTAGAAAGAGTGCAGAAAAGAGCAACAAAAACGAGAAGGGATCTGGAAGCTAAATCGTAGAATAAATGGTTAAGGCAAGTAAATATTTTTGGCCTAACAAAGAGAAGTCTTAGAGGAGACCTAACAGCATCTTCCAATACTTGAAGGCTGTCACAGGTGTTGACTTGTTCTTCAAAGCATCAAAGGGTAGGGGAAGAAGCAATGGGTGGAAGCTCATCAGAGGCAGATCCAACCTGGAACTAAGGAGGAATTTCCTGACAGTAAGAACAATTAATCAGTGGAGCAGCCTTGCCTACCTGAGTTGTGGGTGCTCCATCACTGGAGGTTTTCAAGAAGAGATTGAACAACAATTTGTCCAGGATAGTATAAGATCTCCTGCCTTCAGCAGGGAGTTGGACCTAGAAGACCTCCAAGGTCCCATCCAGCCCTATGTTTCTATGATTCTACTTTGGTGGCCATTAAAGGGTGATACGAATTGCTGAGCTTCACAATACATTTACACAGTTATCAATTCCATCCTTTTCACCCCACCCTCCCCCACACAGTTGCTCAGCGGAAAGAAAAGGCCTGGTGTGTTTGTTTCTTTGGGAGTGTAAATGGAAATGGACCTTGGCAGAAAGGACAATGGAGAGAATATTCCAGAAAGCAGAACTGACAGCAGTAGTTGAAAAGCTCTCCTGTACTTCCCAGCAGAGATAAGAAGGAGCAAGACCGATGTGTTGGTAGTCCCTGAGACATAGAAAGAAAGAATAACAGCAGCAGCAGCAGGTTTTCTGAACTGTGTGAAAGCTCTGAACTTCTCCAGGTGATTGTATTGCCTCTGGTTCCTTTGAGTTCTTGCCATAAACATTTGTTATTCTTTACAACATTTGATCAAAAAAACTCAGCCTGGAATTTAAAGGAAGAAACCAACGTTCCGTGGTAAATGTCTTCTCTATAACCTTTTCTAATTTCTAATTATCTAGATCTCATGTTAAGATGCAACTGCTGCAAACTAAGCTGAAGCCTCTTTAGGCTGCTCATCTCAGCAACTTAAGGAGAAGAAGTGGAACAGCTTTGCCTCCAGAAATCGTGGGCGCTCCATCACTGGAGATTTTTAAGAAGAGGCTGGACAGTCAATTGTCTGACATGGTATAGGTCCTCCTGCTTGAGCAGGGGGCTAGACTAGAAGACCTCCAAGGTCCCTTCCAGCTCTATTCTGTTCTAACTATTCTACAAAGCATGGCCCGAGATGCTTGAAACAAAATTGCCCCTTTATATTTGAATAAGAGTGAAAGTATGCCTGAACATCCGTCACAAAGTAAGAGAGTACAGACTACACTCTTCTGATCTTCATTCCTAGCTCTTCCAGAGTTTGGCAACATATCCTCCATCTTCAACCCATACCTTCAAGACTAAGTAATTTAAATTATTTCCTCAATAGCAACCTTCATCAAGATATCTCTCAATTAGGTAGGAAACTTGATTCGTTCTAATGATTATAAATACAAAATTGCTATTCAACTGATATTTTTTTTCAAAAAAAAAAAAAAGAATACAGAGGACATATGTTTTGACTTGTACACATTTCACTTCAACTTTGAAAAAACTAGTAAAACCCCTCACTCTTCAAGGTCACACCGAGCAACTGGACTCACTTGGGGCTCTTAAAATAAATTTCTGACGCCAAATTTCTTGAGAGGTTTCTGCTTTCATCAGCAAAAAACAACCTGAGTCTCTCCTTCTCAGTTGCTTGAGGAAACCTCTGTAGAAAAGGACTCCAGGTATCTAAAGGGACATAAGTTTGTTCCAGCTTTGCAGCTATGATTTCAGTTCCCATAAATCACAGTGAAGTCCTCACTCTCCCAAATGAAAAGCCTGAAGAGCACCATCCTGGTATTATTGTTAGAAGATTTAAGAAGGTTGAGCAATGGATCCAGGCTACAAACTTTTGCATTTTTTCTTTCTTTCAAAGAACCACTTAAAACCATAGGCTTCATATCTGGGTAAACATTCATATACTTGTGCTCTACAACTGCAAGTTTATGGATCTTACTGGTCATTCCAGTAGGACCTATTACTGAGTAAACACCCCTAGAGTTACATGGAAGAAAGGTTTTCATGCCTCTAAGGGCACCTTGTATTATTTCTTTGATTCTTCTGTTTTGGGCATCTTATATAAAGGCATAATTTCCCTGCAGGTTGCTTTCAACCCTGTAGAATGCTTTTGTTTTAATCTCACAATGCCCGGGTTTTGGAAATATATAACTCTATTTACATTTGAATAACGAATCAATACATCTGCAAAAGGCAGATGATTAATCTTTCTTTGAGAGGTCCTTGGTGGACTCTGAGCTTGGCTGATTTCTTGCAGACCTGTCATTAGCCAAACTAGGCAACATGGTCAGTGCTAGGTAACATCATCAGGACTAGCGCTGATGATATTACTTAGTTTGGGTAATGAAACATCTGCTGGAAAACAGCCCATCTCAGAGAGCAGCAAGAACCTCTCATTTCAACCCTGAGCTAAAAATATTCTCCTTTATTAGTCATCTTTCTTTAATAGATGCATATTGTTTATTTTGCATATTGGGTAACAATGAGGTTAAAAAAAAATTGCATGTAGGCCATAGACCAAAGAAGGAAGGGTATTTCTTTACAAGAATCTGTGTGTATCTGCAATCTATTTGTTCACCATGCGGTGCCATAATGTGTTTGGTCTGGTTTGGGTGTAGTGCACTGTGTGGGTAGAACCAACTGTAGCTTAGTTGAGAAGCCAGGTTTTTTAAAAAAACAAAACAAAACAAAAAACAGTTTATTATAACATATGACCCACCCACTGTTACAAAGCAAAACATTAGCTTAAAGTGTACTTGCAATTTCCATAAGTGCAATTTTGTTGTAGAACTCAAAGGTTCTTGGTGTTCCCTCTTGCATGAAGTCAGCCAAAAAGAGAGGGTGATCTGAGGAACAGAAGAAGCAGCCTTGGGCTAATTCAGGCCCCCGATCAAATCAATCTAATTTAGCGCTGGGTCCATTTATCTGGAAGTATTGGGGATTGAGCCCGCTTTCCATGCTCTCAGCCCTTCTGAAGACACATAAACCTCTCCATTGCGAGGCGATTCTAATGACAGAGGGAGCAATCACATGGCTGGACATTTTGCAGGCTAATTTCCCCGTTAATTTACTGATGCAGTAATAATTGCTATTGCGGCAGAATCCAATTCTAAACTCAGACGAAACCGAATGTCCATGGATTGGGAAGAAAACAGCCCAACCCTGCCCAACTCGGTTGGCTATTCTCCAAGACCAGCCAATGTTCTGCTCACCATCTGGGTAGCAGATGCGTCTGCTTTTCGCTCCAGCAGAATCAATGCAAGACGTGGTCCTGCTGCAGACGCAGCCTTGATTAGCACACATTATGGAGCGCTCGGCTTCACCTGTGGACTCATCCCCGTGCCCCTTCCAGCCTCTTCCCTTTTGTTTGCTTCTCATTTACAATCTATTTAGTCATCTATTAAAACTTTTGCCGGCTGCCAAAGCAAGGAAGGCTCCTGGTTGGGAAACAGCAGCAACAGCCTGGCCTGCTTGGGATGGTTCCACCATGCTGCTCCTTCTATAATTTTCTTGGAAAATTGCTTGGGATTAGAAAGGGGAGGCCGGGACATTCATTCTGGACAAGAGGAAGCATTCAGGGGAGGCTTTCTAAAAAAGCAAGCCCAACCTTTGAATGGAGAACCGTCAAAGTTGGGGATATCTTCAGGGACTGATTCAAGCTCTCTGTTGGTTTTATCACCTCCATTAAGCTTATGTGGTTAGAATAGAATAGAATAGAATAGAATAGAATAGAATAGAATAGAATAGAATAGAATAGAATAGAATAGAATAGAATAGAATAGAATAGAATAGAATAGAATAGAATAGAATAGAATAGAATAGAACAGAACAGAAGGCCCAAAGTCACCCAACTGGTTTTTATGCATAAGGCAGGGCTAGAACTCACCATCTCCCGATGACTGGCCCCAAATCACCCAGGCAGTTTTCATGCTTAAGGTAGGACTGGAATTCACAGTCTTCTGGTCATTGGTTCAAAGTCACCCAGCCAGCTTTCATGTCTAAGGTGGAACTAGAAGTCACAGTCTCCCGGTGATTGGCCCAAAGTCATCCAGCTGGCTTTTGCACCTAAGGCGGGACTAGAACTCACCGCCTCCTTGACCACTAAATCAATCATTTCATGTCCATTCCATTCTCTCAGTTAAAATTCTCACAAATGTTCATGAAAAAGGAAAGGAGCATGCGTCTAAATACCAAGTCAGATCTCTTGTGCCTCCCAGTGACCAGACAATTATTTGGGGGGAATCCCTAAGTGTACATGAAAGTCGGGAACCCCTTTTCCCTCTTCTTTCCGGGACATGTTTGTTATGCTTCTAAGCAAGGAAGTTCTGTTAGGCTTACATCACAGCCAGCCTGTGGTATCTTCCTCCACCCTAAATTTGTCTTAGTGTCTTGGAAATCTATCTAAGCAAATCACAGCGTGACTTCCTGAATGTCATAGACGAGTTTTGTTCTCTTCAAAGACGTATTTTCTTTGTCTCACTTAAATCTGTTGTCAGTCAGTTTCCACGTGGGTGCCAGACTCTTGGCATCGCAGGAAAGACAGAAGAAAAAGGGAGGGGGAACCGTTCTATTTTCTGCACAGTAGGCATAATACTCTAAACCTATATTGTGCCCTCTGTCTTTATCCCATTATTTTCTCTAAAGTAAGAAGGGGGGGGGGAAATGCCACAATTTATAACAAAGCAGAGAGGAGAGGGTGGATTCAGACAGGCACAAATCCTAATTACTTCAATTCAGGAGTCCATTTTCCACACATCTCTGAAAAATACCCCCAGAGCGCTATCTGGATGAAATGTCCAAAAATGGACTCTCCAATCATTACAGAGCACCCATAAACCTCAACCCGTGCAAGTGGAGCTCTGTGTTTTGATTGACATTGCCTTAGGAATAGAATGGAACTCCAGTTGGTTGACATTGACTAGATACTGACACCATTCCCCAAAGAAGTAAGAAGAGAGAGGGAGGGAGGGAGGGAGGGAGGGAGGGAGGGAGGGAAGGAGGGAGATTGAAGGAACATTACAATTTTTATTGTGAAAAGAACCCCAGGAGAGATTTTTTTCCCATTAATTCACATAGAGGTGCCTCCACAATTGCTTCCCATAAAGAAGCTAACGTCTGTCTTCCTGCTGACTGTGGAGATTCATACCATACTTTTGACAGCTGGCAAATTGCCCAGTAGGGCATACACAGCTCCCTTCCCTATAACCTGTGTCTTCTTCCATTCCATGAACATTTTTTCTTCTTCTTCTTCCATTCAATCATGCCTGGACAAATCCCTGCCATTTTCTTGGCAAGGTTTGCCATTGCCTCCTTCCTAGGGCTGAGACAGAGTGACTGGCCCAAGGTCATCCCACTAGCTTTGTGCCTAAAGCAGGGCTAGAACTCACAGCCTCCTGGAAACTGACGCAAAGTCACCCAGCTGGCTTTCATGCCTAAGGCGGGACTAAGTGATTTACTAACATTCTTGTGCTTATCCTTAACATTTGCTCTTAAATTCCTGTCTGGACTCACACAATACACTATGGTTTGTTTACTTAATGGGTTAGTGTGCTATATGAATGCAGACTTTGTGTATTCAATTATGTTTGTGGTACTGAATTAAGAACTACCTTCCTTCCTTCCTTCCTTCCTTCCTTCCTTCCTTCCTTCTCTCCTTCCTGATTTCTCTTTCCTTCCTTCCTTCCTGATTTCCTTCCTTCCTGATTTCTTTCCTTCCTTCCTTCTCTCCTTCCTGATTTCTTTCTTTCTTTCCTTCCTTCCTGATTTCCTCCCTCCCTCCCTCCCTCCTTCCCTCCCTTCCTTCCTTCCTTCCTTCCTCCTATCTCTAACATTCCTTAAGCCATTTTTAAGGATCAGAAGCCACAGCTACAGCACCTTGTGCTTGTAATTCATCTTCCAAATATATCATGAGCCTGCAGTGGGGGATTTTAGAGTGAATTTAATTGACCTTTACAAATGCACCAAGCAGATTAGCTTAAACATTATTAAAGTGAGAAACATTGCAAGGAAGGTTATCAGAAAATCTATGAGACTGTTGTTTTCTGATGGACAAACTATGGAAAACAGGGCAAAACAGAAAACAGATAAGAGGAAAGGAGGAACAATGAGAGGAAGGTGATGAGAGATTGTACAGGGCTTAGTCATTGAATTACAGATATAGACAATGTTCAGGGTCCTGTAGAATCTTGTCTAGACTTCTCCAAGTCAAGACTGGGAAAGAAGATACATTCTACAGGGACTTAAGAGGTCTTTCTCATATTCCGGACATAGTCCAGAAGTTCATAGATCTGGTTAAGATATGGCTTGTTCATGATGAGTTGATTGAACCACTGTTGGCTGGGTTTATGCAACATGATACATCAAAGTAACCACACTATACGCCGTAGTGTAATGTGTGAAACCAGCGAGTTGATGATTCTCCCCATAGCCATAGAGAAGGGGGATTTGAATCTTATCAGAATCTTACTTCTGGTTCTTCCTTATTCCAAGCAATCACAACCGAGCACAAAAAGAATGCCAGTGTTAATTTTCTTTACAACTAGTTCTGCATATGTTAGATTGAAGGGCAAGTTAAGAACTGTACGTTCAGGCTACTGTAGGCTCATTCTCAGGCTATTGAGAATCTTACCAGGTTTCACAGATTCTAAAATTCCTGCACCATCAATTCCCAAATTTCTTAATCAAATATTCACAAACTACAGAGTTGTAAACTTGCTTTTAAAATATTGAGAATATGCTGTATATCCAGTCTCTATGAATCTAGTTTCTACTTTAACTGAATCTTGACATTAGGAAACCCCTCCTGCATCCCAATAAAGTTACTTTGCTATTTTTAATCCTTCCACAGGTGTGGTGTGTGCAGAAGCCTGTCTCGTCCTATTTGGACTGGTGGCAGAATCCCTCTTCTCAAAAGTATTCTCATGGACTGGAGGATATTTCCCTCCCCAGAAAATCTTAATTCAAGAGAGCAGGTGCTCCCCCAATTCTTTCTATTTTATTGCTGTTTCCCTCGACTCCTCCAAATATCTCGTCCTTTTCTCCCAAGATACTGAGAGAGACAAAAATAGAACCAGGTAGAGCACAATTCTAAAAAAAAAAAAAAAGAGTCTTTAAAAGAAGAAATAAGTGCAAATGTTTCTGTCGAAACCAAGCTTGGCATTATGCGTGCGTGCTCAGATCTTTGGCGTTAGGTGTGAATGGGATAAAAGCAAAGAGAACTAATTCGGGCAGAGCAGGTGGGTGAGAGAGGGAGGGAAGAGTTAATGAACAATTTTTAGCCTTGTTAGATAGTCATTTTTCATAGATCATCTGCTCGTCCCCTGCTTGTTTGAAACTCTCAAGGTTTCAGGCTTCAAAGCACACAATGACTGCCTTTTGCAGAGAGCTCATGGATCCACGGGGAGCCACATCAGCAACTTACAACAATCTATGCACAGAAGGTTCCCGTGGGACGAGGGCTCCTTCTGTCAGCCTCTACCTCTGCAGCAAGGACGTGGCACCTGCCAACAGCAACTCAAAGGCATTGGATAGAGGAACAGGACATCTGAGGCGGAGAAATGAAGATGAATATCCGGATACGGCTTCTTCTTTGATGTTATACATTAGAGAAGCCAAAAGACCAACCTTTCCTTAACTTCATCACATTTCTTTCCAACTTGCACCATAGTCAGATGTCCGACTTTTTTATTTCAAGCACCTTGGGGGAGGAGGCCCAAGAGAGGCAGAATCGGGACCGAGCTGTGGCAGAGCAAAGACTGAGACAAGAATAAACTTTGACAATCAAAAGAGTAGTCCCAAAGGGTTTTTTTTTCCCAAAAAGGCAATTGGTCTTTTTTGTTTGTTTGTTTGTTTGTTTGAAAAAATTTCGCTTCTCATCCAAGAAGCTTCTTCAGTTCTGGCTGAATGGTGGGAAATAGAAGGATTTATATTCCTTGCAGGCATCTGGTTGTTAGCACTCTGAAGATTGGTCATTAGCTCTCAAAACAAATCAAAAGGGTACTCTCAAATAAAGAATGTCTGGATTAAACATTAAGTGACTCTACTGGTTCACCAGGCTAAATTGGACTGTTTTAATCTGGGTTAATTTTGTGTACGTGGTGTGGTGATGTTTTAGTATGTTGTCTAGCCTGGTACATTTGCTTTATGATTCAATAAACTGTATCAACCCAGAAAAGAAGTTATTTGATTAAGCAGTTTTAAAGTCTTGTGCAAATCTGGTTTATCTCTTGAAGAAGAGGTGGGATTTGTCTGAGTCTGGAGTTAAACATCATAATGCTTAGATTCGTGATCAAATAGATAACTTTTAAGGTTCATTTAAATTTAGTTGTAGGCTTCTGCAAATTCTTTTCAATTTAGTAGTAGGCTTGACTCAAACAGTCAGTCTGTACATTGAGTAGAACTGATTTGAATAATCAGTTCAATTGAAAAAAAAATTGATCTAGACTGCCACATCAATATAAAGCAAATTATTTTACTTGGGCTGATTCAACCTGAACCAACATAGGTGCTAAAAACACATGTGCACATGAGCAAAAGATATTCAGATCGACCCAAATGTAATTAAGTAAATTCATAGGTATCCAATTCAGTTTGGCAATTCAAACTGAATCATTTCTTCAATCTGAAAACTGAATTCCATTTAGAAATGTAATCAAATCACCTTCTAACCAGATCTTTAAACTAAATATCCACACAGCTATACTCAATCAGGGTTAAAAGAAAGGATGGAAGTTTAAGGCATTCTATGTCATATATTTTTTTCTGTATTTGTAGAATTTTTGAAGCAGTATTTTCAACCTGAACCAACATTCTCATCTCTAACCTAGATAAAATAATAGAGCTAAGATTCTACTTCCTCAGCTACAGACCAGCAGATCCACTTACGTGTGTGTCTAAGAAAGAAAGAAAAAATCCTGTCAGTCCTTATCAGCCATGCTTAGATGAATGTGGGCCAGAATTTGCAATAGCTTTGTGTGTTCATGTCAAACTTTCCTTGACTAATACTAAAACTTGAAATCTAATCCAGCACCTTAACCACTAAAGCACACTGGTTCTTTTATCCTGATTTTCTAAGGGAATATGGAATGAAAGAACATGTTGTGTTGGCTGAGGAGAGGAAGAAGGAGAAGGAAAAAAGGAGAAGAAAAGAGGAGGAGAAGGAGAAGAGCTGCATATATAAAGAATACAGCAACAGAATCTTAAAAGTAGGTAACACTAGCAGAGCCCAGGCAAAGCCTTAAACTCTGTTAATAAGATGGATTAATAATACAATTATATAACACGGTCAGGTGAAATAGAGCTGTCTTAATCTCCCACTGAAGAGCAACTTACACCTAGGCTGGACACTGGGCACAGCAAAGGCTGTTGGATGACGTGCAGCCGAATCACAATGTGACCCTTGAACAGCTTGAGGGAAAAGGTTTCCTTGGTATCAAACCCCAATTTCAATGTTCTGCACCATTATCCTCAAGTCAGGAAAGTGATATCAAATGGGTGAAATATATGCAAAACTACCCCTGAGAAACTCCCAATTTGAGTTGCTGTTCATGCAGAGGGAGGGAGGGAGGGAGGGAGGGAGGGAGGGAGGGAGGGAGGAGGGAAAAAAATGGGAGGGAGGAATGAAGAAAAATAAAATGGAAGGGAGGGAGGGAGGGAGGAAGGAAGGAAGGAAGGAAGGAAGGAAGGAAGGAAGGAAGGAAAAATGGGAGGGAGGGAGGAAAAATGAAAGGGAGGGAGGAAGGAAGGAAGGAAGGAAGGAAGGAAGGAAGGAAGGAAGGAAGGAAGGAAGGAAGGAAGGAAATGAAACAACAGCCATACCTTATTTCCTTATGGGAAACTTGCCTTTCTATCAGCCAACTGACCATCTGCATTGCTGTAACTCTGTGACTAAAAATATAAACCAATAAAGTATAATGGGCTGCTGTGATTTATTAAGAATTGGTTATTTGTTTAGTTTTTGGGACCTCAAAGAGCAAGACCGCTCCACTCCTGGTTTTATGATTCTCCCAAGACCTCTCCATGCAATTATTTCTTGTCTTCTCAGAGCCCATACATTATTTTCTGTAATAATATGTTTTCTGAAATTCCTTTCCATAAACTACTGTAGCAGGCAGCAAAAAACCATATTATTATTGATATCATGTCACATCAGTAGTAAAATGACTTATGGAAAATGGACTGTGAATAGAGACTGTTTCAATTTAAAACATTCTGACCTTTCAGATTATTAAAGGAGGGGAAAGAAACCTCAAAAGAAGTATGCAGTGATGTTATATTAAAAGAAAAGAAAAAGAAAAAAGCCAACACGAGAGAGAGAGAAATATTTGGGATTCAGATAAAATGAACTTCTGTTATTTCAAGGTAAACAAGGGGTGGGGATCTGGCATCTGGGCCTGGGCTTTTTTTGGGTGGGGTGGGTGGGGTGGTAGTATAGTACAGTATGTTTGCATACTATTACAACTATTTGCAATTTTGTTTTATTATTATTATCATTCTCTCTCTCTCTCTCTCCTCTCTCTCTCTCTCTCTCCTCTCTCTTTCTTTCCCTTTAAGTCAGCATGAACTCCTAGTGAATACCCATCAAGTCTCTGCATTTTTATTGGCAAAGTTTTCCTCAAGTGGTTTGCATTGCCTCCTTCCCAGGGCTGAGAGAGGGTGACTGGCCCAAGATCCCCATCTGGCTTTGTGCCTAAGGCAGGATTAGAACTCACAGTCTCTTTGTGATTGGGCCAGGAGATCTCTCTCTCTCTCTCTCTCTCTTTCTCTCTCTCTTTCTCTCTCTCTCTTTCTCTCTCTCTCTCTCTCTCTCTCTCTCTCTCTGTCTCTCTCTCTCTCCCTCTCCCTCTCTCCCTCTTTCTCCCTCTCTCTCTCATTACAGGCTGTCTCCTTCAGTTGTCTTATATTATAACCCCAATTCTACCCAGTCATGAGTTGGGAGTTCAAATTAGCATCTCTTTCCTAGGCCTCTGTTAGAAATCACGATGGCATCATCAAAACGATGTCATCCCAGAGTTGTGTCAATCGTGTGACAAGACTGATGCAGATTTAGAGAATCACCTCATCCGCAAAAGAGTGTCGTGAGGCAGGTGATACCTTTTATCCTCCGGATGTCTAGCACTTCTTCGGTGGAAGCTAATTAATGACCCTTTTTAAAATTACTTTTTTCACTTAACCAATGTGCCAAGAAACAAGTTTTGTCCCTCAGGTGCTCAGATCCTCAGAATTTGACTAATGATAACGGCGACCTACCGTATTGGTTGCAATTGAAATGATATGGAATGTTCTTCAATCAGACTATTTGCAAATAGTGTTTTACCAGGATCGGTCTCCAGTCTTGTGTTCTGCGCACGTAGCACACTGTGGAGAAGTTTGTTTGTTGTTTGTTTATTATTTATATTTTGTATTCCTTAATCACCTATCTTCCCTCAGAGTTTAACAGTGTTTCCTACCCAGTTAGTATGTTTAGGTCTACGGTTCAAACACATATTGCAGATTTCCCCCTCCCCCGCTTATCGATACATCCAGGATCAGCAATTTCATTTTAAGGGAGAAAATAGCAAGGCAGAAACAGGATTTTTTAAAAAAAATTGTTATTGAGGGAGGTAAAAGTAATACAAATTGGTCAGACAGCCCAAATCTCTTTTGGTTATTTTCTAAGTTAGAGACTTACAAATGCCAGGTTTTATTTTATTTTATTTTTAATCTCCCAGCATGTTTATCTCAAAAGCAATGCCAGGTTCCTAACTTGTGGGACATATTTAATCAGGGATCAGATTTTATCTGGCTCTTGGTCTGGGACCACTGCTAGGTAGTGTTTATTGGTCCAGAAAGCTGAACACAGTGTTCCAGCAAGCGAACGTCTCTGCAAGCGTCTTTTTCCACTTGATGGTAACATTTGATAGCTTCTGAGCTGCGAAGGAAAGATTGATGGTCATGCTACATCTATGCATTTGAAAGTTGAATTTCCACTCTGTAATATTGTGGCTATTGCAGAGGTATATTGCTCCCTGCTCCCTGTCAATAACAGCCAGGAATCTAGAGTGAAGATGAAAGTAGCTATAGAATAAAACAGAACAGCAACAGAGTTGGAAGGGACCTTGGAGGTCTTCTAGTCCAACCCCTGCTTAGGCAGGAAACCCTATACCATTTCAGACAAATGGTTGTCCAATCTCTTCTTAAGAACTTCCAGTGTAGGAGCATTCACAACTTCAGGAGGCAAGTGGTTCCACTGATTAATTGTTCTCACTGTCAGGAAGTTTCTCCTTAGTATTAGGTTGCTTCTCTCTTTGGTTAGTTTCCATCCATTGCTTCTTGTCCTGCCTTCAGGTCCTTTGGAGAATAGCTTGACTCCCTCTTCTTTGTGGCAACCCCTCAGAGATTGGAAGACTGCTATCATGTCACTCCTCGTCCTTCTCTTCATTAAACTAGACATACCCAGTTCCAGCAACTGTTCCTTATATGTTTTAGCCTCCAGTCCCCTGATCATCTTTGTTGCTCTTCTCTGTACTCTTTCTAGAGTCTCAACATCTTTTTTACATCGTGGTGACCAAAACTGGATGCAGTATTCCAAGTGTGGCCTTACCAAGGCATTATAAAGTGCCTTGGTATAAAAAATATTCAGAGCTGGCTTGGTCCAGCATTCAGGCTCAAGGAAGAAGGATTACTTTTAGTTTTTCTCTGTCTAATCTGGTGTAAAAAAATAGGAACATAGGCACTGATTTAAGGTAATATGGAGGGAGCCAATAAGGGCTTTTTTTTTGACAAATTTGGAGACCCCTGATATACATTATATCATGATAAAGATGATCCTGAGAGTCCATGTTTTTAATATAGAATGTTGTACTTCACATTTTTTTGGGTTTAGCATGATGGGTCCATCCAACTCATTCAACAGTGAGTGTTTAGTGTAATATACGAATCATCTGGGATTATAGGATTCTGAGGTAAAATAAAAAAAAGCTATGAATAAAAGCCTGGACTAACTAAGGCCCCCATTGCTTTCAACTTGTGTTCAGTTGACAGAATTTTATTCTCAGCCATAACCCCATAAAACAGACCAGCATTATCTTGTAACATGTAGATTTCAAGATGGGGGAGATCCAGGCTGAGAGAGAGAGAGAGATTTGATGATAAGAGATAAAACCTTGTAATGGTTTCCAAGTTTTGTTTAGCTTTGCTTTTTTTTTTTTTTTTTTTGGCTCATTCTTCAATATTTCTCTCCCTCCATCCCACATGCATAACTACCTTTACTGTAATAATTGATTAGTGTCCTTCCTAAATAAATTACCTTGCTCAAGGGGGGAAGTTGAAAAGGGAAAAAAAATGTAATGAAACATTCTGTGGTAATAAAAAGATCCATCTCACAGCTAGCACAATGCAGAACCTCAAGAACAAAGTGTAAATAATGACTCAGAACTTTAAGACTGACCTAGCAAGTGTTATTTTCATTAACAACCTTCCCTATGAGTCACTGCTAACAACATAGCAGCCTTCAAGACATCACTCAGTCTTGATTGTGGGTAACATTGTGGCTTCTCCTTCACTCCTTCACTTCCAACAAGCCATAAAATTAGGGTTGATATTTATGCTCCCAAGTGAATGAACTACCCATTAAGTTCCACCTTAGGCATGAAGGCCAGCTGGGTGACTTTGGGCCAGTCACCAGGAGACTGTGAATTCTAGTCCCACCTTAGGAATGAAATAAGACTGGGTGTCTTTGGGCCAATCACCATGAGACAGTGACTTCTAGTTCCACCTTAGGCATGAAAGCCAGCTGGGTGACTTTGGGCCAGTCACCAGGAGACTGTGAATTCTAGTCCCACTTTAGGAATGAAATAAGACTGGGTGTCTTTGGGCCAATCACCATGAGACAGTGACTTCTAGTTCCACCTTAGGCATGAAAGCCAGCTGGGTGACTTTGGGCCAGTCACCAGGAGACTGTGAATTCTAGTCCCACTTTAGGAATGAAATAAGACTGGGTGTCTTTGGGCCAATCACCATGAGACAGTGACTTCTAGTTCCACCTTAGGCATGAAAGCCAGCTGGGTGACTTTGGGCCAGTCACCAGGAGACTGTGAATTCTAGTCCCACTTTAGGAATGAAATAAGACTGGGTGTCTTTGGGCCAATCACCATGAGACAGTGACTTCTAGTTCCACCTTAGGCATGAAAGCCAGCTGGGTGACTTTGGGCCAGTCACCAGGAGACTGTGAATTCTAGTCCCACCTTAGGAATGAAATAAGACTGGGTGTCTTTGGGCCAATCATCAGGAGACTGAGTTCTAGTCCTGTCTTAGGCATGAAATCTAGTTGAGTGACTTTGGGCCAATCACTTTGAGCTGTTTCCCAAGCTCTCAAAATGCAATCATGTGACCTGGAGGGCAGCTATCAAAATTTCAAATCCGAGTCATAAGTAGCTTTGGGGGGGGGGGTGTTGTAACTTTGAACAGTTACTAAGCAACCAGTTGTAAATTGAGGGTTACCTGTAGTCTGGCTTAGCTATCTCTCCAAATAAAGATAACAGTAAACAAGAGTGGTAGGTTGCCTGAAGATATTAGGAAATATTCTCAGTTGTTTTTCTTCTAATTATGGATGCTTTGTAACTAGACACAATCACCAGAATGATCATTTTGGGGGGAATGACTATGGATTGTTTTGTTTTGTTTTTTCAAAATTCCAGACATGCCAGTAGTTTAACCCTATCCCTACCTCTTCTGATAAAATGTCAGGCAGATATGGAGAAGTATTGGGGATTTTAAAATGTGCTTTAAGAAGTAATGAACTTTCCAAATTTTCCAGTAACTCACAGGAAAACCAAGCCAGAGAAAAGAGACTGGGTCTGATATGTCCAACGCCCGGCTCTTTGCTACCATAATCACCAACTTTCACACAGCACTCTAAGTAAAAGAAAAGTGGGAGCTATTAAGAATAAGGTACTCCATCAAATAAGTCTGAGTGCCCTTATATTACAAAAGCTCAAGGAAGGAGGAGAAAAAAAAATAATAATACACACATTTCATCTCTGGTTCCAGTTTTAATTCCACATCTTGCAATTTAAACTGTGACTTTGCTAATCAATTAATTTATGAGTCTGCTGTTAATAAGAAATTATAGGACTCTTTCTAATTAATGAAGCCACTAAAGCATTTTGTCAATCAATTATTCTGACTGAAGCCATTTATTTACTTTAAATAAGAATTTGCTCAATTGAAGTCTTGAATATTTTTTTGGTTTTTTGCTACCACTTTCGAGTAATTTAGCAAATTAGAAATGAGTTAACCCCAGGGAATGACTTGGGACAATTTGCTGACAGGGAAGCAGAAACCAAGTGCTGGTACTAAGCAGACTGAGTCCTTCTAAAACTCTACAGGAAACCCTTCCCCCCCACACACACACACAAAACAGGAAATTTCAACCTGAGGAAAAAGTGATTGGAAAGGAAAGACTGATGTAGATATTGATACCTTTATTGATTTATTTATTAGGTTTTTCTCCTAACTTTATTATTTTTATCAATAATTCAAGGTCGTGAACATACCTAATACTCCTTCCTCATCCTATTTTCCCCACAACAATAAGCCTATGAGGTGAGTAGTATTAAGAGAGAGTGGACTGGCCCAAAGTCACCCAGCCAGCTTTCATGTCTAGGGCAGAACTAGAACTCACCATCTCCTGGTGATTGGCTTAAAGTCACCCAGCCAGCTTTCATGCCCAGGGCAGAACTAGAACTCACCATCTCCTGGTGATTGGCTTAAAGTCACCCAGCCAGCTTTCATGCCCAGGGCACAACTAGAACTCACTATCTCCTGGTGATTGGCTTAAAGTCAGCTTTCATGCCCAGGGCAGAACTAGAACTCACCATCTCCTGGTGATTGGCTTAAAGTCACCCAGCCAGTTTTCATGTCCAAGGCAGAACTAGAACTCACTATCTCCTGGTGATTGGCTTAAAGTCACCCAGCCAGCTTTCATGCCCAGGGCACAACTAGAACTCACCATCTCCTGGTGATTGGCTTAAAGTCACCCAGCCAGCTTTCATGCCCAGGGCACAACTAGAATCACCATCTCCTGGTGATTGGCTAAAGTCACCCAGCCAGTTTCACGGCTAAAGTTGGACCCACTGTCTCCTGGTTTCTAGCCCGGTGCCTTAATCACTGCATCAAACTATATAAAACTAACATTCCCTACCCCTTATAACAACAACACTCCAACTGTTTAAAATGATTAACATTTGTATTAAAATGTTCAAGGGCCTTCATGCCCCTTTTGGATGAGAAGCATCTTTATAGATACTAATTTATAGATATACAACCATGACCTGGATGACTGAGAATCTCCACAGAGATTCCTTAGAAGGGACTCCAGCTTGTGCTGTCCCTCGCCCTCTTCCAGTTATGCATTTAGGACACGGGAAAGGATAAAATAAAGTAGCAAAACACAAGTAGCCGAGAAGGGAGTAGAAGGCTTATTGAGGGGGGGCAGAGGAGGAAAAAGAGAAAAGTCCTTTGACATAAAATCTTCCACGGATTCAAATGCTAGTAGCTTCTGACTAATCAGTAATTTGTGTGCAGGGGTGGGGGTGGTTTTTTTTTTTTTTGCCATCATTCATTTATGTGCTATGCTTTATTACTGTACATTTTACACGTTAGTGAACAGAAGACATTGCTGGCTCCTTCTATTTTTATTCAACAATTTTATTCTCCTTTCACAATCATTCACTCATACAAGCAGAATAATAGTCCCAGGAGGGAGGGAGGGAGGGAGGGAGGGAGGGAGGGAGGGAGGGAGAAGAAAGAGAAAATGAACATGTGTAGGTCTCTCTTTTGGGGTGTGAAATAGAAAAGCACATTTCACAATTAGAGAAACAAGAAATAGGAACTCAGAAAGAAGTACGAAGAACAGAGTTCAAGAAGGTTCCATCATGGGCAGTCCTTGACTTACAACCCCATTCGTTTAGCGACTGCTCGAAATGACAGTGAAAAAAAAAAGTGACTTTATGACCCCTGCAGCATCTCTACATTTATGTGATCAAAATTCAGGCACTGGGCAACCAGGATGTTTTTACGATGCTTGCAGCATCCCAGGGTTACCTGATCACCATTTATGACCTTCTCAGCCAGTTTCTGACCAGCAAAGTCAACGAGGGAAACCAGATTAACGCAACGGCCGCGTGATTCACTTAACAACCGTGGGAAAATAGATCGTAAAATCAGACATGACTTCATGAACCACTGTCTTGCTTAGCAATGGACTATCTAGTCCCAGTTATGATTGTAAATCAAGGTCTGTCTGCAGTAACCTGAGATGGTCGCCTGGTCTAACCAAAGAAAGGAGATTATCCTTTTTTAATGTATATTTTATTAATTTCTTACAGTAACAGTCTTTAGTATTTAGTAAGCAACACGTTGTCTGGGTTTATATGTTTGACATTAATACTAGTACAATTTCCATTCCTACCCTTTATTCCGTTTTTTTTCTAACCATTTATAAAAAATTTCCCCATGTTTGAAAGTATTCTGAATCTTGCTTCCCCTTCGTTCTCAATGTAAGCCTATCCATTTCTGCACAGTCCAAAATTTTCTTAATTATATCTTCTTCAGATGGTATTTCTTCATTTTCCCAGCATTGAGCAAATGTAATTCTCACTGCTGTTCATATATGTAATATTAAGCAAAAGGAGTTATCGTTTTGAAGATCTCGTTGGAAAGTCATCTTCATTTCATTGACTAGTTAGCGGTTGAGGTAGCCATGAATATCACGGGTGGAGAAGAAGAGAATAACTATTGTTTAGAATTCAGATATAGATGATGCATGCCAGATTCTGCTTCCAGCATTTTCAAGTAGAGCTCAAAAAAAACTTCTACAAAGAGAATAGTTGCCAGATGACAAGACCGGTCCAGTTGCAACCATGGACCAACTCAGCCTAAAGAGGTCCTACAGGATGAAGGCAGAAGAGATACAGCTAATCAGGCAAGTGGTGAATGAAAACCACGGTTACAAAGAGTGGAGGGATCAGGAAGCAAAAGACTAAGCGAGCAATACTCATCTATAAGAAATTATAATTCTGAGATGAAGGAACTTGGTTTCTCTTAAGCTTGCATTCACAGGCCACTTTTCTTCTACACTAGTCCAGCTGAAGCCACTGAGAAATGTGGCCAGCCACAGGGGATTCGAAATGAAAGCCACGTTTCCTATCTTCGCTCTTAATTCCTGTTTCAGTTTGTTCCCTTGTTTGTTTGTTTGTTTTAAAACCTTTGCTTGCTGTTTCCTTCCACCCACTCCAGAAGGAGGAGAACTGCCAAATCCATGCAGACAGGTGGGGTGATGGAACGCTCGACAACCCATCACCACGAAGGCAGCAGCAAAAGTAAAATGCAGTCACATAATCCCTTGCAAAGCCTCTTAAGCGCTTATATCAGGGTCAGCTCAGTCAGTGCTTAGTCAACCTGTCTTTTTTAAAACATTCCAATTTAGACCTTTTCTACTGTCACATCAGCTGAAATGCAGATGGGTGAAGAAGGAGGATGGCAAACACTGTAAGGGAGCAGACACACACAGGCACAAAACAACCCAACCAAGTAGGAATGCGTCATATTTTTCATTTCCTTTCCATCCTTCATGGGAAGCAATCCCCCCCTCTCTCTCACACTCACACACAAACACACACACACACACACACTCTCTCTCTCTCTCTCTCTCTCTCTCTCTCTCTCTCTTGTCTGGTAGGAGATAGTTTTTCCCTTCTCTAATCTCATTAAATTTACAGGGAAGATAAGGAGTCTACTACATTCAATGGATTAAGCCCCTCAGTTTCACCAGGGATAAATATGTTCCACTGGATTATCAGATGGTAGGCAAAGATAGCGGGATACTTATTAGCAGAGTTGCTCATGTGGCCAGGATGGGAAATCTCTTCGCACCCAGGAGCTCAAACTTTTCAGCACAAACTCCTAGAAGGGAGAGGGAGGCTAAGTCTTTATAAAACTGGCCACTCCCTTTTTAAAAAATAGGCAATTGTATAAATATTTGGGGAAACATTTGGAATATTCTTATTTATTCGTTTATTTATTTTTATCCCGCCCGTAGTATTTCTTTTTTAAATAAATCAAGGAAGCGAGCGTACCTAATAACACCTTTCTCCTCCTAGTTTCCCCACAACAACTGTCCTGTAAACTGGGTTGGGTTGAGAGAGAGTGATTAGCCCAAGTCACCCAGCTGGCTTTGTGCCTAAGGAGGGACTAGAACTCACAGTCTCCTGGCTTCTAGCCTGGTGCCTTCAGCAGCGGACAAAGTTAATGATGATTACAATAATTTAATTTTAGATTGCTGCGTAAATGGGTCAGAGTTATCAATGAAAGTCCAAGGACGTCAACTGAATACATGAAAGCACTTCAGAAGGCTGGAAGGATGTGTTCACTTAGTCTGTCTTTCCCCTACTCATTATTCCTGGCTAAAAATGATTCCACACTATCCATATATTTAGACGGTGAGGGAAAAAAACCTTCCACCTTCCTTCAGACATGCTATTTCAGTACTGAGGTAATGTATCCATGTACCTTCTTCTCTACTCTCCAAGCCGTAGACCACAGACGTAGGATCGGCTCCTGTGGCAAATGATACCAACTGGGAAGATGATCATTTTATAAACACATCTCTATAGCTCTTCAATTCTCTCGCATCTTTTTTCAAGAGTTTGTCTGATATGTGTTGGGAGCTTGCGGGGCAAAGATTATTCCTCTTTCAGCATCAGAATATTTATGGACTGTCGTGTGCTTAAGTATGGATAGAAAGCCTATCAGTGAGGCAAAGAGAAGCAAGATCCAAATTAGCCATTATGCATACAATTTATCTTGCTTCAACAAGTCATTATGAAATGGAAATGAAGCTAATCTATTTGATGGCAAGGGGGGCATGAATCATCAAGGATCTGATTTGACTTTTCAATTTGATTTGGATCGCCCAGTTCATTTAATTCCAATCATCAACTGAATCAACAAGTTGAAGTTAGTTATTTAATTGATTGTTACCCAGCTGCAATCTAACAGATCCTTGGGTTGCTTACAAGTAGGTTAAAATGAAAACACCAACATGGAAAGGGCTAAAAACCAGTTCAAACCACTGATTTAAATTATTTAATCACCTTCGAAGCACTGACCTACAGAAAGGTGTTTTGGGGCCTATAGAAACTCCTATTAAATCAGCACCACAATTCAGAAGCACCCAATTCAATTCTGCACATTGAACCCACTCAATGACTTCATCTGGCAATGTGATCCAAAACCAGCAATTCCATCTCATCCCTTTCAAATATGAAATATTAAATTAAATCTTTGTCCCCCTCAACTTTTCTTTTCTCCCTTAAGCTTTGCTTGTAATTGTGTTCTACATTACACAGTTAGAAACCCATCCTGAGTACCGCAACATCTTCTAGAACACCAGAGTTGGAAGGGATTTTGGAGGTCTTCTAGTCCGACCCTCTGCCCAAGCAGGACACACTATAACATTTCAGACAAATGGCTGTCCAGTCTCTTCTTAAAAGCCTCCAGTGATGGAGCACCCACAACGTTTGAGGGCAAGCTGTTCCACTCTGACTTGATTGTTCTCACCGCCAGGAAATTTCTCCTTAGTTCTAGGTTGCTTCTCTCCTAACTTCAAGTTCTAACTTCAAGTTATGTCCATTCACGCAAATTTGACCACTATGTCCATCTCTCTCTCTTCCATTTTTCACTCCTTAAAAAAGTGGACAGTGAACCACAAAAACCCTAAAAGTTTAAGCCAAGTTATGAATCTTCCATATGGTCCTTTAGACCTTTAGAATTTCAAAAACTTCCTTTTACAGCCCATGGGATAGGACAATGCTTGGACAAGATCCAGCAATAGATTACATGCGCACAGGCCTATAAATTATACTTTGCATATTTGCATAAATGCATATGGAAGGGCCTCGCACTGAGTCCATTGATCAACTTGTCTCCACGTTCTCTGCTCCGATTTGCAAGACAACAATCTGGGAATCTTTTAAAGCTTGAACTACCAGGCCTTGCATAGGGAACGTCCTACATACACAAATGCACCCTCCCCCAATGTGCTCCACCAGGCACCACTGTTTGCACAAGGGCCCCAGCCTAGTTTGGCATGCCTGCTTGCTCTCCAACCGCGATTTGGGTCTCCTGTTCCCCAACCAGGAATGGAGCCAATCTCACTCCATTTGCTTCTTATCTTCCCTCTGCATACCATTGCTGTCAATGCCACTGGCAATTTTACATGTAAATGAGTCCATCCATCACTCGGTCCCTCTGCTGTGTCTCACTTCCAAGCCTGCGACAGAGTTACACCATTAAATCTCCCGACTCTATGATATACATCATGACACATTTGACAGCCATCAGCTGAGCCAGTCTGCTCATTGCAGACCGCAAACCGGCACTCCATTCTGCGTCCTGCCTCAAATCACTGCAGGAAAGCTTCCTGATTAGTACGGTGTATGCTGATTTCTCCTCTCTTAAAGTTACTTTCCTGTCGGTCTCCAGTCACCCCCTCTAACTTCTCTATTTGTTCATCTAAAGCGTTGCACTTAGTTGGTTTTGCTATTGGTGGCAGTGATCAGCTCTTTCACAGTTAAATCTTCCCTCGAGGGCATCTTCCAGTTTTTGGGGGACTGCAAAGGCAGAAAGTCTCTTACAAGGTAGTTACATCATGTATTTGAAGGGCAAAAAAAGAAAGGTCTTTTTTAGAGTTGAATAGGCAGGTGGTTTTCATTTTCTTCTTCTACTTCTTTTTCCCCTCTGTCTTTTGATGCCACCTCTGGTCCTGGAAATGACAATATGATGCTAGCAGACGGTGACATTTTGAAACAGCCAGAGAAAGAGAGAGAAGAGGTTAGAATAAAGGTATGATCTGGTTCCTTCTTGTAAGAAGATCTCCCAATCTGTAGGATGCTATCCGAAATAGCATTAAAATCAATGCTATAATTTCTGCTTTTTACTCGGGAATCTTTTGAGATCAACGAGAATTGAAAAAGGAGAAGTTGGAGAAGGAAGAAATCAAAGAGTAGCAACTACAACATAGGATGCTGTCTGAGCTGGCATTAGATTTTATCAACATTCGTATTTCTCTGTAGGACCAAATAGTCAAAGGAAATCTTTTGAGATGGAAAGGCCATATATAACTCCAACATATTGATTTAAATATAAAGAGTGGAGGATAGGCTGAAACAGTTTTACTTATAGTATTTCAGGCCTGAAATGCAACATTTTCTGGGGCCAAAATATCACCTGAATATGTGATAACCTCTTCAGAAATATTCTGAGATGTTCAGGATTGGGGCTAATTTTGAAAACGGACGACACTATTAACCATCAGAAAATCTATGCAACCTTCCTTTGCACAACCCAAAAACTCGAGTGGCAAAAATGGAGAGAACCATTTTAGTCTGTTCTTAAACAGACTGAATTTGACTATCACATGTGCTCTTCTAACCTGCAACAATTGCCGAAATATACAGAAATTTGGGCTATTTCTATATTCCCCAATGGACCACACCCACAGCTTTTCAATGCAGCAAAGTCAGCCTTCCAGTGAAAAGTAGACCAGGGTTAAATCTTCTTTTTACTCACATGTAGAGACTAATTTTGTAGCAGAAATGGGCTTTGTAGAGAGTGAGGCCTCCTTCATATCTATCTCACAAGCTAATCATTTTGCCAATCGCATATGCTTCAAATATGTTGGGATACTAGCTCTCAAAATTCACAGTCAACCTGTTGGGAATTCAAGGGGAATGGAGTCCCAGCACATCTGGAATTATATTAAATTGGGAAATAGGTCTTCTTTATTACCCATGAGAAGGCAAGTGGCCAGACTTGATTCCAATGGATTCTATTACAGATTGTCCATGACTTAGAACAGTTTGTTTAGTGACCATTCAAAGTTACAACGGCACTGAAAAAAGTGAGTTATGACTGTTTTTTACACTTATGACTATTTCAGCATCCCCCTGGTCACGTGATCCAAATTCAGATGCTTGGTAAATGGTTCATACTTATGACAGTTACACTGTCCCGGGGCCATGTGACCAACTTTCGTGACCTTCCAATCAGCAAAGTCAATGGGGGAAGCCAGATTCTCTTAACAACCATGTTACTAACTTAGTGACTGCAGTGATTCACTTAATAAATGTGGCAAGAAAGGTCATAAAATGGGGCAAAATTCACTTTACAAATGTCTCACTTAGCAAGGGAAATTTTGGGTACAATTGTGGTTGCGAGTCGCCTGTATTTTTAATTCCCCCCCCCCTATGCTTAACTGAGAAATAGTTTGGAATTAACAGTTCCAGAGAGTCAGAGTCAAAAGGGAAGAGTACAAACAACAACAAAAGTTACATATATATATATATATTTAGGTTTTTGGTGCTTTTCCTTTCCTTCCCGGGACAGCCGTACAATAATGTATCCTTCTTTAGCACAAGATGAATGGGCGTCCATATAGGTTATGAGTGAGGTTTTATCGCAGATCCATAAATCCGTGTCAGAGACCCCATCTGGAGGGAGTTTTAATTTAAAGAAGAGCGATGGATGTAGGAAGACAATAAATCAACAACTACAATAACAGCAAAAAAAAGTTGCGCATTGGCACAGGCATTAAACTTCTATCAACACAAACATCAGGGCGGCTAGGTCTAATATCACAGGCAAGAATTGTCTGGCCTTGAAGTCAAGGCAATGGGAGGGAGGAACCGGCCCCAAGTCTTGGCTTTGCCATGGCTTTGTTGCAATCATGGGGAATATGATGTGCATATGCTGGATAGGATTTATTACCGTGCTATTAAATAGAATTGGTGTATGCTAGAGGGAGGGCGCAGGGTAAGAAATATGCAAATATAACCGCAATCCATATGCAAGACTGTTGGTGCTCTATTTTAAGAATGAAAAGGATTGCTAATTTGGCCACAGAGTTCCTTGGATAGGATCAAGTCATCAGCTTTGAAAAATGATCTTCTCTACAAGTAGTCCTTGACTGATAACCATTCATTTAGTGGCCATTCAAGGTCTTTGAACTATGGTGCTGGAAAAGACTCCTGCGAGTCCCTTGGACTGCAAGGCGATCAAACCGGTCAGTCTTAGAGGAGATCAACCCCGACTGCTCCTTAGAAGGCCAGATCCTGAAGTTGAAACTCAAGTACTTTGGCCACCTAATGAGAAGGAAGGACTCACTGGAGAAGAGCCTAATGCTGGGAAAGATTGAGGGCATAGAAGAAGGGGACGACAGAGAATGAGGTGGCTGGATGGAGTCACTGAAGCAGTAGGCGTGAGCTTAAATGGACTCCAGAAGATGGTAGAGGACAGGAAGGCCTGGAGGAACGTTGTCCATGGGGTTGCGATGGATCGGACACGACTTCGCAACTAACAACAACAACAAAGTTACAATGGCACTGAGTCATTTTTTCCTCCCAATGGTCACTTCACACTTATGACCGTTGCGGCATCCACGTGGTCACGTGATCAAAATTCAGATGCTCAGTATTTATGATGGGGACAATGCCGTGGGGTCACGTGATCCCCTTCTGCGACCTTCTTCACTTAACAGCTGCGACAAGAAAGGTTGTAACATGGGGCAAAAGTTCATTTAATCATGGTCTTGCTTAGCAATGGAAAATTTTGGCTCAACTGTGGTCGTAAGTCAAGGAGGATCTGTATTGTATTCTTCACATTTGGACGTACTATAAAGAAAGTCCACCTCCTTGGAACCACAGGAGGGCAATGTTTTACCAGGTAGGACTTGAAGTACACCCACTCAGGGGTTGCCACAAAGAAGAGGGAATCAAGCTACTTTCCAAAGCGCCTGAAGGCAGGACAAGAAGCAACAGATGGGACCTAATCAAGGAGAGAAGCAACCTAGAATTAAGAAGAAATTTCCTGACAGTTAGAACAATTAATCAGTGCAACCACTTGCCTCCAGAAGTTGTAAATACTCCAACACTGGAAGTTTTTAAGAAGAGATTGGACAACCATGTGTCTAAAAGTATAGGGTTTCCTGTCTGAGCAGAGGGTTGGACTAGAAGACCTCCACGGTCCCTTCCAACTCTGTTATTCTGTTATCCTGGAACTCTTCTAGATCTTCTCATTGCAGAACATTTGTTCCTGTAAATAACATGTCCTAAGCCATACAAAACCCATTTTGGGAACTGGAAGTAAGGGGGGGGGAAATAACTGGAGGAATATTGAGGAAGAATAGCTGGGGTGCCAATGATTGGAATGAAACTTCTCTCTAGGCCTTCTCTGTTGAAAATCTCAAGCATGCAACTATCTTCAGACTCAACAGCACTTCAGAAGTTCTCCTTTATTTTACCTTTCCCACTCAGGCTCACTTGAAAGTTTTGCATCTGATTTCATAAAAAATCTTGCTTTGTTTTTTCCAAGACCTGCTATTCTTCTAAAACAGGGCTCTCCAAATTTGGCAACTTTAAGACTTGGGGGCTTCAACTCCCAGAATTCTGGCCGGCTGGGAAATTCTGGGAGTTGAAGCCCACAAATCTTAAAAGTTGCCAAGATTGAAGACCCCTGTTCTTAAAGATGGCAAAAGGGCCAGCAAATTGGTCCTTGTTCTTCCGCCATCACCATCAGCAACCCTTCCAGATAAGGGACCCGTGCAAGGCATTATCCCATACAAGACATCTGCTGAGAAATTTAGGAGATCCAGGCTTTCCAAAAGGAGAGACTCTCGCATGGCTCCCAGTGGACTGCAATGGCATTTAACACATTAAATAATGATCTCAGTTTTGCCTGTTGGAAAAATATTTGCAGAGTGAAGTAATTATGTGGCATTCTTTAATGACAGAATGCCTTGCATGGGATAATAGGATTATTGAAGGCTATGTGCTATTTAGTTACCACCAGCTGTTTCCATCACATTTAAAGATGAAAAGGGGTGCAGATGTGTATTTATTTCCAAAACATCAATTTTGCAAGTGCTCACCCATTTTATCCTATTAAAAAATGTGCATCAGAACCTATACTTAAAATACATGTTTTGAAGAAAAAAAATATCTGCTCAGCGTATTATGCACTTCTAACTTTTGCCCACAGTCCTTTATTTAAGTAAAATTGCATTTAACTCTAGATTCTTGGGAGTTTTCATCAGATTTCGAATTGGACTCGGCTCATATTGCAGGTCTAAACTCCCCCGATTCAAACTGGCGATGAGGCTGAAAAGGCAGGATAATAAAACCTAAATAATGATGTGCAATCAATTGAGTGCAATGATTTTATTTGCAACTACATGAAGAATTCCCATCAAGCCATGATATCTCCCCACCCCACTCCATTGTAATCGCTGTCTGTTTCTTTGTCACAACTGTTAGAAATGTCAAGAGGAAGACATGGCCACTTAATAACCAGTCTGTTTGGATTCAAAAAGCTGCAATATAGCACATGTACACGAGCGTGAATCACGTATATTACCATCGTGATAGTAATTTATACAGTGCTATCAATAAACTTGGCATTTTACACAGTGGTGTAAGCGAAAAGACAGCAGGTGGGCAGGTCCCAACCCACTAGCAGTAAAAGAAAGCATAAGAAGGCCCAAGTAACAAGGGAAAAAGTATGACAAATAATGGCAATAAAGCATAGGTTACATAAAGCTGGGGAAACATACAGATATGGAGAATTTCCTCCTGTGCAAAAATCTAGTCTCTAGTTTCTCAAAAGAACTCAATCGTGAGGTGGACTGGTCCATAGTCACCCAGACGGCTTTCGTGCCTAAAATAGGAATACATCTCAGAGTCTCCTGGCGATTGGCCCAAACTTGTTCAGCTGGATTTCATGGTTGAATTGGGACTAGAACTCACCATCTCCTGGCGATTGCCCCAAACATGCCCACCTGGCTTTCATGGCTAAGGTGGGACCTGAACTCATGGTCTACTAGTGATTGGCCTAAAGTCACCCAGATAGCTTTCAGACCTAACGCGGGACTAGAACTCAGTCTCCTAGTGATTGGGCCAAAGTCACCCAGCTACCTTTCACGTTTAAGACAGAACTAGAATTCGCAGTCTCCTGGTGATTGACTCAAAATCACCGGCGGCTTTCATGCCCAAGGAGGGACTAGAACTCACAATGTCCTGGTGGTTGACTCCAAGTCACCCAGCTAGCTTTTATGCTTAAGGTGGGACTAGAACTCACAGTCTCCTAGTTTCTAGGCCAGCTCCCTAGCCAGGGTCTATGACAATTCGCTGCAGCCATCTCGCCACGGCCAACTTGCCACAGCCAACTCACCATGGGCCAATTCGCTGTGGGACAAGAGTTACACTAATATAACAGAAATGATGGGATAAAATCATTAAAGAAAGGAAGCAAAAAAGAGGGACCAAATGAAATGTGAATGGCAAAAATTAAATTTTTATGTATTTATTTTAAATCATTAAATAGAATTGTTAAATTATCCCACAATGAGTTGTCCCATAGTGCAGAGGTCCCCAATCTTTTGGGCACCAGGGACCGGTTCCGTGCAGAGAGGTTTTTCCGCAGACCGGAAGGTGCGTGGTTTTGGGTGCTGCCTGCATCCTGAGGATGAGGCTTTGCTTGTTTGTGCGGACCGGTTGCTGGCATGCCACGGACCGGTACTGCTCCACAGACCGGGGGTTGGGGACCCCTGCCATAGTGAGTTGGCCATGGTGAGTAGTCCTGTGATGAGTTGGCTGCGGTGAGTTAGCTTTGGCGAGTTGGCTGCCTGCGATGAGTTGGCTGCAGCAAGTCGGCTGTGGCAAGTTGTCCCTAGCCACCACCTCAAAGTGGCTCTCTGCTTAACCGAATTCCTTCAAAACTGGCAACTCTTCCAGTTACAGAGACACCCCAAGTGTTTCAACAGAGGAGGTCCACGACGGCAACTTTGTCTCTCCTCTGCATTAAAACTCATTTGCCAAGGATGTATTTTTGCCTGCCCCCTCGCTGATGCTATGGGTCACCATCGAACTGAGTCACCTTCACATATGCGTTGCAGCTGAACCCCCTGACACACAGCAATTCTTTTCTCATCCTCAGCGTCCCCACCAGCCCACAAAGACCGGTGTGCATTTAAAAGCTGAATACGGCCAAATCCCACAAGTGAGAATGTAGGATGGGAGTCTTAGAATTCTACTCGAATTAGATGCTGTAGTTGAGTCATATCTGCTGAGAAACAGCATGGCCTATACATGGCTGGCATATGTGCAAAGATTTTTATTTATTTATTTATTTATTGGTGATTTGCTCTTTTTGCCAGTCTTTCAAAGATCAGTAGATGGATAAAACTCCCTGATAGCCTTGCTGTTAATTCGTGGCATCCATGGCCACTTTTTCAGAACAGGATTAGGTCAGCAAAGGTTACCACAGTATATTTACTTTCTAGGTAAATCAGAAAACAAGACTGATATATTTATTTTGCTTCCTTAAAGTTGAGCATGATAACTTCATGGAAAGATGTCTATACAATGCTCTTTGGTAACAATAAGGGAGTGATTTGTTGGTGTCTTCAGTGACATTTTTCAGCTCCGGAGATATCCAGAGGAGTCAACTTATTCACTAAAGTACTGAAGGCAGAACCAAAAGCAATGAATGGAGACTAATCAAGGAGAGAACCAACCTAGAACTACGAAGAAATTTCCTGACAGTGAGAACAGTTAATCAATCAGTGGAACAACTTGCCTCCAGAAGTTGTGGGTGCTCCAACACTGGAGGTTTTTAAGAAGAGATTGGACAGCCACTTATCTAGAATGGTATAGGGTTTCCTGCTTGAGCAAGGAGTTGAAGTAGACATCCTCAAGGTCACTTCCAACTCTGTTATTGTGTTATCCCAACCTAGTACTAACCAAGCATGATCCTAGACTAGCTTTTGATCCTAGACTAGGTCAGCCAGATGCCACCATCTCCTGAAGCAGCAGTAAATTCTCCTTCAAATCAAGTTAACCTGTACAGTTAAACCCAAGTCCTAAGAAGATTCCTTGTCTAAACCTGGAAGCTGTGAAACCTACATATAAAACATGGAAATCAGGTTTACACTGAACCATACAGCATGCTCAGATGTTCCTTGTCTTCTCTCATTCTTTAGTGATGGTGGTTAAACCAAATCAAATCAAATTAAATTTGTATTATGTATTATGGTCATGGACTAGTCACTTGGTTGAGTTGGGCAGCTATAGAAACCTAATCAATAAATAGTATGGTGGTGATATTTTTCTCATCTCTTTCTACCCGATCCTTTTCACCCAAGACTCTAGAATTCAGCTACGAAGCATCTGAGGGTGAAATAACGCCATTGAGTGACGATTATTTTCTTTTTAACAATAGAGATTGCAGAGTTGAAGGAGCCTGAAACAACTGTCTTGCATGCCAGGAAAGGTGTTTCCATTTCTTCTGGAGGTGTTATGAACTGCAGTCAGAGAGTGTCAGGTTTGAAACATATAATTTTCAAGTTTAGACACTGACCAGAACAGTCTATTTTGAAAGTGGGTAGGTATCCTCTAACTCAAAACAATTGTTTTGGGCTCCAAAACAAGGTTTTCCTAATTAAAAAATTCACATTCGGAATGGTGTGGCCATCCTGAATTTTAATGCAGTTTAAAAACAACAACAACAACAACAACAACAACAACAACAACAACTACTACTACTACTACTACTATTATTATTATTATTATTATTATTATTATTATTATTATTATTATTATTATTATTATTATTATTATTATTATTATTATCTTTTATTCATTAAACGTGAACCTCAGTCAACTGAACATTCAAATTGGCTGGCGCTGATGGTTGACACGGGTTGCTACCAGCATCCTAGGTGTCAACCAGGTACCTTCTTAAAATATAAGATGTTCCGAGTAGCGCAGTTTTTTGTAACATTGCTGGAATTATTGCAGGAAGCTGCAGTTTCTTGATGTATTTTGCAAAGTTTTTGGACATAGTTCCCAGTGCCCCGATGACAATGGGTACCACTGTTACACGTTTCGTCCATAATCGCGCAGTTTCGATGGCCAGGTCACGATATTTCGTAATTTTTTCCAGTTCTTTTTCTTCGACTCTGGCATCTCCTGGTACAGCAATATCAATCAGCTGTACGCTTCGGTTCTCTACAACTGCGATATCCGGCGTATTGTGTTCCAAATGGCAATCTCTCTGTATTCGAAAGTCCCACAAGATCTTCACCCTCTCATTCTCAACAACTTTTTCCACCCTGTGTTCTCACGACTTTTCAGACACAGGCAAGTCGTATTTTTTACACAATGCCCAGTGGATTAATTTAGCAACTCGGTCATGTCTAGATTTGTAATCAGTTTGTGCGATTTTGCTGCACTCACAGATTAGGTGTGAAACAGTTTCAACTTTGTCATTGCAAAGTCGGCAATTTGGATTGTCAGTGGATTTTTGTATCTTCGCTTTCATGGCATTAGTTTGTAATGCTTGTTCTTGAGCAGCCAGTATTAAGCCTTCCGTTTCTTTCTTGATGGTTCCCATCTTAAGCCATTATTATTATTATTATTATTATTATTATTATTATTATTATTATTATTATTATTATTATTATTATTATTATTATTATTATTATTATTATTATTATTATTATTATTATTATTATTATTATTATCATCATCATCATTATCATCATCATCATCATCATCATCATCATCATCATCATCATCATCATCATATTGATGGGAAAGCTATGTTGCAGGTTGCAGGTTTCATATGCCAAAAGCCCCACTTTCAATCTCCAGCTTGGGGGGGGGGAGAAACTTTCTCCTTGAACCCTGGAGATAATAAGTGTGTGAAAGAAACAGCTGAATTTGCTCACAAGGTTTGATTATATCTTTGGCCTTTCTGGCACCCTGTACTTCTTGACCTGCGTTCTTCTATGTTAGATTTGTTATATTTTCTTAGACGCTTAATGCTTCTGGCTTTTGTTTTCCCACAATCCTTTGCCATGGGCCCTACTGGCCGAAGCTGATGGAAATGGACACTCAACCCTTGGGAGGGCAAATCTCTGCAGCCTTCCGTCCACCCTCTATTTTCAGAAGTCTGCAACACAGAGAAATCCAGGAAGCTATGAATCAAACTAGGTGTTTTCAGATCTGCCTCCAGATTCCAAGCAGATCACACGAAAAGCGTTTGTTTGCACCTCTCATTTGATATAAACGGTGCAGTCAAGATAACGAGAGCATATTTGAATGGCAAAGAATGGATTATTTTCAAGCCCTAACCTCCTTTCTCACTATAACGAGAGAAATAGAGGAGGGGGGGAAATAAGCAAGTATATTTAGAGCCTCTTAAGAGTATGGCTAGGTACAAATTATGGCAATTTCCAGCCACTGAAATAAAGCACCCAAGTCTGAGCCCTCAGAGTAGGCCAGGCTATTAATTCAACCATTTGTGCCTGGCAGATTATGGTGGGCAGCCGAAATTCCATTAGACGGGCTAATTTCAACTGCATTTCCCTGATAAACAGACAGGAGTCTGCTCCTAAATGGAGCTTGATAGATTTGATTAGGACAGAGTTTTCACAGGTTGTGATTTCAGCCAGGAAAATTGCTGTTTGATGTGCGAGGGAAAATAGCCCTTGAAATCTGCTTGTGAGGGAGGAAAGGAGGGACAGTGATGAAGTATCCAGACATCTATCCAATTACTATCATCCGGCTCCTGGGGATACCAAATGTCACAAAGAAGACCAGGTTTGGAGAGAGCGTCACCTCAACAGAGATGCATCAGAAGGGCTGAAAAAATTAAGGTGGAAACAACAAAATCCAAAAACGATATCTTTCTCATTGTGATATCCTTTCTCATTGTGTGTCCTTGACTGGGGGGGGGAGGGGGTCTGCTGGCTGGGAAGAGACAAGGGGGCGAGGGGTGTTTCTAACCCCGACTGAAGGCCTCTGCTAGCTGACTCACAGGGTCCTCCCCCATTCCAAGTGGCCTAGTTTCTGAAGGAAACTTTATATGGTTTATTATCTATTGGGCTTTATAAAATTAATTTGTAGCCAGGATAAAATAACCCCCTGGGGACTGACTTGGGATTCCATAAATAAGAAAAGTGTCACCCGAGGAACGTGTGGGGAAAAATAAATGAGCAAAACTATGTCTACTGGGCTATGAAAGATAGCAAGGGGTGGAGGTGAAAAGACACTTGGTTCAACCCTTATCTTCTAGAGCAGTGGTGGCGAACCTATGGTACACGTGCCAGAGGTGGCACTCAGAGCCCTCTCTGTGGGCAAGCACGCCGTCGCCCCAGCCCCGCCACTCCCCGTGGCCCCCTCCTCACCAGCAGCCCCCCCGGAGGAGAGTCGCCCCGGGCACAGCCTGCGTGGAGCAGCGCAGCCAAAGATATGGCAGCTGGGCAGTGGGGACAAGACTCCGCCCTTGTGCCCCATCGCGTGCAGATGATGCTGCAGGGCGCAGACAGAGGATGCGGCCGCCATGACGCTGCTGGGCTGCCTGGGCGATCTGCTGTGGCAGGCCGTGAAGGCGGTGGGTGGCCCTGCGGGCAGGAGAGGCAGGGGCGGGGCAGGGGCGAGGCGGTTTTTGGGCACTCGATCTCTAAAAGGTTTGCCATCACTGTTCTAGAGATTTATCTGAACCCCTTCCCAGTTTCTGAACTCAATTCCCATAAAGGTTTTAGCAATTCCGACAACAGGGACAGGAAATATCACCCTCCAACTGATTGGGGAACTGCAAATTCTCCAGACCTGAACTAAAAGGTGACTCTGGATGAATTTATGAGTTTATGGATTGTAATATCCCATTGTTCATTCATTCATTCATTGACTGGTGGATCAGTCTCCTGCCTTTCTGACATAATGAGCATGTCTGCACACTGATTACATTTCTTCAAATCTGCTGGAAGCACAGGGGACAAGCATGGGTTTCTACTCAGATGTGGAAGGTACCAGTGGCTCAGAAGCACAATATTACAATCCTTGGGGATCTCAAGTCAGTCTGTCTTTGATGGTTTTTATATCCCACTTTTTGTACTGGAGCTCAAAGCAGTGTTCATAGCCCTTGCCCCTCCCATTTTTCCCTGTGAGGTAGATTGGATTGAGAGAGAGACTAACTGATCGAAGTTATCCACTCAGCTTTTGTGGCCAGGGAGAACACGTACTTGGACCTTCTCGTCCATAATCTGGATGAGAGATTTAGATCAGATGAAGATGTTAGAGCCTAATTTAGAATCCAACACTTCTGCTTCATATGTCACTGGTGGAAATGCTCTATGGACACCAACTCACTTGGAACAGAATCCTTGCTGCTCAATTATGCATGATGCTTGCCCAGATTCCCAAAAGATTGGCATCCAGTGATGATCTTTTCTTCTTTCTTTCTTTCTTTCTTTCTTTTTCTTTCTTTCTTTCTTTCTTTTTCTTTCTTTCTTTCTTTCTTTCTTTCTTTCTTTCTTTCTTTCTTTCTTTCTTTCTTTCTTTCTTTCTTTCTTTCTTTCTTTCTTTCTTTCTTTCTTTCTTTCTCTTTCTTTCTTTCTTTCTTTCTTTCTTTCTTTCTTTCTTTCTCTCTCGCTCTCTCTCTCTCTCACACATCATCTTGCAACCCGACTAATACTTGATCAATTTCTGGCTGCATTTAAAGGCTTACTACTTTTCAGTCTGGTTCCAACTGACCTTTTTCCATCATGGCAAATAAACACTTTTCAATAGCCATTTCAGAGCATCACCACTTTGCTGAAACTTGTTATCCAAAAGCCAGGATTGTTTCTAAATACAACATCGGGCATCTTGCCTACCTATTATTATTAGATGTGCCAATGAACTAGGGGGCTGATCATTAATGAGGCTATTCCCGTCACAACATACGGAAAATATGAATAAGTGCAAGGTTTCCTCCTTGACTACAGAAACAGTAAACTGCAGGCATTTCGATAAAGAAGTTCCGTCATTATACTCTACAAAGGGTTGCAGGGTAAGGTTATCACCTAGAGAGGGATGGTGAAAGCAAAGTCCAATAAATCAGAACTTACTTTCAGTTTCCAGCATTTCTAGGATCAGGTCAAATTCTTCCATGCAAGGATGAATTTTAAATGAATCTAAGCCCCATCAAAATGTAAGAGAAGTTTATCTGCCTGTCTGTCTGATTGTCTGTCTGTGACTCTGTGTGTGTGTATATGTGTGTGTGGTGTTAACTGATAAGTTCAAGCAGTTCTGTCTGAAGGTAAAGGTGAGATACCTGTTTCCCAAGAACAAGGTCATTCCTTTGGTCTATGGCCTCCACACCCAACCAGCCTACTCTATCGCCTATTCAAAGCTATAATGTGGTTGGGTTGGGTTTAGTATACTGTATGATTATGGCTTAATCAAGAACCCAGGATGAAAAACTCCCAGCCATTGTAAATCACAAAATGGTAGATTAGATAACCCTCTGCCTTGATTCAGCTTCGGAGATCTTCTTATGTTCTTATAGCTTGAACTACAGGACCTCCAAGGTCCCTTCCAACTCTGTTATTCTATATTATGCTCTCCACGCAATTAGAAGCACTGAGGAAAATTGCAGTGATGGTTTCTCCATGGTTCCCAGGCTGACCAAGCTGATTTCTGATCTCAACCTTTCTTTTTCCAGATTCTCTCACACGGTCCCATCCTATTCACTCTTCAAAGAGTTATTCTGTCTTTAAAAAAATCCAGAAAGCTTGGAGCCTCTTTATAGAAGATTTTCCTCCTAACATTCCACTGGATGGAAGCAAGAAAAATAATCCATCACCCCAGCATTTTATCAGTACCACTTCATGGTGGACTACAGCAACAACCTTTAAAAAGGAACTTTTAATAAGGTTACGTCTTGCATTTGTGTGAAAGAAAAATAGACTCTCCCTGCTTACTTGAAGCAGAAGTATGAATGTTTAAGGCCAAGGTCTGCTTACAAATTGCATTGATTAGACATGATTAGATAGGGAAAATCATATGTTCGCTTCTCGTTTGCTTTTTGGGGGGGGGGAAATGCCAAAGATGATCCCAGCATCATTTGGATGTCTCTAGTTTATTCCTATGGCATTGAAATTTGATTTTAAAAAAACAACAACATTTCCCTTCTTTTTTATTGTATTTCTCTGCAAAGCGCTAGAGTTCAAATCTGCAATTTTGAAACAACAATACGTGTCTGAATTAATGCAGAAAATGATCAGATCACAAATGCAGTCAGAAAGACAAGGCAAAGGAGTTAAGAGGATACGAATGATACTATTAGAACCAAATGAGTTTCTAGTAGCTGATCCAATGCAAACTAAAACTTCCTCTGGGCCCTCTAATATCTTCCAAGGAGGAATTGGGTATAGATTCCATCTTCCTACTAGTTTATTTTTATCGCCCACCTTTGCAGTTATTGAAGGGATAAAGCATATCTTCAATTTTATCTCAGTGTGGTGACTGGATGACTATAGAAGACACAACAAATCACTAGTAAAGAAATGAGAGCTCCATGGCCCATTTAAGAAGCTGAGAAGCAGAACTTCCGAATACTGTAAAAACCAACATTGGTTTGCGCTGAGAAACAAGTTAAAGAAAACATGTACAATTAAATCCAGGAGTAATAAAAAATCTACAGTAGATTTTTTTTTTTTTGGGAAGTCAGTGAAGTTTGTCTAGGTCCTTATGTTAAATCCTGTTGATTTCAATGGGTTTACATCTATCTATATCTATTCCTATTCTTTTCTGTCCAAAGAGATGCAACTCATGACAAAGTCTACAATTATCTAACTGCCCCACTGGTCTGAACCTGCAGATATATCCCCCTTCCAGGCCTAGCCCTGATGATGTTACCTAGTTGGGTAATGAAATGTATGCAAGAAAACAACCAAGCTCGGAGAGCATCAAGAAACCACAGTTTAACCCTGAGCTACAAATATTCTTTTCTATTATTATATTCCCTTCTCATGTTGGGATATTACCTTTCTGATTGCATAAAGACTTGGAGTTTTTTGCTCACAGTTATAATCCCAGATAACCAAAATAGTTCTAATCAAGACATTTTCAGGAGAGGAGAGGGTTTAAAAACATTTGTAAAAAAACAACAACAACTGTCTCCTTTAATCAAGAAGTTTTCGGAGTACAAATTATACACTGACCAGATGCAATCTTTTAACAGTGAAATGGGCACCGTGGTGTAAGTCCAGAAAACAGTCCAAGAGAATGCACAGAACATGAGGTCACAGTGACCAAAACAGTGTGTCCCTTTCTCGTTGTTGTTATTTTCGCAACCAAATAATAATGTTTCTCACAATGAAAGACAAGCAACACACAGATGAGAATGAAAAAAGGACACCAGAATCTTTTAACAGTCCATATATGAGCTCTCTGACCAATTTGCACAGTTTCTCCTCTCTCCTTGTATCAAGGCTAAAAAGTATAAATAGTCATCAGAAATTAGCAGAATTTTAGAGGCTAAGATTCAAGGACAAAAAATTCAGTCAGGAGTCAGAATTAGATGGTCGAGCAGGAACTACATTCAAGGTGACACTCAAAATCTGAACCCATCAAACGAATAATTAAAAAAAAAAAACAAGGCTGGGCTAGGCACAAGAGTGAGTCAAGAACATGTGGAGCCTATCATAGCTGGGGAGGTAGAATCCTTGGTGCTCTTTGAGCTTGGTGGTTTTCTTGCAGATGTTTCATTATCCAACTAGGTAGCATCTTCAATTCACTGACGATGTTACCAAGTTGGGTAATGAAACATCTGCAAGAAAACAACCAAGCTTAAGAGAGCACCAAGAACTCCACAGTTCAATCCTGAACCATAAATATTCTGGAAAGAAGGTGTTACAGTTCAGTTGAATCCTAACAAACACAAGAACCACTTTTACATCCCAATGTCTCCTAAAGCACCCAAGTCCAACAGTATTTATTTGCCAAGGGAGATGCAGTTTATTTATGCCATGCTATGATTCAGCATATTCATTCTAGCTCCAGGCAAAGTAAGCTCCAGGCTTTTTCTCAATGAAAATACAATGAAAGCAAACCTGTTCAATAGAAGACAACAACGTGGTGAGATCCTCATGAGTGGAGAACCACATCCTTGCATTTATTTAGCGATGAAGTCCCCAAAAGGCCTGTGTGGATGTCAGGTTTTTCATCCTGTAATTCTTCCCCTACCTTCCCAATATTCTATTCAATCCCAAAGGAAGACACAATCAGGCTAGCAACATTGCTAGACGGGAATCCTGATCTTAAAAATGTTGGAAAACGTCGTATCTTTCTGCTGAAATTCAGGGAAATCTTCCACCTCATTTCTGGTGGAACTTTTGGTGTCATTTTCAGACTTTGGAAGGTCAGTATAATGAAACAGGTCAAATCTTTATAGTCCAGAAAAATTGACCAAGAAGTACTGAGACAGTTATCGCAACAGTTTAACTTCTTTTACAAGTTTGTTGTGAAACTAAATGGAGACAAATATAATTCCATTGCCTATATTGTCCTCATTCCATCTAAAGTGACATATGGTAATCTAAAGAATACCTGTCAAAAATAAGCCACATTAAATTCAGCATGACTCATGCTGTTCATCCCACTGAAATCAGCCAGGTTCTATATATTGTGCCATTAGCTTCAAAAGCCCTTTGTCACAAAAACAGATTAGCTGATCAAAGAACACTGTTTCTCTGAATTCTGACTAGATTTAAGTACATTAAAAGTAATTTATTCTAGCATGTTTGGGGAAAGAGGAAACGATCATTTTGATTTACGGAAATAAGCAACGTAATAAGTTTTATTGGAGAAGGCAGATCACTAAACCACAGGATAGAAAGTATTCACGATGAGCTGAAATAGTTACCATTGTCATGCTTGGATTTTTTTCTTCTTCCTGCCTTTTTGCATAATTATTTCTCTTTTTTCCCCCTCCACACTTCTCCCTTTGGTGATTTTCTTCTGCTGAAAATTATTAAGAAGCTTATCTGGCTCTGTCCAAGTTGGTGTTATTGTGGAATCTAAGATAATTGCACAATTCCCAGGGACAACAAATCATAGTCTGGATATGTCTAATTTAATGAAAAGAAGGGCTAGGGGTGATATGATAGAAGTGTTCCAATGTTTGAGGGGCTGCCACAAAGAAGAGGGAGTCAAGCTATTCTCCAAAGCACCTGAAGGCAGGACAAGAAGCAACGGATGGAAACAAATCAAGGAGAGAAGCAATCTAGAACTAAGGAGAAATTTCCTGACAGCGAGAACAGTTAATCAGTGGAACTGCTTGCCTCCAGAACTCGTGGGTGCTCCAACACTGGAGATTTTAAAGAAGAGATTGGACAACCATTTGTCTGAAATGATATAGGGTTTCCTGCTTGAGCAGAGGGTTGGATTAGAAGACCTCCAAGGTCCCTTCCAACTCTGTTATTCTGTCATAGCCCAGCATTGCCAAGTCATTTTCCTGGTCCTGTGTTTTAACTGGCCCTGTGCTTTAACTAATAAACAGAGGCTTTCCACGGTTGATATAAAGCCGATAAAAAGATGAAAAATCACATCTGAGCAGCATTGTGAGCTCAAGACAGAAAGTTTTGATGGAAGGAAAAGAGAGAGAAAAAAAACCTCAGCAGACATTATTGAAGAAGAAAGATTCAACTCCTAATTGCTCAGCCAGCTACCTGCAGAGGGGGGAACATCCACTGCTGATGCTGTTTGGCTTCCAATCCAGCCCCCATCAGACAAACAACACAACGTTCGCCCTTTTTTCTTTCTCCAACCAAATGGAAAAGGATGGTGTGGTTTTTTTTTTGCAAGCTATGCAAAACACAGAAAGATGCGCATCCTTTGCTGAAAAACAGCAGATGTCCAGTATTTTATTAAAAGGCTCTGGCAAGTACTGTTCAAGATACAGCATTTTGAGTTTGCCCAAGAAGGAAACAGCAGGCTCTAAGAAAGAAAAAAGATAATTGGGAGAAGAAGAAGAGAAAAAAAACATGCTGTTTTTTAAAAGCACCATGAGACTTTGGGTTGTTTTGTAGGAAAATAATCCTCTCCTTGATATTCTTCCAAGGAACGGAGACAAGAAAAGCTACTTTTGAGGACAAGCTAAGTTAGCTTTCATCCAAGTTACCTGTAATTGTATCAAGCCTCTATTTATTGTCAGGAATTCAAGACCTCGTGTTAAACATGTCCGCGTTCTCAGTTGGGGCTAAAGCATTGAAGGGCCATCGGTCAGGTGTCGCAGGACTCAGCCTCCTTCAAGGCAGAAGAAAATATATAATAACTTTGCCTTTAATAGAGAAATATCCATGCGCTGTATTGAGCATATTTGCTTCAGAGCCTGATTGAAAAAAATTCAGTTGGTGGACTTTAGGCCTAAGAAAGGATGAGAGTGAAACTTGCATTCCCCATTGACAGCCATTAGAAATCCCAAAATGGCTTTTGTATATAATAATAATAATAATAAAGTTGGAAGGGACCTTGGAGGTCATCTAGTCCAACCCCCTGCTCAGGCAGGAAACCCTACACCATTTCGGACAAATGGCTGTCCAGCCTCTTCTTAAAAACTTCCAGTGTTGGAGCACTCACAGCTTCTGGAGGCAGGTGGTTCCACTGGTTAATTGTTCTAACTGTCAGGAAGTTTCTCCTTAGTTCTAGGTTGCTTCTCTCTTTGGTCAGTTTCCATCCGTTGCTTCTTGTCCTGCCTTCAGGCGCCTTGGAAAATATGTATATGTATATGTATATGTATATGTATATGTATATGTATATGTATATGTATATGTATATGTATATGTATATGTATATGTATATGTATATGTATATGTATATGTTCAATATACATATGTATATGTATATGTACATGTACATAATTAGAACAATTAACCAGTGGAACAACCTGCCTCCAGAAGCTGGAAGTTTTTAAGAAGAGACTGGACAGCTGTTTGTCTGAAATGGTATAGGGTTTCCTGCCTGAGCAGAGGGTTGGACTAGATGATCTCCAAGGTCCCTTCCAACTCTATTATTATTATTATTATTATTATTGTTGTTGTTGTTGTTGTTATTGTTGTTATTGTTGTTGTTATTATTATTATTTTTGTGTGTGTATGTGTGTATGTATGTGTGTGTGTATGTGTATATGTATATATGTGCGTGTGTATGTGTATATGTATATATATATTCTGTTAATCTTTTAGCAGAATTGAACAAAATTTTCAAGGAGCAAATTCTTGAACTGGTTAAAGGTTATAAACGACAAAGGTGCCCATTTGTTTTTCTCCTCACATTTATAAATCCTTTAAAAACAATGTTCATATCTGCTAATCTGAAAGAAACCTGTGATTTATTTATTTATTTTTTTAAAAACCTACAAACGGGCATGTATTTTGGTGTACCTACTCTTAGCACGTGCCAGTTTGGGAACTATACAGTTTTTGGGGAAATAAGCATCCCGCTAGGAAACATTTTTGTAGCATTTTCAGGGATATTCTGTTTGGCAGGAATATTTCCCCCCCCCCTCCTATTGGTGAACTATACCCCAAATTCAGAAAACGGCAAGTTTTAAAATTATATGTTCGGCTTTGGGCATTGATGGGAAAATGCACAGTGAAATGAGACGACGCTTCCAAAGAGAACATGTAAGTGTTTGTCCCCAATTCTAAATGATTCTAATCGAAACCTTTGTAGCCTCACGCAGGCTTGCTTAAATGCCTGTCATTCAGCAAAGCTGTTGAAATCAGAACAGAACTTCTCTTTTGTGGGCTTTATAAATCTTTGTGAAGAAGAAAAGAAGAAGAAGAGGAAAGCTCCCTCAGCTGTCACATTTTTATGAGATTCCACACCAATCAAGAAAGGCATTTCTTGCACACGCATAGAATAAAATACAACAGCTTATGAAAATAAACCAGTGGCTAATCTCAATAGCATTTCCCTCCTGCAATGGATTCAGGCTGGAATTCGTTGATATCCCAATTCCTAAACCTAAAAGATTTTAAAATAAGTCCAACCACTTTCTTCTTACCTGGCTTTGCACAGGTAACACATTTTTGACAAGATAACCCCTCACCTACTGAGGTTGCTGCCCAAGACCACTGACCCCTCCCCATTAACCTCCCACATATACCCCATAACTCTTGCCTGAATTACAATGAGGTTTTCTAATTAGTCTAATTAATTTTGTGCCCAAGTTAATAAGAACTGTCTGCAGTTGAGAAATAATTGGACTTTGCAAATAGCAATTTTCTCCTCCCCTTCTCTCCTCTCCTCTTTCCATGGAGAACAGCGATAGGATGTCTTAATAATTCAAAATTAGCTCCTGTTTTTTTTCAGAGGATGGCTTCATGTTACAAGAATTATTTAGGTTTTTCATTAACACCTAGACGACAGCCTCCCCCGTTTTGCAATGACAACAGAAAGCTGGCTGAGGACGAGCAAGGGAGGGAACCCAGGCTGCATTAGCTCTACAGGTCAATAAATCTGTTCAGGAACCAGCATGTTGTGGAACTCCTACATTAAAGATGATCAGTTTTCTGGCAGATTAATCTCTCCAATGGGCTTTGCTTCTTTGCAACATACTCTTTACAGCTGAATCCATTGTTCTTCAGTCCTGTGCTATGAAGGATGAAAGGTAGGATATAGAATCAAAGAATCATAGCGCTAGACGGGACCTTGTAGGTCTTCTAGTCCAACCCCTGCCCAAGGCAGAAGTCCTTATACTATCCTGGACAAACCTTTTTTGAAAGCCTCCAGTCATAGAGCACCCATAACTCTGGAAGGTCATCTGTTTCATTGACTAATTATTCTCACTGTCAGGAAATTCATCCTTATTTTCAGATTGGATCTCCCTCTGATGAGCTTCCACCCATTGCTTGTTGTCCTGCCTTCAGGTGCTTTGGAGAATCAATCAATCCCTTCTTCTCTTTCAGAGCCTTCAATTATTGGAAGATGGCTATGAGGTCTCCCCTAAGCTTTCTCTTCATTAGGCTAATCATATCTAGTTCATCCCTCATTGCATTCAAGTGCTGTCTAATCAGGCCCCAAACTAAGAATGACACGTGGTGATTCTTCCAAGCTGAGTTCTTTGTTGTTTCACGCCTATAAACAAAAACTAGCATTTTACTACCTGCATCTACGATACAGTCTGGGAACTGTTAGGGAGAGGCTGTCTTTACCCTCTTTCTCTTACACTAATACCTTGGCTGAGTTGCTTCTTACTCTTCTAGAATGCACTCATCCCTTCTTAGAGTTCAGCTCCTCACTAGATTCCATCACTCCTATGACTCAACCAACTCCAGGATCCATGACAGTGCTTCATCAACAGGCATAACGGTAGTGGTGGAAATGTCATAAATCATGCCCAATGGGGTTTGGGATTCTTTTGACATCCTCATTCAGCTTTGTGTCACTGTTTGTCACAGCACGAGAGCACCAAAAAAAAAAGAAAACTAGCCAACAATCCCCATCCATTTTGCAGGCTTTCCAGATTTGGTGACACCATTTCCTGGCATTTTCCATTGCACTTTTTGGGAGCAGGGAAGAGAAGGAAGGAAGGAAGGAAGGAAGGAAGGAAGGAAGGAAGGAAGGAAGGAAGGAAGGAAGGAAGGAAGGAAGGAAGGAAGGAAGGAAGAGGGATTTTCTGTCCAACGGGCAGAAAGGAAGAGAGAAACGCCTGAAAATTGGGGCAACAGAGGAAGAAGATATGTTGTTTCCCAAGCATTTGGATATTGAGCAAAAGAGATGTGCTGGTTGGGACATTTGCCTCTTGGTCTGAAGATGGTCTACTGTGGACCAGCACAACCCATAGAGGGGAAAGAGTCACACTGATGCAGTAAAAATAATTGTAGGCTGCAAACAAATGGTTGACATTGCAATCAGTGGATCAGCAGCTAGACCAACTCTAACAGAGTACTAACAACCAGATGACTACAAAGAATATAAATCCTTCCATTCCCCACCATTCAATCAGAACTGAAGAAGCTTCTTGGATGAGAAGCAAAATATTTTCATTTGGTGCATTTATTTCTTAAGTTTTCACCAAAAGAAAAAAGAAAAAAAAACCTCAAACTCACTGGTGAGTTTGCTTGGCAGGCTACATTTTCCCATGGGCCAGATATTGTGCAGGCCTGGTCTACTGAATGCTTTATGGCTGCCCAAATTTCTTTCTAAAACAAATGCAGAACTCTTGCTTGTTTAAATTCTAATATTCCAATTCCACTCTTCTTCCGAGAAAGCTTTGCAGTTGAGTGAGGATTTGACGAGGGTCCCTCGCTTTTGACTGCTTGCACCCTTCTAATTCTGTAGCTGCCAAGAAGATATGGAAACTGTTTCCTGAAGGTACATATGATATACTTCCAAGGCTATGAAAATACTGTCCCGTGACATTTCTCAAATATCAGCTGTCAAGTATCAAAATAAAATATCATAGTGGAAGGTTGACAAGAGAGAATATCTGGGAAGAAATGCAGCAAAAACCTGGCAAAATGTGGGAAGAGACTATTGTAAATCAAAATTCCCAGAGATGGAGATAGCTTTTTGTTTAAAGAAGCACATTGTCTCAATTGAAGGATCAAAGTGAGGTTGACAGCTCCTACTTATGATGATTGTAGAGAGAGATTTGGGAAGTAAGTTGGTAAGCAGGCTGATTAATTAATGAGGGGGTGTCTTTCAGGTCCTTAATATTGGGTTGATTTCAAGAATATCTAATCCTACTGGTGACCCACACATTGAAAAAAAATTAACTGACTTTTCTCAGCAGAATTCCAGTGAAGACAGCTCACTAACTTTATTTTCTCCCTTATATTTCTGGTAGAAACTAACCTCCTCACAGCTGTCACAGTTGGAAAAGACAGGTAGATATCAAGCAGGGAAAGAGAGTCACTGGATGCTGGAGGCTATCAGATAAGACTCCATTTTCATTTCACAGCTGCATGCTCATCGTGACATAGAGAGTCCATCTGGATCTGTCATCAGATACATACATTGTCCTGCGAAGAGTTTGTGGCGAGTGCAAAATTTAGCCCGGAGTAAAATGGGAAGGAAGAAGGGAAGGGGGAAAAAAGACTTAAGGTAAAAGAAAATGACACAGGCTCCCTGAGGCCAAGGAAATAAATGTATCAGAAGTAGGGCTTATTTGCTACCTGAGATTAAACAGTCCAATTTTTCACCTTCCAGCGGCTGTTTGATTACAGAGGTCCTTGATTTCCCCTAGCAATATCATCCAGCCTCTCGCACAAGGCCTTGCTGAATGGATCAACACTGGTGTTGAGGCTTCCTCCGATAAATTATACATATGTATGAGGCCAGCCTTTCTGTGAAATGAAAGGAAAGGTTTGGGCATGAACTTCATCGAGAAGTAAGTTTCCAGCTGGAGGGCAATTTCAAAGCTCCAGCAAGCACCCATGATTACGATTTCGCTAGATTGGTAGTTACAAGAAAGGTAAAGTTGATCCAATTAATCTAGATCAGGGGTCTTCAAACTTGGCCCTTTTATGACTTGTGGACTTCAACTCCCAGAATTCCTCAGCCAGCGTGCCTGGCTGAGGAATTCTGGGGGTTGAAGTCCACAAGTCATAAAAGGGCCAAGTTTGAAGACCCCTGATCTAGACCATGGGTGTCCAACCTTAGCAATTTGAAGACCTGTGGACTTCAACTGCCAGAATTCTGGAAGTTGAAGTCCACAAGTCCACAAGTTGCCAAGATTGGACACTGCTGACCTAGACCCAGGTTGGTTCTCTAGCCATTTTTATTTGTACTTCCTAAAAGAAGCAGCACATCACTAAAATGCAGTAACCAAAGAGGGGAAATATGTCAACTATCTTTACAGACACCATTTTAGAAATAATTACTGAGTTTTCAACACAAAGGCAATACAGCTCCTCCTAATGAGATACAGTAGAACCTATGTGCCTACTATCATTAAAAAAAAAAAAAGACAGATTGGTAAATCCTTTAAGCAGAAAATGTCTTTGTATAGAGGACTGTCCTCATTAAAGCCCGAAAGGACACATCCATCAAGAAGCTATGCAAAATATGAACATCTCTCTCAAGCTAAAAGAGCAGCAAGGAGAAACACCTTCACCACCCACATAAACCAAGTTAGTTACTATCCAGTGACTAAAATGAGATAACCACACAGTCTACTCCAGTGGTGGCGAACCTATGGCACGAGTGCCAGAGGCGGCACTCGGAGCCCTCTCTGTGGGCACGTACGCCATTGCCCCAGCCCTGCCTCCCCCCACAGCCCCCTCCTCACCAGCAGCCCCCCCGGAGGAGAGTCACCCCCAGGTGCGGCCTGCACGGAGCAGCGCAGCCAAGCACATGGCAGCTGGGCAGCAGATGATGCTGCGGGACGTGGGTGGAGGGCGTGGCCACCATGGCGCTGCAGGGCCACCTGGGCGATCGGGCCATGGATGGCCCTGAGGGTGGGCAGGGTGAGGGCAGAGCAGGGCAGGGGTGGGGGGGCGGAGCAGGGGCAGGCGGGGGGGGGCGGGGCGGTTTTTGGGCACTCGGTCTCTAAAAGGTTCGCCATCACTGGTCTACTCTCTCCACCAAGTTGAATGTTTGTTCTCAAAGCAGAAAGATCAGCAATCTCCACTCATTTCAAATGGTCTTTTATAAGATCTACATTTTACAGCTGCCTACACTTCATCCAAAGTTTATACATTCGCAATGCCAACGCCCAAATCAATGGGAGTTGAAGTCCACGCATCTTAAACAGGATAAGGTTGGGAAATGCTGCCTTACAGGTGTCAGGGGTGTGTGGGGGGGTGTCGCTTGGACATCTCACAAAACAAAGTGCCCCCTCAAAGTCCTGCACACCATTTTCAATTAGGCAGGTAAAATAAAGATATGAGATGCCTTTCTGAACCAAGATATTGTTGATGGGATGGTGGGGTTAATTGCAAAGCCAGAGGTCTTCAATTCTGCTCATCCCAAGAAAGTCACTTAGAACAGGGTTGGAAGGGAACTTGGAGGTCTTCTAGTCTAACCCTCTGTTCGAGCAAGAGACCCTGTATCACTCTGGACAAATGGTTGCTCAATCTCTTCTTGAAAACCTCCAGGGATGGAGCACCTACAACTTGTGGAAGCAAGCCGTTCCACTAATTAATTATTCCCACTGTCCGGAAATTTCTCCTTAGTTCTAGGTTGAATCTTTCTTTAATGATCTTCCGCCAGTTACTTGTTGTCTTGCCCTTATTTGGGGAATAATGCACAAAGTAAAGTGGATATTTGGATATACCTGTGCACAAAAACTGTAGGAGTGCAGAAGGAGCTTTGTGACTTTTCATTACCATCTGGGTTCTCTCTCCACCCCCCCCCTTCTATGCACCTGTTCTTTTGCATTTCATTTGCTTTTTTCCCCTCTCTCCGCCTTCCTCTATCTTCATTTTTGCATTATAAAGAGCTGTATCAGTTTTCCTTGTTATCTGCCTACTGTCTGTACACCAGCCCTGATTGCTGGTGATGTTTCCTTAAGACTCTCTTCTCTATGTATTTCATGAGACAGCATAAGGAGCGGTTGGCAGGCAGTGTCATTCTGGAAGATTCTCTACTGTGTCACACAACCACGCATAAAAAGGCTTGCCAATAGTTCAGGTGCACCGTGTAAAAAGGCGCGGCGTTCATACTGGGGGAGTGCAAATCAGCCCAAATCTGACTTGAGGTTGTCAAATGGGTTCAGAATCATCTTATTTTGGACTGACCTGTCAAATTAATTTCCCTGTTTGGTTCAACGATTCTGTGAGGGCGATTGTGACAAATCACCTTTAAGATGAACCTTTCAGTCAAATCTTTGCACAACCTTGATGAATATTGCAAGGGCCTGGAGTATATGCAGTGTGTGTCTGTATAGAGAGATATTTGGTGTACCCACACATTTTGAAGAATCATTGATTGTTCTTAGGCAATGATGACTAAGACTAAGAACAAACATTTCACATATGCTAATCTGTGCGTGCCTACATAGATATACACGGTGCTCCCACAAATTTTGCAGAATGGTGGAGAAGGCACTATACCATCACGGATTATTAAGAACGAACATTTTGCGCAGGATAATTGGTGAGAAAAACAACCTGGAGGCAATGTTAGAAAGCCACTTGAGTATCTCTAGTAGGGTGAACGTTTTCATGGCGGCACCGTGTTCATGAAATCCCTTCTCCAAGTGACTTTCTTGATGCCTGCCGGAGACTGTTTTATTCTCCCCGATTTATTAGTCCAGTTGTTGAACTCCAACTCCCATAATCCCTCATTCTTTTTTATTATCTAGAATGGATGGATAATCATTGCTGACAGAGCAAAGGAATATAACAAGCTAGCTGTCAAGGTTCTGATAAGACAAGGCCAAATAAATCAGAACTTCAAGGCTTGAGATTTCCTCAAAGAACATGTTTATTGGTTACATAGTATCGGCATGGTCAAAAGTGAAACCAAGTCTGAAATTCCCTGCAAAGAGAGACAATAATACAAAGGTGAACTTCCCACCCCAATGCTATGCAATCAACTACGTTCCCCAATAGAAGAGTTTGGCAGGCTTTCTTACCAAATGCCCACGCCCCCCACCTAACTGACAGAAATGACCTTGGTTCCCACAGGACAGTAAAATGTTTAGACTAGTAGAAATCATTCGCACCCCCTCCCATTCTTTGTGGCAATCTAGAATGACCAAAATGGCTGCAGCCAGGTTCATTCTAGAGTTGACACTAGCCTTGTGAATGTCTCAAGAGACTCTATTGTATATGACCAGGAATCGTTGCACGTGACTTGGAGAAGTACGGTACCATCAGGAGGCACAAGGATTCTAATTAATATAAATTATTCCATCTTTGCCTTTCTGAAATTATTTAAAATAATGTTCATGTGTTAAGAAGAAAAGAGAGAAATAAACTGAGAAAGCCACTCTAGATGTAAAAAAATAACCAGCAGCAAACTAATTAATATTATAAGACTAATTGTTATCTAGGAATGTAGCGCACTCAACTTTACCATGTAGGCTATTATGAAGACGTGGAACAAAAATACCTCGTGGCTCTTAATAATTTAAATAACTAATAACAATTTGTAATTGAAATGATCTCTTACAGATACAGCCAGTTGGAGCATCTTTGCCTCCATATCCGGCTTAAGCAAGATTATAAAATGCTCAGTAAGGCATTTAACTTCAGGGTTCCCCTTTTCCTGCCCCCATAATCTTTTCTCATTTCCACTTAGACATGCCTAAGGCAAAAAGCTCCCCCTAGAGAAGCCCCCAAAGAAGAAAACACATTTGAAAGGTGAAATGAAATCTCCCTTTCCTTCCTACCTGCTTCCCGCCTCTAAAAATGTAAAAGGAGAAAATAAATGCTTAGCAAATTTCTGAATTATCGCTATACACAGCAGAGCTAAAATGGGAAATGAATTACAAATAAACCTCAGCTGTTGGTGATGGTCATAGTGATGTTTTACTATGGCTCCAAAGCTTACTTTCATCCTCTGCTTTGTTAGATTGGTTAGAGCCCTGGTGGTACAGTGGTTAGAATGCAGTATTATGGGCTAACTCAGGGATCACTGCCAGGAGTTCGATCCTGACCGGCTCCAGGTTGACTCAGCCTTCCATCCTTGGACCCAGATTGTTGGGGGCAAATATGCTGACTCTGTAAACTGCTTAGAGAGGGCTGCAAAGCACTATGAAGTGGTATATAACCTATTGCCATTGTGAAGTGGAGCACTATGAAATCATGAGCTACCCAACTGATCCACACAGAAACGGTGTTTCTAACACTGATTTGCACAGTAGTTGTGTGCCGTCTCCAAGTCCTTCTCTCTCTCTCCTTGTATGTATATGCTTGTGACTGAAAGTATAGGTATATGTTTGTAGGAGATGACCAGGCTGAGCCCGAGGGAGGGGTCAAACACATCATCAGTCATGAGTCCCTGCGTGCCCACAAGAGATCTAAGTCCGGCCCACCTTGAACTCATTTCTATTCTTAACTCCTGCTAATTTCTAGATATCTTCAAGGAAAAACAAAGTCCAGTTACCTTTTGAAAAAGCTCCTTTGGGACAACCATGACCTGGATGATGGAGAATCTCCATAGACACAACTGAGGCATGGGTTGAATACATTGAAAGGTACCGAGTTGGAGAAGGCCAAAGTGAACAGGCAGTTTTACAATTTGAAATTCAATTTGTGCAATTTCCCCCCCCCCCTTGATGTGTTAGAACATTGGAGAACTCATTGTGGACTTCTTTTCCATCCCTTCCTAACTCTAATATTCCTCTCCCCCCCCCCTTTATCCTGCATGTACTATATAAACCAGGCAGAATTTCTCTCAAAACAGACTTGTGTTGCCTTTCAAAGCTTTACCTCAAGGCCGGAATATACACTTGCCAATGCCAATCTGAGCCAAGAAGATTTCAGCATCCTTCTTGGCTCCAAACTTTACTTTCTTTTCTTCCCAACCTCCTACCATTTCCCCCAAAGGTCATGGAAACGATTCAAACACTATCTAGCCTCTTTTGTGTGGATTATGTTTTGCTGAGAGGTGTGCCTGCACTCCGTTTCAGCTGCCTCAACCAGGGTCAATAAACTATTACTTTTAACACCTTTTCACAGCCAGCTCTCTGCAACTGGCTGCCAGAAGCACTGCATCACTTTATGGATGGCAGAAAGAAAGGTGGAGAGGGAGATGAGTGGAAAAGGGCCAAGGGGGGAAAAAAAGGAGAAGAGAGACATTTCTAGAGAAGAAGGGAAAGTGAGTCCAAGTGATGGATCTTCTTGGAGATTGATCGGCCATCACTTGGTGTACTTGGCCTAATCAGTGTTTCCGCTGATATCTTGTTTGCAAGACAAGACTGATGTGTTTTTCTGGCAAATGTTTATGACTTGGGATTTTGTTTTATAAATTATACGCAGAGTGTCAAACTTGGGTTTTGTCATTGAGTTTTAGCCATCACCCGTGGCCATTTTGATGAATGGAGTCATGACAGGGGCAGAATACAGAATATGGAATAATAGAGTTGGAAGGGACTTTGGAGGTCTTCTAGTCCAACCCCATGCTCAAGCAGGAGACCCTACACCATTCCAGACAAGTGGCTGTCCAGTCTTTTCTTAAAAACCTCCAGTGATGGAGCATTCACAACTTCTGAAGGCAAGCTGTTCCACTGGTTAATTGTCCTCACTGTTAGGAAGTTTCTCCTTAATTCCAGATTACTTCTCTCCTTGATCAGTTTCCATGCATTGTTTCTCGTCTTGCCTTCTGGTGCTTCGGAAAATAAGTTGACCCCACCCTCTTCTTTGTGGCAGCCTCTCAAGTACTGGAATACTGCTATCATGTCACCCCTAGTCCTTCTTTTCTCTAGACTAGGCATAGCCAATTTCTGCAACCATTCTTCATATGTTTTAGTATGGAAGCACCGTCGTTCAATGGTACATTAAGAAATAAACCTCCACAAATTAAGTGCATTTTTTAAAAAAAACCTGAATCTAATGTACTAAATATGTTCACATTGAGGCTGATCAGCCATCTGGTGGGGATGCTTTCCTTTGCATTTTGATCTGAACAGTGTTGGACCTGATGTCTTAAATCAACCTTCATGGTCTAAAAATATAATGTCACTGAGTTTTAAATGTAGTTAGAATTACATTTAATTTGTTACTCACTGTTGATAGGTATATTCTTAATGCATTTAATTATTTCTCCTCTTCTTTAAAGGTAAAATTATGAATCGGGGTCAACCTTTGGAGGAGTTTTCAATGGTTCACTCTTAAGTTTCCAGAAAAAGTGAAATTAATTCCTGCTCTATGTTTCTTTTAAATATCTCTCATTTTGTCTATTTATTGGATTTACTACCCACTGCAATCCTGAGACTCTTGGCAATTTACAGTAATGAAACATTAAAAACAAACAAATAAACAATTAGATGCTGGCAGTACTAGAGCTTAAAGGCTGTCATTCTTCAGGCTTGCCCCAAGCGACAGGACCGATAGCTGGGTTACTACCAAAGGGCATACACACTCACAAAGCTGTACAAATCCCTTATTTTGTATGTGTCTGTCCTTGCATTAATCTGCACAAGCACAAACACATATATACACACCCCTAAGCATCTACAGAGATGGAAACCGTATTTATTAAATATTTAATAGCGTATCTACTGGTACTATCTGACTCAAATTCTTGGAGTCCATCTCAACTCAAACAAATTCTCCCAACTTTTTTTAACAAGATTTATTGATGAGAATAAGACAAAGTTACACCCATCTCAGCAACTGAGCTGAACTTGCTTAAAAAGCTACTTTTTCTCTCAGCTGCTTAAGATTAGAGAGTTTTTCAGTCTTTCCTTAATAGCCTTGTGTGAACTGTAAAGAGAAGGTTATTCTCTGTTAGATGGAGAATATCCATGTGGACAGGATGTGAATCTTTTTCAGACTCTGAATATACCGTCTATCTGTCCGTCCGTCCGTCCGTCCGTCCGTCCGTCCGTCCGTCCGTCCGTCCATCCATCCATCTATCATACACTCTTCTCTCCCTTCTTCTCTTCCATCTATCTATCTATCTATCTATCTATCTATCTATCTATCTATCTATCTATCTATCTATCTATCTATCTATCTATCTATCTATCTATCTATCTATCTATCTATCTATCTATCTATCTATCTATCTCTGAACATATATTTCAATATTTCTAAGCCGAAAAGAACAATGTCTCCACACTTCTAAAATAATAAAATCTGGTGTTAAATCTGTTCTGCACATTTGCAACTAAGGTTATTGCATACAGATATTGACAAAGATTGGAATCCTGTTCCGTCTCTGATTTCATATGGATATAATATGGATATAATATGGAGGAGAACACTGACAAGCATCGAGAGTCTCCACTTTTCACAACCTGATACCATTCAGCAAAATGAGACTTTTATTTATTTATTTTTTTAGATATTTATTTGGACTATCCTTATTTCTGTCCAGCTCAGGTTAGCCTATTACAAATTTGTTAATTTTGACCAAATGTTTATTTTGATCTGATTTCCTCGAAACATCTCCAAAGATTACTTCCGTCAGGAATCTTCGTATTGGTTGTGGCATAACATTTGAAGCAAAGCTCATCTGCTACCATAAGGTGAAAAAAAACTGGGCAATAACCTTTTACTACGCTGAAATCTTTAGCTTGATGATCTATATTTGTCAAGGTTATTTCTTCTGCTTTGATTTGCTAAGCATGTATTCACAAGGCAGCTTTCCCACCAGAGACTCCAAAGTGGTTAATGTTTATGTAGATTATGCTACAATGCAAAAGAGATGCAAACAAGCATTTAGTACAGATTCTTCTTTCGTTCGTATCTCATATGTTGCACTTTACATCTGGCGAGTTCTCCCCTCCATTGAAAGGTTGCAAACATATAAGCACATTGTGCCCAGAAATCATTTTTATTCTACAGAGGTCTCCATGAGAGCGGCGCTATGCCTGGATTTATAGAACATAGGACACAGAATATTAATAGACTTGGAAGGGACCTTGGAGGTCTTCTAGTCCAACCCCTTGCTCAAGCAGGAGACCCTATACCATTCTAGATAAATGGCTGTCCAATCTCCTCTTAAAAGCCTCCAGTGATGGAGCACCCACAACTTCTGAAGGCAAGCCCTTCCATTGGTTAATTGTTCTCACTGTTAGGACATTTCTCCTCAGTTCTAGGTTGCTTCGCTCCTTGATTAGTTTCCATTCATTGTTTCTTGTCTTGCCTTCTGGTACTATTGTATAGACTACAATGCAGCTGGATTTATACAACATTCCAATTCATAAACAAACCACAACTTGTGTGAGCAAAGTATACTTTTTCCCCCTTTCCAGCAATTTTCGAACCAGAATTGACAGACCAGCTTGTTATCTGAGCCTGACATTGTGCACTGAGAGAGTGACTAGCCCAAAGTTCCTCCTTCTCTTTCTCTCTGTTTTAGATATATTTGTCTCTTTTTAGAATATCGTATCTTATGTTATATTGTATGGTTGTAGTATTATTATCCTTCTCATCTTCTTTACTACCCCCTCTTATTGGTATCATTATTGTGATTATTATTACTCTGTTGCTTTGCATGTACACTAAGAGCTTCTGCACCGGAGACAAATTTCTTGTAAGTCAATCACACTTGGCCAATAAAGTATTCTATTCTATTCTATTCTATTCTATTCTATTCTATTCTATTCTATTCTATTCTATTCTATTCTATTCTATTCTATTCTATTCTATTCTATTCTATTCTATTCTATTCTATTCCATTCCATTCCATTCCATTCCATTCCATTCCATTCCATTCTTCTTCCTGTTTCTATTCTATTCTATTCCATTCCATTCCATTCCATTCCATTCTATTCCATTCTATTCCATTCCATTCTTCTTCCTGTTTCTATTCTATTCTATTCTATTCCATTCCATTCCATTCCATATTCTATTCCATTCCATTCCATTCCATTCCATTCTTCTTCCTGTTTCTATTCTATTCTATTCTATTCTATTCTATTCTATTCTATTCTATTCTATTCTATTCTATTCTATTCTATTCTATTCTATTCTATTCTATTCTATTCTATTCTATTCTATTCTATTCTATTCCATTCCATTCCATATTCCATTCCATTCCATTCCATTCCATTCCACTCTACTCTACTCTACTCTACTCTACTCTACTCTACTCTACTCTACTCTACTCTACTCTATTCATTTTTACTCTACTCTATTCTACTCTACATATCCCAACTTTTTCCAGGAGCTCAAGATGACTTATATGGATTCTCTCTTCGTCTCCACAACAGTACAACAGCAGCCATATGAAGAAAGTGAGACCAACAAAATGTGACTGGTCCAAAAGGACACGGCTAAAAATAGACTGGAACTAGGCTCTTCGCCATCCCAATCCAGCATCTGAACATCGTATCGGCCTTAAGGATAACCCAAACTTTCCAAAGCACTGACCTAGCCATTCAGCTAGTTAAAAGTTGCTTAATTAAATGCCTTCTCTTAAGTAATTAATTAATCGGTTGACTGTGAACGTTTTTTTTTTTAAAAAAATACAGCATCTCAGCACAACCTGCCTTTTGGACTTGGTGACAGTAATTTGTTTCCCTTGAGCAAATATGCAGAGAAACCAGTTATCCGCCAGGTAGGGAGAAGGGCTCTAATTGCACTGAGCAATGCCCCATGGCACGGATTGTTACAAAAATACTAAACTCCCTCCCATTAACCTGCAATTAATTAAGGTTTAACTTCACCAATGACACTACTCTCTCTGTCTCCTCCCAGCCCCAGTCCTTGCAGGACCATTAGCACCAAAGACCCCTCCCTGGAGAAGGTGGATGGAAGATGCAATTCATCCCTCGAACAGCTGGGGGGGGCGGAGAGCCGTCTTCCCCTCCCCTCCAGGACCATTATCACTAAAAGCCCCCTGGGAGGGATCGGAGAATGCTATTTATTTGTGTTTAATAATATTCATTGTAGTTCATTTACCATGTTTATATTGCTTGTAAGCTGCTTTGGGCAGACTTATCCTGAAAGGGAAAATATAAATAACTGCAGCAAATAAATATCCAAATCATCAGCAATCACAATCTCCGTTTCTCTCCCTTTCCCCCCCCCCTCTTGATTCTGCTAGAAGCAAAGAAGGCAATGTATGTATTTGTGTATACACCCACTCACTCTTACAGAAAGGCGCATACGCCCACATATGGACATTGAGAGCATGGGAGACGTTTGCAGGTATGGGAAAGAATGACTGACATATTCAAAATCAGATCTGTTAACGTACTACAGCATTAACTGAATGAATGCTAATTAATATTTGTTATGATCTTGCCATTTCTGGAACTGTGGCTTTTGCAAGCATAAATATGCTGTGTATATATAGAGAGATAGGCTTACTGAGTTGTTTATTGGGGGCACAAAATTTTTAGGATTGGTTTAGCCAAATTGGCAAAATGTGGTAGCTGACCATCACACAGATTCTTTTTTGTCCATTTCCTCCTCCTCCTCCTCCTCCTCCATCCTCCATCCTCCATCCTTCTCCATTTCCACCTCCACCAGCACCATTCTTGAATGGTCTCCACTGTACTGGTATTTTTGCCCATCCCTTTGGTTAATCATGTTCATCTCCTCCTTCTCCTCCTCCTCCTCCTTCTTCTTCATCCTTCCTCTCCTCTTCATCCCCTTCCTCCTCCCCCCCTTTTCCCTATCTACTCTTCTTTGGGGTAAATGTAGAAACATTATCTTTAATTAAGGATTGTTTTCCTTCCAGATAATTATGGTAATTAAACTCCCATTGATTTCAGAGCCACAGGATTGTGGTCAAAATAAAACGGGCCAGGATTCTGATTTGACCCTTCCCCCCCAAAAAAAAAACCCCACATAACCACCCACCATTTCTTTAAATCAGCAAGCTTTGGCTTTCTGCAGCCTCCAAGGCCACGCAAGGAGGAATAAAAACATGGCTGAACTTAATTCAAATGGAGAGAGAGCGAGAATTTAGTTCAAATAGTCTATAATTAAAGCCTAGCCGGGAGACAATACCAGTTGAACTCCTTGCACACACATATATTTCTTTTCCGTCCAAAAATTAATTGGGAGATCAAAAGGAAAGCATTTAACAACTGAAAATAAATAAGCAGGGTGAGTGGGTGAGGAAGTCATGAAAGATTTTGCAGCCTCCAGAATTTTGGCTTGCCAGAGAGAAGATTAATATTTCTGACAGATATTTTTTTTTCCACGGGCTACACTGAATGTTCTTTCCAACACTGGAAAACATTGGAAAGTATTTCCTTATTTGATTCCAGGAGGGAGCTATGTTTTCACAGAGAAGCTGGCTGCATTTACTCACTCATGTATGCACACTCACACGTACACCAACTCCGCGGCACCATAACTCTATTAATCTTCTCCCTTTCCTTCTCCTAAGGGTAGGACTAAAACAATGTTTGATGCTCTTTGTTGATCTCTGGAAGCCAAATCAAATAAAAAAAAATGAGGATCACTAATAAGGCTCCTCAGAGCTGAAACAACTTCTATCTTATGAAAAGAGATGACCAGCGAAATGAATAAAAGAAGAAAAGGATGGTGGAGACTTGCAGAGGGCAAGAGAATAGATCAAAAGAAACTCTCTCTCTCCCCCAACTTTCTGCGGTTCTTAATATTGCATCCCATCCTGCAGTTATCCAAAGACTTTTAAGTTGCTTTATTGTTGCTTGAAGCGAATAAGGTTTAAAGCAAGCGACATTCCTAATATTGTCCTGCACATGCCTAACATGGCCAAGGGCAAGCGAGACTGGCGATAATAGCTTAGTGGTATCTGGAAAACCAAAGGTCTCCCATATTTTACTTAACCACATTGCTTAAAAGATTCTTTCCCCGTCGTAGTTTGAGGAACCCCTGCTCAGGTTGATTCTTCAATAGATAGTCAGAAATTGTTTTGCCTTTTTACCACAATGTCTGCAGCTGAGAGCCAGGCAATCAAACAAGGACAGCGAAGCAGCTATGGAGAGGATGTCAAAGTTGGCATGGCCAATGGCTACATTTTCCTTATTAATCTCCAAAGGCCTTGGAATTCTTCACCAAAACATTATGTTTGCGACTGAATAATAATATCAAATATGTGCTACTGAATTTTGATGGCAGGATTAGGACACAAAGTCTCTGGAGAGTGGAGAAGACTCATCTGGGGCTGCAGGTGGCTCACACATACTGTATCTCTGGTCCTATATTAAAATTAATAGATGGGTTGATTACTCACCATCAGTTTGGTGTCAACCACATCAATAGATGTTTTTGTCCCCAGCCTGGTCTTCAGATCTTCCAATGAGGCACCCATTGATTCTATTCTAATGGAGCCTAAACCTAATCCTAATCTCGCTGCTAACCCTAATCCAACCTCTTCTCTTTTCTTCATCAAAACCTTCTCCAGAGAACTGGGCCTTTGCATAATGTGTCATTTGAGCCTGATCATTTGTGTCTTGAGTGAGTTGATTTATTCAATGTTCCATTTATCTTCTTGGCTATAACAGATGAAATGACCCCAATGTTCATCCTATTTGTGTAGAAATCATGGCATTAGCAGGTCCTGCTTTCCTGACTGCTTTATGCAGATGCATTCTTCACTTCTTTGAAGGAGTTCCAGGTGACTTAGACTGATGGCAAGCAAGGTGTGGCAAACAGCAGCTAGCATGTTAGATTAAAACCAGGAGACCTGAGGCTGAACTAAAGTCTCCTCAGTAATGAAGTTTACTGGACCAATCCTAATCTCCCTGCCAGAACCTCTTTGCAAAATTATTTTAAGGGTGAACTAAGTTAATTTACCAATCTGCCAAATGGAGCTTGCCAGAGAGATGAAAACGCAAGAAAGAAATCAGCCTGCAAGGTAAATGTCACAGGAAAGAATATTACTATTGGATAAACTAAAAAGCATTCATTCCCAACCTATTTCAGAGTCAATAAATTGATGCTTGAGAATGATAGCACTTACAGTAGTCCAAGGTGGTGTCACAAATGTGGGTGGAGGCAAGCACTGATTTGATTGATTGAAAGAAAAGAAACAGGAAACCTCAAGTATAAATCACATTTGCCTCAATGGGATTTATGATACATTTCAACAAGACTCCACAGCTTTTTAAAAATGAGACTCAGATCATTGGGAGTAAATCCTATTGACTTTAACGAGACTACTCCATGGTACACACTGGAAAAGGGCTTAGTTACCTGCCAGCTTGGCCCACTGTCTCAGAATAATCCTATTGATTAAGGCACTTTGATGAACTTTCCCCTCTTTTAAATATTAGAGCCAAAGTTGTCTTTGGTTAAGGGGTGATCAATGTTAAGGGGCAGTCAAAAGGCTATTTTGTCTTCAACAAATAACACGATCAGCACAAACCTGGAATAAGCAGTGATACTATACACAATTTATGCACTGACGTCTGCATCCTGATACTGACAATTGAGGTGAGGGAAAGAAAGAGAGAGAACCGTCAAAAGACGAATAGGGCCTTCCCAACACTAGAGATTCCCTAACTTTGCAGGTAACTATTAAGAGAAGGAGGTTAGAGATGAAGTAGAGTAGGGTGGGGTTATATCTTCTGCCTTTCAGTTGTAAGCTTTGACATAGGACAGGGGTCTCCAGACTTGGAACTTTAAGATTTGTGGATTTGAACTCCCAGAATTCCCCAGCCAGTTTAGCTGGCTGAGGAATTCTGAGAGTTGAAGTCTATAAGTCTTAAAGTTATTAAGTTTGGAGAGCCCTGATCTGGGACAATGGAAAAATGCACCATGTCAGTCTCTAGTTCTACTTTCAATGGCTTTAGACCAGGGGTCCCCAACCCCCAGTCCATGGACCAGTACCGGGCTGCGGCATACCAGCAACCGGTCCACACAAACAAGCAAAGCCCCATCCGTGAGATGCAGGCAGCACACAAAACTACACGCTCTCCTGTCCGTGGAAAAACCTTTCTCCATGGAACCGGTCCCTGGTGCCCAAAAGCTTGGGGATCTCTGCTTTAGACCCCCATCCTTTCCCTAAAGCCTAAAGTTGTGGTTGGTTTTTTTTTTTTTTAAATAATGAAAAGTATTTTCTTTTAAAATTCCAAACTGAATAAAATTACTGAATAAAATAAGAAGGCTCGGAAAGATTATGGCCTTATCCATTTCTGGCTCTTTTCCCACTCATTATGCAACTCATGTGGCCTTGAAAAAAGATTGCTTACCCTATAGGTTGGAAGGAAGAGAGGAACGAAAAATGTTTCAGAATGGAGAATTTAATTTGTACCAATAAAGGAGCATTATCTGTAGCTCAGGGTTGAACTGTGGAGTCCTTGGTGATCTCTGAGCTTGGTTGCTTTCATGCAAATGTTTCCTGACTAACATCTTCAGTGCACTGCGCTGCCTCTTCACATACTTCATGGAGACGTATTAAAGATGCACTGCATCTTCTTCATTCTAGCCAGCAAATGAAATGTCTGCAAGAAAACAACTAAGCTCAGAGAGTAACCAGCGATGTCACAATTGTACTTGCATCTGCTCGCGCATCGCATATTTCTGTCACCTGGTTCCCTGCAATAGGATGCTTCCCTAGCAAGGTGGTCACCTATATCCTCTATCCACAAAAATGGAAAATGTTTATGCCTGCTCTCTAAAAAAGTAGAAAGTTACGATAAGGTATCTGCTCTGAAAACACAAGGCAACGAATACCTAGGAGACTTCAAAAAAGCTTGCATTTAGGTAGCAGAGTATCTGTTTTGGAGAACTGCAAGGAGCTATCCAGGGAGTCACCAGGAGCCACCCCTGACTCCAAGGCAGCCAAATAAATATATAAAAATCCAGAAGCAAGCTTTAGGTTCCATCTGGGACATCTCCAAGGAGAACCGAGAAAAGTTTCTGTCTGCTTTTTTTGATAAGTGAATATCTGTCACTGTAGATGGCTTGACTCAATTAATCTCCTATGGAGACCACGCCCCCTAAGACTGAAATAAAGCTTCAGTTTAAAATACTTTAAAGCTGATTACATCATTGTGGATAATTGGGATCCACTGGATCCACTGATATCTGTAGCCAAGCCTACCCTACTGATGACAGGCCATAAGAGAGAAATTTTGCAATGAAGTGAATCTGGTTGGTTGGTTTCCACCTGACTTCACAGTAACGTGAACATGAGTATTCTAAAGTTTTTCTCACTACTGAAAGTTTCCTCTAAATAGTGACAGTGCTATAGTTCTTTAAAAAAAAAGAAAGAAAAAGCTTATACGAGGGCAATTTACATTTAGAAAGTCAGCATCAGGGCAATTGATGGTTAAAGAATGAAAGCAGAGTGATTTGCATTAAAATATTCTTGAGCAATTTACGATGTTACATAAATTTATGGTTACATATATATATGGTTTCAAAATTCCCCACGCTTTTTGAATTAAAAAAGAACCAACAGTCAAAGGAGAGTTTAAAAAAAAATCAGGAATAATTGACATTAAAATGAACAACGGAGCAAATAAGATCTTTAACTGCTCATATATCCTTATGTAGAAACAGAATCTAATTCTTTTTTTTTTTTTTTTACAAAAGAATTCTAGCAACTGTTAAGTTCTGCAGAATACAGAATAACAGATATGCACTAGTTGGCATACCGCATATCAACAATGAACCACAGACAGTTGTTTTTTTTTAAAAAAAAGAAAGTCACAGAATTGAAAGTAAGGGATTTTAAACCTCTTTGATACCAAAGCTTTGCTGATGTAAGTTAGCTACCATTGCAATGTTTCTGATTTCTAAGCTTAAAAAGTTCCAGTGACTGAGAGCTAAATTTCTTACAAGACCATCTGTTCTTGATATCTAGCTCTTTTTTCTTTTTAAGTGTACCAACTGTCTTCTGTTAAGGCCATATAATTTCTGTGATAGCCTTTTAACTCTTTAGAACGTTGTATCATAAAGCCCAGTAACATGGACGATGACGCTCTTGATATGAGCCTAACTGATTAGCTTGTTGTTAACAGATCATTTTTGTAATCGGTAAGAGATGTTATCCATCAAAGGCATTGATGATGTTATCCATCAAAGGCATCGATATATATTCTGCATTGATATTTTTAATGTGGTATAAGGTTTTGCTGTAAGCCAAACTTAGGTTGAGTCTGAATGATTGGCGTGGTGTAAAAACATTGGAATAATTAAAATCACTGAAGGTAATGCTTTTTGACTTCACATTGGCGCATCAGAGAATCGCCTCATGAACAAATTCCTCTCCATAATTGAAAGACCAAATTTAATAAAGGGAACGAAGATCTAATTTTGATGGGCAACGTTCTGAACAGAATTTTCAGCCCAGTCTTCAGCTTCTTGACTTCGCATTGGAGCATGAGAGAATCTCCTTTTGAACAAATTCTTCTCCACAGTTGAAAGATTGAATTTAGTAAAGGGAAGGAAGATCTGATTTTGACGGGCAACATTCTGAACAGAATCTTCAGCCCAGTTTTCCACCAACCTGTAAAAACATCTAAGGAGCTCTCTCCACCTGCCCATCTTTGTGGTTATCATATTGATGTATTCTCTTTGTGTTCTTTTTCACTGTATCTTTTATTGTTCTATTATTTCATTTCTCTTTTGTCTCTTTTCATTTCTTCCTTTTTATTGTTGTAAGCTGCCTAGAGTAACCCCACCATGAGATAGATGGCAAACAGATTTAACCAATAAAATAAACATTCCTAAAATGTCCATTACCAACACAAATCTTGGTTAATCGGAGCACAATCATGATGGGGGTAGGGGATCTAATCCAAGAAGATTAGCAAAATTTGATCCCACAGGGCCTACCTCACTGACTATGCATCAAAGCTTATAGCCCTAGCACAGTCTTCAATGGACAATTGCAGTATGTCCTTAATTTATATATATATATATATATATATATATATATATATATATATATATATATATATATATATATATATATATATATATATATATATATATATATATATATATATATATATATATAACTCGGCAGCACCAGGAAGGAGGGGATTGACAAGGATGGGAGGGAGGAAGGTTGGAGAACTGGAGTGCAAAAAAGAGGAGGCGGGACAATTAAGGCAATTACGGTCAGCCAGGACGGATGGCCCTATCACACGGTCAATGAGTAAGCAGTTAGGCTAGCAAGGTTTATAAAAGTAATTTCCACCCCAAAACTTTACTCTGAGGACGCTGGCAGGGGACCAGCGAAAGCTAAGTTGTTTTAATATTGTAAATAGTTGTTTTTATTGTTTTAAACTTTTTAACAATAAACAGCTGGTTTATATTTCTCCCGGAGATCGAGGACTGTGTTATTGAACATATATATATATATATATATATATTTCTGATTATTGTTCTGCCATTTCTCAAATGTCAAACGCAGTTGAATAAATTCCATCCTGATCTAATTAGAGTTTGAGCTAGTTAGACTGAACATCTCAGCTATTAAGGTGGGAAACCTCCTGGGCCAGATTATTCTCCTGCAGGATCGTATTTCCACCCTTGCCTTTTGCTAGGAGGAGAACAAAATCAGTGATTTGCTGTAATAATAATAATAGCCTCCATAATTGTAATAGTAGTATTTCACAGTCATAGTCATCTACACAATTAGTGTCGTTCATCACTAGCCTTATTAATTACCAGCAGAGATGGCCGCAAGGCAAAATACTTTCAATCTCATTTGCAATTTGGATGTGTTTGAGAACCAGCACAAGGGGGGGGGGGGAAATAGAGGATAGTCATCTAGCAACATAAATCTGATATTGGCTGATCTTGGCATAAGCAAAAAATCGGGGTGGGGGACTAAGAGCAGATGGGTTGTTCCTATCAGCTCAGGCAAGTTTACATACTTTCCTGGAATATTTTTCTTGCTCTTTTGAATAACAGAATAACAGAGTTGGAGGGGACCTTGGAGGTCTTCTAGTCCAGCCCTCTGCTCAAGCAGGAAACCCTATACCATTTCAGAAAAAAAGGTTGTCCAATCTCTTCTTAAAAACCTCCAGTTGGCAAGCCGTTCCACTGGTTAATTGTTCGGTTAGGGAAATTTCTCCTTAGTTCTAGGTTGCTTCTCTCCTCGATTAGATTCCATCCATTGCTTCTTCTTTCTCTCTCTCTCTTTTCTGAATTACTTAAGCATACAATACCACAGGAATAAACTTGGAATGGATTCAGAGCATGATCTAAGAGCAACCTAACAAAAACTCTGATCTCCTGATTTAACAAAATTCATAAAAATCTGTGTTGGGAATCAGGAGCTCAGCATCACTGATGTAAAATAGAGAGCTGGTCAACCTCTAGACCAGGAGTGTCCAACCTTTGGGCCACAGGCCACATGTGACCCTGGACATCTCTTAACGCAGCCCCACAAGATTGCTAACTTTTAACATTATGTGATTTTTAGGAATAGATACTGCACTTTTTTATACTGTATGTGGCCCAGGAGAATTCTTCTTCATTCAGTGCAGCCAAAAGAATGGACATACTTGCTCTAGATCAATTTAGAGCAGGGGTCCCCAACCCCTGGTCCATGGACCGGTACTGGGCCGCAGCATGCCAGCAACCGGGCCACACAAACAAGCAAAGCCCCATCCGTGAGATGCAGGCAGCATACAAAATCATACACCCTCCGGTCTGCGGAAAAACCTCTCTCCACAGAACCGGTCTCTGGTGCCCAAAAGGTTGGGGACCACTGATCTAGAGACCTCAGGTTGTGACTTCCAGACATCAATTCTAAAAGGAAACATGTTTGGGGGGAAACTGAACTGAGTTTGATACAGTACCTTGACTAGCAAGCTGCAAATATGATCCATTTGGGCTCCAAGAAGGGAGTGCTGCAAACACACATGGTTTTCCCACCAACTGCCTTTCTTGCCCCTAAGTGGCCCTGCAACCCTTCACTTAAGAGGAAATGTCCTACTAACCAGCTTGCTAAGGATAATCTTGGTAAGATAGCTCTGCAATAATTTATTCAACAGATTTCATGTACTTCAAAATGTTTTCAGCTTATCTGCTCTAGAAAGTAACTCTGTCCCAACAAAAATAACCAAGATCCACTCTTTTGTTGTTGTTAGTTGCAAAGTCATGTCCGACCCATCGCGACCCCATGGACAACGTTCCTCCAGGTCTTCCTGTCCTCTACCATCTTCTGGAGTCTATTTAAGCTCACGCCTACTGCTTCAGTGACTCCATCCAGCCACCTCATTCTCTGTCGTCCCCTTCTTCTATTGCCCTCCATCTTTCCCAGCATTAGGCTCTTCTCCAGTGAGTCCTTCCTTCTCATTAGGTGGCCAAAGTATTTGAGTTTCAACTTCAGGATTAAAGTTCAACTTCAACTTCTTACACTGATCTATATTCATTTGTTAAGCCGTCTCCTGTTCGACATTCTTCCTAGCAAAAAGGAACATATCTACGCAATGTCTCCATTCAATCAAATTCAATACTTGGGGACTTCATAGACATGCCTAAATGTAATTCTTGGGCCATTATGGAAATAGATATACCACAGGTTGGGGTTCCCCCCCCCCAACATCCCACTCCAGCTGACAATGCTGGATTTTTCTAATAGTCTCCAACTAACAAGGTTCAATACTAGTTAACCCACCTAACTGGATCATCATATCCAAAGCCTGCCACGAAAATTTATTGCTTGAGTGCACCCTAGTAAAGAGACATAGAAAAATCATGGGGCACCACAATGACGAATGAGCTTTCATAGGAAACCATATGAGCTTTCATAGGCAAGCATCATTCTATTCCCCAAGAGACTCAAAAGATAATGAATCTAATTTTTTTACAAAGTCAATCAGAGGAAAATCTTATTTTAAACACATGGGAATTTCTGTAAACAAAGGCCCCGGTGATAATTATGTTTACTTTGGCAGTAAATCCAAAATGGACTTGTTTTGTGTCAACTTGTATAGGATTAGGCTTCGTGGCTCATTCAGAGGATTAAACAGCCACTGTGTTAGTTATAGTACTGAGCAGAAATTTGCTGAACTGCATTTAGGAATCCCAGTATGAAGCATTTAATACACCACTAAAAAATCCAAACACACCCAAAGCGTGGAGCTCTTTATTTGCTCGCTGCTTACTAGAAGAAAGTACATAGGATCTGCGTGCAAAATACAGTTAGTTTGGAGATTACTCGGAAGGGAGAGACGGCAAGAGTTGAGTCTGCGATGGTTTATCATCTCCAGGGTTTGCAAAGCTGATAAATTCCATTTTCCTGTTGTAGCTGAGAGAGGGGGAAGTGAGTTCATTAGGCGAACCCCAGCCAGTGTAAATGTTGCCTCTAACAAGATTTTGGGGTAGGAAGGAAAAAATATCCCAAATCACAACAGTGATTTAAAATGCAAACATACATTAGACTTGTGGGTTATCCAGGAACAGGAGCTGTTGGTTAGCTCTGGGCTCTGCCCCAAGGCAGCCACACTCTTCTTCATGAAAGCTCTGGGTAAACAACCACATGGTGTTTAAGCTGTTAAGTTCATTTATTTGCTGCTGTCGTTCGAATATCATTTTAATTTGATGAAAAGCATTATAGCGGTTGCCAATTTGAGCTGGACATAGCTTCTTAAGTGAAATGCCCAGATGAGCGGCATGCTTCATCGCATGAAAGAGAGCAAAGGCAGATGAGGAATGACTGATCCCAATCCATTTCTCTGTGTCTATCTGGAAAATTACCAAGGAAAGGGTCTCGGGTTTACAGGCTTCACCAGAGTTACAGCTGGAGTTAGCTAGCTTGAGAATATGTTAGTGGGTGTACCTTGGCTGCAAATGTTGAGTTCCACTTAGTTGTTGGTAAGTTAACAGGTTAATTAAGCAGGGATATGTACAACTATAAGGATGAGGTTTAGGGGCAAGACTGGTATAGTTTTTGTCTCATGAAAAATGTCTTGTGAAGAATAGTTGCAGGAATTGGATGTGTCTAGTTTAATGAAAAGAAGGACTAGGGTGACATGATAGCAGTGATCCAATATTTGAAGGGATATCACAAAGAAGAGAGGGAGTCAACCTGTTCTCCAAAGCACCTGAAGGTAGAACAAGAAGCAATGGATGGAAACTAATCAAGGGGAGAAGCGACCAAGAACTAAGGAGAAATTTCTTGATAACAAATAATCAGATTGTTCCTAATTCTTCCTAGAACATTTTATCAGTGGAACAGCTTGCCTCCAGAAGTTGTGGGAGCTCCATTATTTCTAAGAAGAGACTGGAAAACCATTTGTCTGAAATGATATAAGGTTTCCTGCTTGAGCAGGGGATTGGACTAGAAGGCCTCTAAGGTTCCTTCCATCTCTGTTATTCTGTCTTAGACAAGATGAAAAGTGGACAGAACTTGAGCAGTCAAGTGGCACCACATTTCCTACAGCTGAGTATAACATTGGGAAAATGTTGTAGACACTATCCAAAGTTACGGAAACAACAGCACTGTGGCAAACAAACAAAGCTAGACAGCCATTAAATTCCTGGGTATGGTGGAAGGGTATTGAAACAGTCCAACAGAACCTTGATCAACTCTAACCCTTTTTAGATATTTTAGACTGACTATATTTTTCCTTCAACGGATTTTTGCTGACCAGGACCAAATAATAAGTCTTCAAAGATTTATTTACAGACAAGAGATGAGATATGGAAAGAAGAAGACTTTCATTTTATTTTCAGAGAAAGTGATGATTCACTACGTTGAAAGCGAAGTGATATAAAGTGGGTTTATTTGATTAAGGTTAAAAAATATCTGTTATTTCTGGTATATTCTTAATGGACTTTTGCTGATTAGGAATGGATGACCAGGCTTTAAGAACTGTTTATAGGCAAGAGATGAGTTGGGGAGGAATAGAACTGTACTTGTAGTATCAGAGAAGTGATAAGTTACTGAAATTGTCTTGCATTTTCCCTGTTCGCATTTTATTTTATTTTTGCTTCCAACACCATTACCAGACATTTCTAGATGTATATTATGAAGGGGAAACTAAGGCAAAAAAAACCACTTCACACATACCATCTGAAATCTGAGCAGGTAGCTACATACAGCAAAGTATATACTCAAACTCTCCATCTCTTGCTATCAAACCTTCTGATAGCTTTTGCAATAAAATTCTCATTTATAATTTATAGAGAAACTTCTCCTACTTCTTTCTTTTTTTTTCATTTTCTCAGGAAATTCCAGCACTTGGGCTTTAGTCAGCACATCAGAGAAGGAGGTGCAGATGTTTCAAAGGCCCCAGTTGCAAATGTGGGCAACCAGGAATAAGCTAAGCTAAGCAGGTTTAAAAAAAAAAAAAAAGATTCTGGCACACACTGTGCAAGCTAACTCTGTAATACTTTAAAGCAAGCTTTGTCAATTTCCCAGGTATGTCTTTAATTTAAAATTAACAAGGCAGCTATTGCACCCTTAATAAATAACTATTGATTACTTTCCTCCCTTTTCTGTTATCGTCTTCTACTTTTTTAAGCACCTGGATTGAGACTTCTAATGGCACCTCTGGATAGCAACCTGCGTCAGGATGTAGCACAGCAATTAAAGTCTTATTAAGTCTCTAGACCCAGCCATGGCTTCAGCGGGACACTTGGTTTCTTAATTAAGTGGGGCTTATGTAAGGGTTTTAACGAGTTTAGTTCTATATATAAAAGTGCAATGTAACTTTCTTAGCAGAATCAGTGGCCAAAGTGCCGGAATAGAATTGCTTAGAGCGATTAGAGGAGCAAATGTGAGGTTTTTTTTAATATGTATCTCAAAATCAATGCAATGGAAAGTAGGCTTTTGATCTGTAGTCTTTCAAGCCGTGCACCTTGAGCCATGCCTTCATCTATCGACCCATGACTCTACGACTGCCTCCACACAAACATTTAACCTAGTTAACTCAGTTAACCCATTCTCTTAGTTCATGCAATATCAAACCGCTTGGTTGCAAAACCACAAGGACCTGAAGGAAGAATACAACGAACGAAACTTAGCACGGAATACAAATGCGGTTGCCAAGTCTTTGACAGACTTGGATTGCATACTGTATGAACGGACCTTTAATTCAAAGACTGAATCCATCAATGCATTTTTTTCTTTCAACCGGGCCCTCTGTCTTCTTTGTTGTTGTAATAGTTAGATGGGTGGCATATAAATTCAGTGACCGCAATTCGGATTGGCAAACTCAGTTGTTAGGCAAAGTGGTCGCCAAGTAAAAATCACGTGCTTACAGTTTTATTTCAGTCTTCCTTCCTTCTGCTAAACTGGGATTGTTTCCCTTTGAAATACCATGAACTGGAGTTAATAAGCAAGTGAAAATAAGAACGGAGAGACAGTGTAAAGGTTATAAATGCAAGGACTGGTCATTAAATTGTTTTTAGTAGCATTGTAACTTCAGATGATCACTAACTGAAAAAATTGCTAAGCGAGGACTATCTGTAAAAAAAACACTGGAGGAGCACAGCTATAGCTCAAAGCCCGACATCATCGTTCATACATAGAAGTCCTTAACATTAATATATTTAATTAGAAATATTTGATGGATGTCAACCAAGTTAAAGGAGTTTCAGATTTTTTTTTCTTTTTTGTTGTTGTTAGTTGCGAAGTCGTGTCCGACCCATCGCGACCTCATGGACAACCTTCCTCCAGGCCCTCCTGTCCTCTACCATCTTCTGGAGTCCATTTAAGCTCACGCCTACTGCTTCAGTGACTCCATCCAGCCACCTCATTCTCTGTCGTCCCCTTCTTCTATTGCCCTCCATCTTTCCCAGCATCAGGCTCTTCTCCAGTGAGTCCTTCCTTCTCATTAGGTGGCCAAAGTACTTGAGTTTCAACTTCAGGATCTGGCCTTCTAAAGAGCAGTCAGGTTTTTCTTTTTACGACCCTGTAATTCCTTAATTCGGGGTCGAGTCGGTGTGACTGACGGGAGCTGAGCGTTTACTGGCCGGATATCCATCCTAATGCCTATGAGGGGTTTGCAGCAGATATTTTCTCTTTGTGCTTCATATATTCATCTGTAATTGCTCAGAAGGAAAACTACTTCCATACTCTCTTATATTATTATTATTATTATTATTATTATTATTATTATTATTATTATTATTATTATTATTATTATTATTATTATTATTATTATTATTATTATTATTATTATTATTATTATTATTATTATTATTATTATATCTAGTGCTCTAGTATTTCTCTGATGCAAAGTTGAGATGTTTGAAGCCACTGAAAACATGCAGCCAATTTTGGTCCACAGCATTTCAAATCAATGCTGCTTCTCAAGTCAATAGTTAGGCTACCTAAAAATATGCTTCTTTCCTTAAGATATTTACCTCATGCTTGTCCTTCCACTACCATTCTCTTAATAACAATGGAACAGGAGAAAAACTTGAAAACCATCCATGAAAAAGATAATAATCTGAGCACTGAAGTCTCACTGGGAAAGGCGAGGCAGAAATATTTTGAAGGAATGAGATAGGTGGCTTCAACGTGGACAGATGAAGCCTTTCCCCAAATATTTGAAAGAGGTCAAGGATACATTTGTCCCTGATATTAACTTAAGATTGGCATCATTAAGAATAGAATTAGAATTAGAATTAGAATTAGAATTAGAATTAGAATTAGAATTAGAATTAGAATTAGAATTAGAATAGAACAGAACAGAACAGAACAGAACAGAACAGAATAGAATAGAATAGAATAGAATAGAATAATAGAGTTGGAAGGGACCTTGGAAGTCTTCTAGTCCAGCCCCCTGCTCAAGCAGGAGAACCTATACCATCTCACAGTGCTTAGCATCAGGCTATTTCTGCTGACTGTTGGCTGCCAGCAGTTCGGCAGTTCGATACTCACCGGCTCACCAGCATGGTGGAACAGTGGTTAGAATGCAGTATTGCAGGCTGACTCTGTCCACAGCCAGGAGTTTGATCCTGACCGGCTCAAGGTTGACTCAGCCATCCATCCTTCCGAGGTCGGTAAAATGAGGACCCAGATTGTTGGGGGGGGCAAGATGCTTCCTCTGTAAATTGCTTAGAGAGGGCTGCAAAGCACTGTGAAGCGGTATATAAGTCTAAGTGCTGTTGTTGTTGTTGTTGCTATCAGTTGAGCAGAGGCCATTATGCCCTTCTGATCCACCGGGCCAAATTCTATCTTTGGAATCTGTACGCAGTCCCTTCTTTGTGGAAGGGCACCGATTTCAACCGACTCCAGTGGCCTCTGACGCACTTTGCCAGCTGCTGGTTCCTCTCCAACTTTCTTCATTAGACACTGACTCATGCAGGCCAGAGCCTAAGCAGACTTTTTCATCTGTTGCTTTATTAAAAGTAAACAGAACACGGAGCACGGAAATCCTTTTTTTAGACATCTCTGCACCTGGCAATCACCAATTCACATTGGCAGAACGTGGGGAGATTAAAACAAGCCTGATTGCTTTCTGTTCCTTCTTATGTTCTGATCCGCCCCGCAGCTTGTGACTTCTTCGTCCTCTCTCTCTTTTTTTTTTTTACACTCCTCAATCAGCTAGGAGAGCAATGGTGACATGAGTCATTTAGTGAAGGGAAGTTTGATGAGTTTATAAATGATCAGTCTTTAGAGACAAGCAGTTCAGCTCTTGCTCATGCTTTGTCAAAGTGCACGTGCTTTTTCCGCGAGAACTCCCAAAAAGGTTTCCCAGCAAACCTTCTGCTTGCGGTCCAGTCTTGATTCTCCTCCGGAGATCGAGGGCTACATCAGGGTTTTGTAGTCTTTTTCAAGGCTGGGGATCAGCACTTGGGCCTACGGCGACCAGCTTGTGCATTTATTTAAATAATTAAAACTCGTTTTAAAACTTGAAATAATTAAAAAGGTCCACTAGATCCAAAACAATCTGTAACCCCTGCAGAAGCTTTGGACTAAACATAGAGCAGAGCAGTAACTGTTGGAGAGGTTTTGAAGACCCAACTTGGGGACACACGGGTGCACCATAAGGTAATTATTTTTGGGGGGAGGGGGGTCACATCTTTCTGATATAGCAGTAATAAAAATAGTCCACAGTTCTGTATTTAAGAGGCTGCACATAAGATCCCTTCCAAAGCTGAGGTCCGTATTTGAGATTCTTAGTGAAGAATGGCTAACTTTCATGGCAGGATGAAGGGATATTGATGCTTTCTATGTTTGGATGGAGGCCTCCTTCAATCATCATCATCATCATCTCCTCCTCCCCCATCTCCTTCCCCTCCTCCCCCTCCTCCTCCTCCCCCTTCTTCTTCGCAAAGCACACAGGGCAGCAATGAATCCTATCCGCAGTGAACTCTTCCCCATGTCTGATGTCCACTGTCCCTTCGTCATCTTTTAACATCTGACACCAACTTTTTCCTGGTCTACTTCACCTCAGCTTTCCCACCGGTGGGTTTCCATCAGGTATTGGCATTCTGGCAAGCAAAGGATATGGCCAACTAGGTGCATTTGACGGTCTGTCACAATGTCCTGCGACTTCCTGGATCCCACCCCGCGCAAAGTTTTGAATATCTTGGTGGGAAGGAAAACGAGGGATAAAGAGATTGGGTGGGAATTCTGGAAGCAGCAGGACCGATGGATTCTGAAGCCACCAAGTTGGCGATGGCCGAGTTAATATTTTAACCTTTGTTGTCCTTCTGGTATTTCGCATGTCTTTCTTCTGACTATTCCCCTCTTGAGTGATTGGGAGAGAAGCTGCACTGGGCGTCTGTAGGGCTGTTCCCTCTTGAATATGTGTATCCCCTGCGAAACAGCCTTCGTTAACCAGCTCTGGATGCTGGCAGTTTCTTTTGATGTCCTGATTCCTGCCGGCTGATGGAGTGAGAAGCAAGCTAGTCATGCAATATCAGTCAGGGTGTTGACCCTGGGAGACTGGCTGTCAAATAAAGACATTACCAGATAGGAACCTGAAAGTCTCGTGTTTGCTTTTCCATGACAGAGAGGCAGGGAGGGACATTCAGGGAAAAGATTTTTAAAAAACCACAACATAAAGCCACTCAGCCCGGTGGTGAAATGGAACTCTCGAGGTTTTTACTCCATTCTCTTTGTAGTCCCAAAGACGTCAGGAGGATGGAGGGCGATCCTCGATCTGAAGGGTCTCAACAAGCATCTAGTTTACAAAAAATTCAAGATGCAGACTCTTCGATCCATTCTGGCCAGCATCGGACGGCACGATTCCCTGGCCTCCACAGACCTCACGGAGGCATACCTGCATATTCCAGTCATCGCAGGTACCTCAAGTTTTGTTACAACCATCACCATTACCAATACCGAGCTCTTCCATTCGGTCTCTCATCCGCCCCACGGGCATTCACAAAGATTTTGACTGCTCTGGCTGCACACCTGAGGTTGGTCCCAGTAAGAGTCCAGTGTTATCTGGACGACATCCTCATTCAGTCCACCTCCTTAAGGAAGGCCCGGTCCGACTTGGCCTTGTCGATCAGAACCCTCCAGAACCTGGGGTTTTCTATAAATTTCCAGAAAAGCCAGACGGCTCCATCCACCCATCTGCTCCATCTAGGCGCAATCATAGATACCCGCCTTTGCATGGTGTATCTTTCACGGGACTCAGAGCCGAAGAATTATGTAGACATGGACAGTTTAATTACTGCAGAGGAGAAACTGGTTTTCTAAATTATTCCAGGTCGCCGAAAATATTTAATTAGATCATTCCTAGATAGATATAATTCCTTTCTCGAGGCTGACTTGAATCTTTCCTGATAATATCATGACTCTAAGGGGAGAAGGACATCCATCTGGCAAAACTGTAGAAGATGCGAGAGCCAGTTTGGTAAAGGGATCAGGCTAGAAACTAGGAGACCGTGAATTCTAGTCCTGTCTAAGCACAAAACCCACCTGGGTGACCTTGAGCCAGTCCCTTTCTCTCAGCCCTAGGAAGGAGGCAATGGCAAACCAGTTCTGGAAAATGTATTTAGTCAACATAAGCAACATAATACGAAGAGAGAAAGAAGCATATAGGACTTTAAGAGAAATGGAAGAAAAATATTGGTGAAGCATTTTAGATAAAAAACTTTGTAGATAAAACATATGATGAACGGTTGCGGGAATTGGGTGTGGCTAGTCTAGTGAAAAGAAGGACCAGGAGAGACATGATAGCAGTGACCCAATATTTGAGGGACCACCACAAAGAAGAGGGGGGTCAACCTATTTTCCAAAGCACCAGAAGGCAAGACAAAAAACAACAGATGGAAAGTAATCAAAGAGAGACTCAACTTAGAACTGAGGAGAAATTTTCCTGACAGGGAGAACAATCAACCCGTGGAACAGCTTGCCTTCAGAAGTGGTGGGTGCTCCATCACTGGAGGCTTTTAAGAAGAGACTAGAGTAGACAGCCACCTGTCTGAAATGGTATAGGGTCTCCTGCTCGAGCAAAGGGTTGGACTAGAAGACCTCCAAGGGCCCTTCCAACTCTGATATTCTATGTTGCATGCTCTATAATTCATTTCTGTCAGATCAGCTAAAAAAAAGGCTCAAGTGAACAGCTGCACCTCATCTGTTTCCCTTTGAATGGCCCCTTCCTCTTCCCAGCTCAAACCAGGATAAGCTGCTAAGCCTACTTATAATTCTCCTCTTACAAATGGGGTCATTTAAAATCTGAACCAGAAGAAAACAGTAACCTGGCCTATGGATTTCTCAGTCCCTGACATTTAAGGTTTCTCCTTCATCTAAATATTACATGATTGTGATGCTATGTTATTTTCTCCTGGAATGGCACACATACTGTCAAGTTGCAGAAGAATGCCCAGAGTAACAGGTGTCTCTTTTCAACCTGTTCCTCTCTCCACAGACACTCCTAAACATGGTTTTTTTTAATAAATAAATAAATAAATAAATAAATAAAAATAAATAAGTAAATAAGTAAATAAGTAAATAGATAGATAGATAGATAGATAGATAGATAGATAGATAGATAGATAGATAGATAGATAGATAGATAGATAGATAGATAGATAGATAGATAGATAGATAGATAGATAGATAAACAAACATCAATTTCGTTCTAAAACTCCGATCTCTTATTTATTTATTTTTAAATATGCCTGGACTTTTAGTTCAGCTTGTATTAAGAAGGAAGCAGCCCTGCTTTTCTACTTTTTACACACATTCTTTTTAAAAAATAAGAATTTATATTCTGCTAATTTTCTTTTTATTCTTTTAGATTAATAAATTTGGAGAGCACATCCAGAAATATAACATGATATGTACCTGCAACACATTGTAGAACTACTGTTTGGGGTAAATAGTGCTGGAGAGCACACACAGATGAAAATAACCTATAACACCCTCTATTCATTGCCGGAATAATACAACAATAATACAATGTCACCAAAAAAAAAAACACCCAAAACGTTTTTTTTAATCTCTGATTCAGGGCTTCTCTTTGTCTGAAACAAGAAATGAATCTGCCTATATGAAAATCTGCAACTTAAATTTCTATCGTGGCCGTCCAGAATACTAATATTCAACGTGAAATCCTGCTGGGCTCAACTGTTTGGCCTTGACATCCCCATCTGTTATTTAGCAAGAAATGCTATGCATAAGAAGAGCTGCATTAAAGTCAGCTCTAGCTCTTTCAGTAATAACCCACAGAAGGTATGAAAATCAAACTGGCCCGGATTACCTCCTTCCAAAGATCAGCATCCCCCATGATGCTCCCGTTTTTTCCTCCTGATTTCCTTTCGCCTAAAAATGCCAGGAATTCAATCTGAAATCTTCTGCCCACAAAGTAGGTGAGGGTCCATGCACAGGGTCTGGGACCACTTGCCAAGGCCAACTTACCGCTGTCAACTTTATGTGGGACAATTCAATGCTGTCTTAATGGTTTCATTCAGTTATTTTTTATTATTGGCGACATTTTCATCGAAATTGTTGTAACTCTTGTATTTCCGGATTGACTTTATTTTATGATGATTGGCCAACGTTCCATTGAGGTTAATTTAACTTTTTGCATTTTTTTGAATTGTCCTGGGTGAGTTTTCCCACAGTGGGTTGGCTGTGGTGAGTTGGTAGCGATGAGTTGTCCCATTCTGGCATGCATATCCCTGCCATTCAAGCCCAGAAGGACAAATGGGTTCCAGGATGGCCAAGGAACTCAGTACAGGTAGTCCTCAACATACAACAGTTTATTTAGTGATCACTGGAAGTTGCAACAACGCTGGAAAATGTGACTTATGAGCTTTTTCACACTTACGAATGTTGCAGCCTCCCCATAATCCCATGATCAAAATTCAGATGCTTGGCAACTGATTCATATTTATGACGGTCGCAGCGTCCCGGGGTCATGTGATCCCCTTTTGCGTCCTTCTGACAAGCAAAGTCAATGGGGGAAACCAGATTCATTTAACAACCGTGTTACTTATTGAACAACTGCAGAGATTCACTTACCAACTGTGGTGAGAAAGGTCATAAAATGGGACAACACTCACTTAACAAATTTCTCACTTAGCAACATAAATTTTCAGCTCATTTGTGGTCGTAATTTGAGGACTACCTGAACTAGTATTTAATTTCTGCTGGGGGGGAAAAGCACTCAGAAGCGAGTATATACTTTGAAGAGATGATTTGTTTCTGCTCCATCGGGGGGGGGGGGAATGCTGTGTATGTGCCTGAGATATTCTGTCCTAAATTTGATTTTGCTATCACTAATTACCCGATTTTGAACGAAGAACTCTAAAGTAGCGTTTAGTAGACAGCCAGATCAAACTGAAAAACAGACTTTGCAAGAAAACATCTGATGAACTTTTTAAAGCAAGCTACTCACTTCAATACTTATTCCGACACTTTCCCACGTCAGGACTTAGCACATTTTTTAAAATAAATAGCATCTTTGTTTGTTTGTGTGTATATAGATGTAGCTGAGAATCTTTTCAAGCATCATGTCATTAAATGTAGGTACATTTTTTTAAAAAAAATGGTCCAAACCTTATAATCTCACTGTAGATTTGAGGCATTTCACAAGAGGTTCGTAAAAACTTCACTTTTTAAAACTTGACAGTTCGTAAAATGTTTGACATTCTGGTCTGAATCATTCTGAAATCTCACTTACGAACATTCTAATCTTAAGAAATTTTGGCTGTTTTTTTAAATAATAATAATAATAATAATAATAATGATTATGGGGTTGCCAAATGCCATAAAAGCATGTTATGGACACGTTGGCATCAACAGCAGTATTGCCAACAACTAACAAGTCAGTCAACTGAGATGTTTAAACCCATTTAAAAGTTGATAGATTTGTACAAAGATTCCAGGATGAAAAAGGGTCAGGCAGTAAGAAAGCTTCTGAGCCATTCATAACACAGAATTTGCTTCTTTCAACTATTCACTAGTCTTGATTTTAAGACATTTACACTGATCGCCCGTCCTGCTACCTTAGTAGATAATTGCACCGATTAACTCATTTCTTCATAGGAAAGAAAGTGGTCAAATCTACAGAAATCCTTTTATTTGATGACCCGCTTTGTAATTATTTGCTTTGAGTTCCTGCCACTTGTTCACCTATTTTGACATTCCTCAAAGAGACATTGTGGCATTAGTGTTCCACTCAACTTCTTCACAGAGCATTGATGATGTCTACCTTCATTTAATCGCTCCCCAAATTCTTATGTCCCTGCTCCATCTTTTTTTCTGTCTGGTATATTGTCCTCACAGCTACAATTAGGTGGCCTTCAAACCTTATGCCATATTTTTTGCAGCAGTTCCAAATCTTTTGCTCAAAAGAATTATCCGTTTCTTTCATATGCCTGCATTTTTTTTTTTTTAAAAAAGCTGTAATTAAAATAATTACGAGGCTGCAGTCATTCCTCTGTGATTATATGGAGGTTCTTGAATTAAGAAGAAAGTAAATCAGAGAGGTATGCAAAATCAAATCCATCATGGGAAAAATACATAGAGGAATGTTTCTTTCTTCTCTTAACATTAGAATGGTCTTCTGCTGGGAAAGAGTCAGAAGCAATTTTTTTAAAAAAAAAAAATCCTTCCACATCATATAAACAAATGATGTAATTCACCACAATGGCAGGCTAATTGAAAAGACTTTGAAAGTAGCCTAGGCCATAGAGATCAAGGTATTAAGGTTACTAAGCTTGCTAACCCTACCTACAGTCCAAAATACTGTATGCTAAAAGTAGTTGTTTGGATAGAACTATGCAGAGAATCATAAGCCTAAGACTGAAAATCAGGCTTGTCAGATGCTATATTTTTTCTATCCTGCTCTATGGAGTAGAGAGTTGGTCTCTGACAGAAGGCCACCTGAAGAGACTAGAAGCATTTGAAATGTGGATTTACAGGCGGCTGTTACATATAAGCTGGGTGGACAAGATCAGAAATGAGGAGGTTTTAAGCCGCCTGGGAAAGCCAAGGGAAATCATCAAAACAATTAAAAAACGAAAGTTAGAATATTTCGGACATGTGATGCGACACCCAGAAAAATACGGCATACTCCATTTAATCCTCCAGGGAAAGATTGAAGGCAAACGAGGTCCAGGCAGAAGAAGAACATCATGGCTTCAAAATCTAAGGGACTGGTTTGGACAAAACTCAGCAGCACTTTTTCGTGCGGCTGCTGATAAAAACAGGATCGCCAACAGGATCGCCAACGTCCGATAACGGATATGGCAGAAGAAGAAGAAGAAGAAGATGCAGAGAATAGTTGCCCTCAACATCTAGCTTATAAATTTTCCAGCATGCCTGGCTGAGGAATTCTGGGAGTTGAAGTCCATAAGTCATAAAAGGGCCAGGTTTGAAGACCCTTGTTCTTGAGCATGCCGCAGATTGGATCAAGAAACAATCTTGAGTCTGTGATCCGGTAGATTCTGTGATCCGGTAACCAACTTACGACTGTTTGTCAACTTTGTCTTCGTTTTAGAGACTCCACACTTAAGACACCGGCTGTATCTTCAATGTCTCTCCAATATTTCTTCCACACGATTAACAATCTGCCCAAACTGATGCGTAGAAATCTCCCGCCATGCATTTGCCTCATCTAACCGCACGCATTTCTGAATGAACCTCATAAAGATTTGAAAATGCAACTTTTGTGTATTCTTAAGCTAAGCTGTGCAGCATACATTTCCAAGAAACTGAAATCAGGAGGGAACATCTGCTTCATTGGAACCTTAGCCTATGGCAAGGGGTTGAACTGGGTCAATCTGTAACTGAATTCCCCAACATGCAATTCTTCACGAATCCCCTAGTTAGATGCCAGATGTCCTTCCAAGGGCCAACTTTTCAGGAATTTAAACTACAGTGAGAAGGTGACATTACTCACCTTCTGCAGAATGTTCTCTCAGGAGCTCTGCCATCACCTCAAATTAAGGGGGGGGGAATGTTTTGTTACCAGCTGGTCTTGCCACTGAATTACCCATCAGGTGTTGCTATCATGTTTGTGTTAAACTGGTATCCAGATGGGGCTCTTTAGCACAGCTTCGATACAACACCACCAGCCCTTTTAAAAAGTTGCCTTTAAACATCTAATGTATGCAAATAAATGTGGCTCTTTATAATCGAGGTGATGATCAGCTACAATATCCCTGGATATTCAACTCTTTTAATCAAAATATGGTTTGGGTTACAAATGTCTTCCTTGAATTAAAGGTTCCTTCCCCCAGTGGGAAAACAAGGTGGCTTTGTACAAATTCAAGCTGTTTTTTTTTTCTTTCTATTTCTCTCCTTTGGACCAAATTAAAATGCTCGCAATAGCGCTCTTTCTCATATGTTCTAAATGGCATCATTAATTTTGCTCCTGGTTGGTGCAACTCCAAAGTTTTTTCCGTGGAAAGTTCTCAGTTCTTTTGTATTAACGTACGTAAAACACACACATGCAGTCAGACCTGGAAGCACACAAATCTACCTGCCTAAAAGTCTCAGCAGCCTCTTGCAAGTATGTGCCCTGTGATCCTGCTCATTATATTTTCAGGATATGATTTGGAGCCGATGTTAAGAATTCCACAGTTAAAGGAAGGCAGATTTCCGTGCATGTAAAAATAATAACTCCCCGGAAATTTGAAGGTGCAGAGGAAGTGAACACCAGTTGTGTTGACATGGTCTAAATTTAGACTAGGGGTCCAAACCTTTTGGACTAGGACCTTTGATGAGCATCCAAGAATGTGCTGGTGGGCATATCCTGGAGAAAAAGAGCTGTGGTGGTGCAGTGGTTAGAATGCAGTATTGCAGGCTAACTCACTGCTCACTGCCAGGAGTTCGATTCTGATCAGCTCAAGGTTGACTCAGCTTTCCATCCTTCCGAGGTCGGTAAAATGAGGACCCAGATTGTTGGAGGCAAATATGCTGAGTCTGGAAACCGCTTAGAGAGGGCTGTAAAGCACTGTGAAGCGGTATATAAGTCTAACTGTTATTGCTATTGCTAATATTGGGACCCCAGGGTTGGATCAGTTCACACATTTCTGTCAGGGAGATTATCTGATTACTTTTGAACCTATGATACCATAGGTCAGGGGTCTTCAAACTTGGCCCTTTTATGACTTGTGGACTTCAACTCCCAGAATTCCTCAGCCAGGCACGCTGGCTGAGGAATTCTGGGAGTTGAAGTCCACAAGTCATAAAAGGGCCAAGTTTGAAGACCCCTGCCATAAGTGAAAATCCAGGTTCCTTATACCACGTTTTCCCAACTTGGTACCCTCCAGTTGTGTTAGGACTGTAACTTCCAGAATGGCAAGCTGTCAGAAGAGGATGTTACTTGTTTTCGTGTATGTTTGGGTGTTGCACAATTCAGAAGATATCTAGTGACACACGAGGTCACAAGTGTCATCTACCGCAGGGCCTGCACCTCAAGTCATGTGGTAGGGCCAACCAGAAATGGATGCTATCCATCCCCATGCTTCAAGCGGAACCAAGCTACCGATTTCTTTACTATTTTGCAAAAACGTCACTACCTTAAATTGGTTACACAGCATTATGACAAATCAAAATGGCAGAGGGACCCACAGTGATAACTTTCAATGGCAGCACTAGCAAGCTACATCAAATCTGGTGAGGACACAAAGGCAATGTCCTAAAAATATTTTAGCCCACAGGATCCTCCTAAGTCCTGCTACTTTCTCCTTTTCTATCCCAGGGCTGTTGTCTAAGGCAATGTTTCTCAACCTTGGCAACTTGAGGACCTGTGGACTTCAACTCCCAGAATTCCCCAGCCGGCATTGCTACTAGCACTGTCATCCCAAGTTATCACTGTGGATCCAAGCGCCATTTTGACTTGAGGACCTGCGGACTTCAACTCCCAGAATTCCCTAGCCATCCATTCTGGTAGCTGAAGTCCACAGGTCTTCAAGTCAAAAATGGTGGTTGGATCCACAGTGATAACTTTGGATGACAGTACTAGCAATGCCGGCTGGGGAATTCTGGGAGTTGAAGTCCACAGGTCCTCAAGTTGTCAAGTTGTCAAGGTTGAGAAACACTGCTCTAAGGAGTTTCAGTTTGCAGTTGCAGTTTCTAAGGAGAAATTTCCTGACAGTGAGAACAATCAATAATGAAACAGAAGTTATGGGTGCTCAATCACTGGAGGGTTTCAAGAAGAGACTGGACAGCCCTTTGTCTGAAATGGCATAGGGTCTTCTGCTTGAGCAGGAGGTTAGACTAGAAGACCTCCAAAGGTCTCTTCCAACTCTGTTATTCTATGTTCTATGTTCCCTTGCCACTACAGTGTCCCTTATGCAGCAGGAACACTATCATTACTGCCCAAGCCTCCCTTTAATTTCTATCCCTCCCTGCTCCCAATTTCGAAAAACAACCACTCCGAAGCTTCCTTCCCTAGTTGGGCTCTTGTCAATTTTCCCAGCGAAAAGCTTTTGTGTTTGTACCGCTGTGCAGAGACAAAACGGGCTTCAGCTGGCATTTAATGGCCTGGAACGTTCATTCTCCAGTGCGTAAGGATAAAGCTTTCGTGCAATATTCCCAGGCTTGCGTTTTAACTTTTGGAGTGGGTGAGGAAACAGAGATGAAGCATGAAACTAGGCATGACAAACATATTATGCAATTATGTAAAATGGTTAAAAAAAAACAAAAAACAAAAAAATCAGGCATTTACCCATAACTTTCTCATGTTCGAAGCAATTCAGCCACCAGCGTACCCATGTCAACTCAGTTAAATGACTGTATACACGTAGCCCTCGGCTTACAAGCCCAAAATTTCTGTTGCTAAATGGGACGGTTGTTAAGTGAGTTTGGCTCCATGATAGGATCTTCCTTGCCACAGTCGTGAAGTGAGTCACTGCAGTTGTTAAAGTTAGGGGCACCGTTGTTCAGCGAACCTGGCTTCCCCCATTGACTTTGTTTGTCAGAAGGTCGTAAAAAGGGGATCGCATGTCCCCGGAACACTGCAAAGGTCATAAATATGAGTCCGTTGCCAAGCGTCCAAATTTTGATCAGGTGACGGTGAGGGATGCTGCAATGGCCGTAAGTGTGAAAAATGTACAACAAGTGATGTTGTAATGGTTTGAACGGTCACTAAAGTGTCGTAAGACGAGGACTGCCTATACTTTACCCTTTCCTTCATCCCTCCTTCCCTGATAATCTCCTAGTGCAGGGGTCCCCAACCCCCGGTCCATGGACCAGTACCGGGCCGCGGCATGCCAGCAACTAGTCCACACAAACAAGCAAAGCCCCATGCATGAGATGCAGGCAGCATACAAAACTACGCACCCTCCAGTCCGTGGAAAAACCTCTCTCCGTGGAACCGGTCCCTGGTGCCCAAAAGGTTGGGGACCTCTGGACTAGAAGACCTCCAAGGTCCCTTCCAACTCTTTTTCTCTTCTCTTCTCTATTCTTTAGTGCAGGAGTCCCCAACCTCTGGTCCATGGACCAGTACCAGGCCGCGGCATGCCAGCAACCAGTCCGCACAAACAAAGCCCCATCCGCGAGATGCAGGCAGCACACAAAACCATAGCTTCTCCAGTCCACAGAAAAACCTCTCTCCATGGAACCTGTCCCTGGTGCCCAAAAGGTTGGGGACCTCTGATCTAGAGAATATGAAATGGGGTCAATTCAGTTAAGCATTCAGATCAGATCAAAAAATTGCTCCAATGCATAATCCCAAACTGACTCTTCAAATCAGTTTGATGTTTGGACTGGTTCAGAATACTAAACCCCAGGTCTACACAAACACCAATCTGAACATGTTCGGTCCAATTCAGCCATTCAGAGTGTTCTGCTTAACAGCAGAATTAATTATCTTTGCTATACTGCTATCTATGCCCCATTGTAAGCAATTTGGGACAAGGCTTTCTCTCTCTCTCTCTTACTCTTTGCAAAGTGTCCGATGTACACACAGCGCTAGCTAAACGACAACATCAACCATCTTTTTCCATGGTGCTTTTATTTTTGCATTCGGATGTGTTCTGCCTTTTCCCATATAAGCCGCCGAGAGCCATTTTGATAATGGCAGCCCAGAAATATGTTTGCATAAATAAATAAAACCTTTGCAACATTAACTGCAAATGAAGTCTAGAGGACTATTCCTACTGCCCAGATGGTGAGAATGGAGCCAGCTTCACACCTGAAACTATCCGGAATGAGTTTCATTTGATGCCGGGTGAACCCAGTTCAATGGTGCTCGATTCCATAAATCCTAATTAAGCAAGCCGCGGATAAACCTAAGGTGTGAATGCAATGCAGAACCAAAAAAAAGCTTGGATGCCTTTCTTTTTTAACTAACCATCAGCATCCACAAAGAAGTATGAGTTTTCTAGCGATGCAGATCTCTGGAGCTGTTCAAAGGGCCTTTGGCCATTTGCAGAGCAGAACAAAACCCAACGTGATTGCTTAGCAACTATAACGTGTCTTATGATCACCAACCAAGTTGGGCAAAATAGCCAGCCTAGAGATATTTCTCCTTTTTTTTTTTTTCATTTTCATCACATCAGCATGGAAATACATCCCATGTGCCATAAATTGTGTGCAATGAGGCTTGGCATGTTGAACAGCTGCTGAAACGGGGCTGGCTCCCCTCTCTGGGTTTCACCCGTGCCTCTGAGTCACGACAGAGACCAGTCGATCACAAAGACATCATCTCCGGATCTGCTGGTCAGGAGAGCTTCCTGCCAACCGTGGTTGTTTTATTCACTGATGGTCAGGCAGAGAGGGTGGAGGCAGCTGTTCCTGCCTGCCTGGCTGCCACTTTTAACACTAACTCAACATCTGTTTGAGCTTGCTGCCAGCCTGCCTCTGGGCTGTTTGAACCCGATATCTGTCTAAACACCTCCCTGTTCCTTGAACCATTAATCTGGAAGGTCACCTGGTTGGATATGAAGATGGAGAAGAGCTTAAACAGCAGGAGGAGCACTGCATAATAGGAGGAAAGCCGCAGAGATAAGCGTCTGGCATTAAACCATCCCTTTCTGTTTGTATTAAGAAGGAAATTTTGGATCTCCATCCAAAAATTTAGGACCACAAGGACTTTGAAAGGCATGTCTTCCAGAATGTCTTCCTGGTCTTTTAGCCTTCAATGCACGTGGTGAGCACTGAGTTGTAGGCTGTAGCTCGGCTAACGTTTTAGTGTTTTCTACCTGCTATAAATTATTTCCAGCCTTGAGTTTAAGACACTGTTGCATCCTATAGAATAGAATAGAATAGAATAGAATAGAATAGAATAGAATAGAATAGAATAGAATAGAATAGAATAGAATAGAATAGAATAGAATAGAATAGAATAGAATCGGAATGGTTGCTGGAATTGGGAATGTGTCGTCTAATGAAGAGAAGGACGAGGGGCAGTGGTGGGATTCAAATATGTGAACAACTGGTTCTCTGTATGGATGCCGCTTCCGGAAGTCCATTCTGGGCCTGGGCAACAAAAAATTAGCTACCAGTTCTGCCGAAGTGATGTAAACCGGCTGAATCCCACCACTGCCTGTAAGTCAAGGACTAACCGTAATTTAAATGTGGCTATGCACACCAGTGTGATACATATTATCGTCCTTCCCTTTTAATGATGCAATCCCTAACACCAGCTGCACGTCTCCTTCTCCTACACCTGTCTGTTTAGTTCAACGCAACGTCCCTGTACTCCAGGAATCTTTTCGCACCCCTCCATCTGTTTCATCACGTAGACGTGCTTGTTTATTTGATGATGGCTGCAGGAGGCAGGAGAGATTCTCACCAGTCTCTTTGCTCTTGAAGTGATGGCATGAATGCATCGGAACTGACGGTGTGTGTGTGTGAGGGGCGGTTTGGGGGGGGGGATATGACAGAAGAGAGCAGCCCCAGATAAACCCATAATTCTGCCATCTCCAGGCTGCCTCTCGGAATGAGGACAGTGAAGGTTAGAAGAAGAGTTAGTGCTAAGGTCTGGAACGGCACGCAAATAAATTTTGTTCCCCTCAACTTATCTCTTTTGTTCTAAGTCTTCAGCAGCGATGAATAGCAGGGCGCAGAGAGGATAGACACCCTGACCCGACATCAGGGTCTCCCTGGCCCTTTTCTGCCATCTAGTGTCCCTCCCTTGTCGAGCTTCTGTAATTTAAATAGTTCTCCTAAGGAGAGGGACAAGAACAGAAAACGCACTGATGGGAGAGAGTCTAGTGGTGAAGGCGCCAGGTTAGAAACCAGGAGATGGTGAGTTCTAGCCCCACCTTAGGCACGAAAGCCACCTGGGTGTGTTTGAGCCAATCACCAGGAGACTGTGAGTTCTAGTCCTGCTTTAAAGCAGGAAAGCCACCTGGGTGTGTTTGAGCCAACCACCAGGAGACTGTGAGTTCTAGTCCTGCTTTAAAGCACGAAAGCCACCTGGGTGTGTTTGAGCCAACCACCAGGAGACTGTGAGTTCTAGTCCTGCCTGAAGCATGAAAGCCACCTGGGTGTGCTTGAGCCAACCACCAGGAGACTGTGAGTTCTAGTCCTGCCTTAAACATGAAAGCCACCTGAGTGTACTTGAGCCAACCACCAGGAGACTGTGAGTTCTAGTCCTGCCTTAAGCATGAAAGCCACCTGGGTGAGTGAGCCAATCACCAGGAGACTGTGAGTTCTAGTCCTGCCTTAAAGCATGAAAGCCAGCTGGGTGACTTTGGGTAAGGCACTCTTTCTCAGCCCACCTGACAGGGTTGTTGTTGTGGAGAAAATAAATGGAGGAAGGTGTATTAGGTGTGTTTGCTGCCTTGAGTTACTAATACTAATACTAATACTAATACTAATACTAATACTAATACTAATACTAATACTAATACTAATACTAATACTAATACTAATACTAATACTAATAATAATGATGATGACGATGACGACGACGACGACGACGATGAGGGAAGGATATAAATAAGTAAATAACAAATACATGTGGCCAGAAGTTAGGAAATCATCTCAAAGCAGGGGAGAACCTCAGGATCTCAAACGGGACAACCTCTGACTTGATCAGTACCGACAAAGCAGCCAAAACCTTCTCAAGGCAAAGAGGAAAGACAAAGCCGGGGACATACAGTAATTCTTCTGATGCACACGTCCTAATCAGCTCACTTGCCACACTGAGGGAGAAATGGTTCTCGTTCTTTGGGTGTTTGGACCTGCTTTCGGGCCACCTCCAACTTGCTTGAACCTCAGTTCATCTGAAGAAGGGGCATGTTGGGAGGAAACGGGATGGACTTATTCTGCCGAACCTGAGACAAGCACAACCTGGTCTCCCCTACCTATTGCCTTCCGGGTGGGTTGTGATCAGTACTTTTAATCAGAGATGTCATAAGACACATTGGCTGGAAGTTCTTGGGGATTGCGGTCTAAACAGAAGCCCAATCAATGAAAACAGCAATAGCCCCAGCACTTAAAGACTTATATAGTGCTTTGCAGCCCTCTCTAAGCGGTTTACAGAGTCAGCATATTGCCCCCAAACAATCTGGGTCCTCATTTTACCGATCTCGGAAGGAGGGAAGGCTGAGTCAACTTTGAGCTGGTCAGGATCGAACTCCTGGCTGTGGGCAGAGTTAGCCTGCAATACTGCATAAGCAAATGTCTACGGAGATTCTCAGTCATCCAGGTCATGGTTGTCCCAAAGGTGCTTTTTTTCACGAGGCAACTGGACTTTCTTGTTTTTCTTTTGAAGACGTTTCGCTTCTCATCCAAGAAGCTTCTTCAGCTCGTCTTCAAAGAAAAACAAGAACGTCCAGTTGCCTCGTGAAAAAAAGCACCTTTGGGATCTGCAATACTGCATTCTAACCGCTGCGCCACCACGGCTCTTTTGCAAAATATAATAAATGTTGAATTTATTTTTTGCTTATTGCCCACCACATATTGAGGATTCCATATTTGCTCATGCAGCATATTTATATAACGGCTTTAAAGTATTACCAACAGCATGTCAACTGTACTGCTAATCTCTTTTCTGATAATCTCCAGAATGAAATTGGGAAATGGATAATCTCCAGAAATGAAATTGTTTCTTTTTTTTTTTTCCCTCCACTTTCTCACCAGTTTTATTCCATGATTTTCATTATACTACTCCTAGATTCTTTTCTTGATCGTTACCAATGTAGATTCCCCTGAATTTAGGTGTCATGGTTCCGACAGATGAAAGTCTTCAAAGAACTTCGAGGTATTGTTTACCTTAAAGAGTCTTTATTTTGAGTAGCATAACATCGGCACTGCATAATCGAAGCCAAAAACTGAATTTCCCTCCCCTAAGCACATAGTATCAAAGCACAATTCCCTCCTCCAATTAACAGTCATAAATCACATCCCCCAATTAGCTTGAAGCGCGGACTTCCTCTCTCGTTCTCCAGCCCGCCAATTCCTTATCAGCTCTGGTTACAATAACCTTGATTCTCACACTAAGTTCAGTGTTGTTATGTCTAGCTGAACTCTCGTTCACATTCCCCCCTCCCAGCATCATCAAACTGTAAAAGCAAAAGGTAAAAGATGGCTACATTTCCATCTGTTGTCAATGCAAAAACATCCAATGTTAGCAGCGTTGACATTAGGATTCTTCACCACCACTACCATAAACCAGTATAGTTCTGTTGTAGTTTTGTCTGTGAAAACAATTTCCAGAGTATTATTGTTTTCTCCTAGGTCTTGTCGGACGTGTTATTAAAAAATGAACACAGCTATGAAACGCAGTAAAAAAAAAAAGAGCCAAGTATCAAAACCATGTAACCACCATTGGACAATGATGCTCAAACACCTTAACTTCAGCACTCTCGTTTTGAAAAGCACTTCCAATTTCCTAATCAGTGGCTTTCTCTCTTTTGAAATGAGGCTGAAATATTTTTTTTAAGATGGAGAAATACTGACACCTGCTGGCTCTGTCTGTTCATTACAGCGAAACGAATATGCCTGTTTTCTTTTTGCAGAGCTAGGAGGGGGGAAAAAAACACCAACCAAATAAAGACAGAACATATGATTAGAGTTTGGCCCGTTTCCAATTTATAATGCTATTACAAACATGCGGTGTTAAGTCTCCTCACTCCCATATTTTATTTTGAAAAGAAAATTGCCTGGAAATCTGTATTGGAATTGGACTCATTTTCAGGGCGCCCCAAACACCAATCTTTGCATGCATCGTTAGGGATTAGAGGTAGCAACGCACATTTTGACAGCCCAGAATTGCAGCACACAATTAACACGAGAGGGCAAGAAGGAGCAAAAGAAGCCTTTTTAGGAGATGCAGATTAAATCGGTTTTCTAAAAAATGGTTCTTAACAAAATTCCTTAAGAATAATATGAGGAAGACGAAAGTCTTCTGCTTAAAAAACGTATGACCGATAGACTTGACCTGATTCCTATAGAGTTCTTCAAACAATCCACTTTTTAAGGTTTTTTTTTTCTCCTTAGGCTAAAGGTTTCCTAAACACTGGTTCCTATAGGTTCCAGTTCCTAGAACTATAAGTTCTAGTCATATTCTTAGACCATCAATCTGCTTCCTAGGGATTGGGTGCCTCACTCCAGCAGAAATCAAGATACTGAATCTAGGCATAAAAAAAAAAAAAAATCCATTGTCCCCTCAACATACCTATAACCTTTTGAGTCCCAGTCAACCTCTAGAAAAGTGTTTCTTAACTTCAGCAGTTTTCAGATATGTGGACTTCAATTCCTAATTCCCCAGCCATTATGCTGGCTGGGGAATTCTGGGAGTTGAAGTCCACACAACTTTGAGTTGCTGAGGTTGAGGAACAGTGCTCTTCACCAGGGGTGTCAAACTGCTGGCCCGCGGGCCGGATGCATCATAGCGAAACTGCGCCCACCCCATTGCCGCAATGGCAAAAAAGTACGATATGTCGCAACACGTCACGTGACGTTGCGAGTTCGACACCCCTGCTCTACACCAATACCCCTTAATTCAGCAGGGTAATATTTGTGTTAATACCTCTACGTGTATACATGCTAAGTCTTACTGCATCTATTTTGCTTAATGCTCTATCCAAAGAGTATCAAGTTTGGAACTAGTGGCTCATTTTTTCCCCTCCCTTCTTATTCAGGAGCTGAAGGCAGTTGACATAGGGAGCCTTCCTTTTACCTCTTCCTAAAGCAGGGGTGTCAAACCGTGGCAACTTGAAGACTCGTGGAGTTCAACTCCCAGAATTTCCCCAACCAACCAGAATGGCTGGCTGAGGAATTTTGGGAGTTGAAGTCCACAAGCCTTCAAGTTGCCAAGATTGGACACCATTGTCCTATATAGCAACAAGCTAATGAGCTAGGATGGAATGAGGGAGGAAGAGACTGTCTTCAAAATCACCCAGAGAGCATCTGTGGCTGAGGATGGATTAGCATTTAGGTCCTTCTCTTCTTAGTCCACCTCCTTAACCACTACACCACACTGGCTTTAGAGAATGGTGTTTCCAGTCAGAACAGGTGACAAAATGGGGCTGTGGGTGGGGACAACTAAGCTTTCTCCATTCTGTATGTGTTATAATTTGCAATCCAGAGAAATTCTACATGAGAGAAACTGCATTTTAACAAGCTGATTTATTTATCTCCCAATAGTGTATGTGTCTTGGAAATTCTATTATTTTAGGAGCATTCTAGAGAAGGATTCTGTCAGGGCGATTTGACCATTCCAAGTTCCATAATGATCATTTTGTTAATCTTTCATCCCTTTTATCCGATAAACTCTCTGGGTTCAAAAAGTGAAGGTAGACATGGCTTCCCTGCTGGGAGAACTTGATCAAAACACTCTTCCCAATGATGCTAATGAGGCCCTCTGGCTAATTAAACTAAAAATGATTAAAAGAACATAACACCACTAGAAGCTAAGGCCTCACTTCATCAGAGAAGTTTTATCTGCCACCAGAACTGTGCATGTCCCTTCACGGCTTGCCTCCTCTTTTAGTGTAATGTAGACAATCTGCAATTTTGAGAGGACACTGTAGGAGAATGTTTCTCAATGGTTTCTGAATCAGAGAGAGAGAGAGAGAGAGAGAGAGAGAGAGAGAGAGAGAGAGAGAGAGAGAGAGCTCTGAAGAAGCTTCTTGGATGAGAAGCGAAACGTCTTCAAAGAAAAGCGAGAGAGTCCAGTTGCCTCTTGAAAAAGCACCTTTGGGACCACCACGACCTGGATGACTGAGAATCTCCATAGACGCAGAATAATAGAGGTCAGTAGAAACAACTTTTCAGGTCAACCTCTTAGAACAATTAAGTAATCTTAAAAGAAATTTGAAAGAAATTCTAAAGCAATTTGAGAATAAAGGGGGAACCAAAAACCAGGTGGGTTTATTTTTGTTGTTGTTTTTTTAGTAAAAGGAAACTCTTGGGAAATTGAAAAACAGTTCTGGAAGAACTTTGATCTATAATGTTAAAATGGTGACCCTTCACAGTGAATAGCTAAATTCTGAATTTACATGGTGAACACTTTACACATTATAATAATAATAATAAAGTTGGAAGGGACCTTGGAGGTCATCGAGTCCAACCCCCTGCTCAGGCAGGAAATCCTACACCATTTCGGACAAATGGCTGTCCAGTCTCTTCTTAAAAACCTCCAGTGTTGGAGCATTCACCGCTTCTGGAGGCAGGTTGTTCCACTGGTTAATTGTTCTATCAGGTAGTTTCTCCTTAGTTCTAGGTTGCTTCTCTCCTTGATTAGTTTCCATCCGTTGCTTCTTGTCCTGCCTTCAGGTGCTTTGGAGAATAGCTTGACTCCCTCTTCTTTGGGGCAGCCCCTGAGATATTGGAACACTGCTATCATGTCCCCCCTCGTCCTTCTCTTCGTTAAACTAGACATACCCAATTCCAGCAACCGTTCCTTATATGTTTTAGCCTCCAGTCCCCTAATCATCTTTGTTGCTCTTCTCTGTACTCTTTCTAGACTCTCAACATCTTTTTTACATCGTGGTGTCCAAAACTGGATGCAGTATTCCAAGTGTGGCCTTACCAAGGCATTGTAAAGTGGTATTAATACTTCGCGTGATCTTGATTCTATCCCTCTGTTAATGCAGCCCAGCACTGTGTTGGCTTTTTTGGCAGCTGCAGCACACGGCTGGCTCCTATTTAAGGGATCGTCCACTAGGACTCCGAGATCCCTCTCACAGTTACTACTATTGAGCAAGGTACCCCCTATACTATACCTGTACATTTGGTTTTTCTTGCCTAAATGTAGAACCTTACTTTTTTCACCATTGAATTTCATTTTGTTAGATAGCGCCCAGTGTTCAAGGTCTGCCAAAGAACAGTTGCATAGACGGTTCGTGTTGAGGGTCTACCTAATCAAACTCATTGGGTGAACCCGTACATCGTGTCTCTAAGAGCTGAATACTGAAGAAATCACAAGTTTTGGGTACTTTTGCATAGCAAACAAAGTCAAAGCAAAGGCAACTTCATCTTGGCTTACTTCAATGTGCAAACCAACTCATGGTTTCTCCATATCCACATAGCTCATCGGACAACACACTCTGGGATAAAGCCAACCTTCTCCCAAGACTTCACATTGAGAAGGAAGATCAATAACCGTGGTGAAGCTGGCATTTAAAAATGCTCCATTGACGTTATTGATCTCTTGATTAAACTAACAAACTTTGAGATACTTCTCAGATTCCTGAGAACGTAATAGCAAAACATTAGGCTGGGTATATTTTGTAATAGGTTGAAAACTATTGATCTCTGAAAATGCATTGCAATCCGTTTGTGTCTTTAGCGCTATTACATTTTATCAGCCAATGAACCATTTCTTGATAAATCATGGGAAGAAATCTTAGCAATTATAAGCCTACAGCAGATGCTCTTTCCTTCCTTTCTTCAAGGCATCTCCCCTTCTCTCAAGACTGGATCGAGTATATGGATTCACGTGTCACACTAAATCATTCTATGACTCCCTTCGTTTTGGCTTGGTAGGATATACAGGACTCTCAACCTATGACCATGATTGAGCCCAAAATTTATGTTGCTAAGCGAGACAGTTGTTAAGTGAGTTTTGCCCCATTTTTAAGACCTTTCTTGCCAGAGTTGTTAAGTAAAACACTTAGTAACATGGTTGTTAAGTGAATCTGGCTTCCCCATTGACTTTGCTTGTCAGAAGGTTGCAAAAGGTGATCACATGGCCCTGGAACACGGCAAACATCATAAATATGAGTCAGTTGCCAAATGTCTATCTGTCTATCCATCCATCCATCCATCCATCCATCCATCCATCCATCCATCCATAAGGAGAAACATCCTGACAGTGAGGACAATTAACCAGTGGAACAGCTTGCCTCCAGAAATCGTGGGCGCCCCATCACTGGAGATTTTGCCTTTTCGGCCTGGGCTGTGAATGAATAGGGAATCTCAAGAGGCATCTTTGCTGTCTGTAAGAGTAAATGCTTCATTCTCAACAAGAGTGTTTTGAATGAATTTTGGCCTGTCTCAGACACCTGAGGAGACTGAAGGCTTGGCTGGAGAAATTGACATCAGATGTCCAAAGGCTTGAATGAAGAAAGTAAGAAAGATTTAAGCCAGATGGAAGAATTGCAACGTGCTGTTAAGAAGCCTGAAACGGCAAATCTCAAAATTTGCCGCTAACAATCATGAATACCCAGGACTGGTTCCCAGATACTTTAATTTGGATATTTGACTTTTGGACAGCAATCTGGTAAATTCAACCTTCAGCCACCTTCATTTCACACCTGCTGCTTTTCTCCATTCAAACAATATTGCAATTGATATGGTAGCATCTTTGGGCATAGACCTTGACGTGGGACACAATTGAGTCCCAAATTTCCTGTTGCTAAGCGATACATATATTGAGTGAGTTTTGCCCCGTTTTACAACTTGTTTTGCCACCGTTGTTAAGTGAATCACTGCCGTTGTTAAGTGAGATGGTATAGGTCAGGGGTAGGCAATCTTGGCATGGCTAGCTCAGGAATTCTGGGAGTTGAAGTCCACGAGTCATAAAACAGCCAAGGTTGCCTACCCCTGGTATAGGTTCTCCTGCTTGAGCAAGGGGCTGGACTAGAAGACCTCCAAGGTCCCTTCCAGCTCTATTCTATTCATATTCATACGTATTCAGTTAGTCATATGGTTATTAAGTGAATCTGGCTTCCCCATTGACTTTGCTTGTCAGAAGGTCACAAAAAGGGGACCACGTGAGCCTAGGACACTGCAACCATCATAAATATGATGCCATGGTTCCGATAGATGAGACCAGTAGAAATAAGAACTCTGAGGCAACTGTTTTCCTCAAAGAACCCTTTTAATGGCTACGTAACATCAGCATGAACAAAGGTGAAACCAAGACTGAGTTCCCCCCCCCAAAAAAGGTTACAAAGTGAAAGTTGAACTCCCCACCCCTTAGTGTGTCATAAATCACAATCCCCAATTAGCACCTTTGGCGGGCTCTCTAACGGTAGCTCCAGCCTGCCAAACTCTTAGGCTGCTTGACCTTGGTTCCCACAGGAAAGTTATTGTTTTGACTAAACTGGAAGAATGCATCTCCCCCCTCCCATTGCTGTAGCAAACGAAAAAACGAAGGAACATGGCTGTATTCAGAACGTTTGAAGGTTTGACGTATGAGTCAGTTGCCAAGTGTCTGAATTTTGATCCCGTGACCACGGGGATGCTCCAATAAGTGTGAAAAACGGTCACTTGCCGTTGCAACTTGGAACGGTCACTAAACAAACAATTGTAAAATGAGGACTACTTGTATTTCATTGCCTGATACTGCATTAGGTCTATTGCAAAAAAAAAAAAAAGGCACATTATACCGAAAAATATGAATATATTAACTGGGAGGGTAGCATTCACCTGAATGCTGTCCCTTTATAACCAGGATAGTTACATTTTCTTGGAAACAAATCAAGGACGATGAACCTGGGAAAGGAGGCAAATTGGAAAGAGGTTCCTAAGAGTAAAAAGAAAAATGTTTACAACTTTGCTTTTCCAAAAGTAAATGCAAGAGCAACCTCCCCCCCCCCAAAAAAAAAGCTTTATAAAATGCCTATTCTATTAAAGATATCTAAAAAGCATAAAAAGTGATGAAGCTATAAGAAACAAGTATTAAAAAGGATTTCGGCAATCAGAAATGTGCATTAAGGAACGCCAATTGTTCCATAAAAGTTAAATGACCAAAATAAAAGGACAAAAATGCATTCTTGAAAAATAAATAAATCTAAACGGCAAGATTTTAGCAAGCAAGCAACCCTTGAGGTTGGAAACAATGCCTGTGTTTGCCGCAACTTCTGCCTGTGGCAACCTGTGTGAAAAACGCTATGATTTTGGACCCGGACCGACCGAAGACCTACAAGGACTCTATGACCTTTGATGATGCTTCTGCCTGCTCCTTGCAAATGTGCTTGCTTGGACCTTGCCTAAACATTATCAAGAAATCTGGAAACTGTTGGGAATTGTGGGTGCAGCTCCATACACACCCTGTGTCAATGCTGCTAACATTGGATGTTTGCTTTGACAACAGTTGGAGATGCAACCATTTTCTTCTTATGTTTTACTTTTAGAGTTAGAGTTAAGAGTTAGATGAGGCTGGGGGGAGGAATGTGCATGAGAGTTTAGATCGACATAACAATACTGGACCTAGTGTGTGAACCAAGGTTATTGAAATAAGAGATGATAAGAATTGGTGGGCTGGAGAACTGGAGGGAAAGCCTGCATTTCAAACTAATTGGAGAATGTGATTTATGACTGTTAATTGGAGGAGGGAATTGTGCTTTGATACTATGTGCTCAGGGGAGGGGAATCCAGTTTTTGGCTTCGACTGTGTTAGTGTCCCGATGCTATGCTACTCAAATAAAGATTCTTTAAAGGTAAACAATGCCTGGAAGTTCTTTGAAGAGTTTCATCTGTCGGAACCATGACACCCTGCCTGCTGCTGTTGCAATTACTCAAGCCAAGTCAAGCCTTTGAAGTGTACTATCTAGTAGTGTGTGTAAGTGATTGTGAGAAAAGACATCTAGGACAGGACAGTTGGAGACCTCCATATTGATCATTCCACCTGATAGAGACCATGGCTAGAGTTAGCAAGGATGCTGGGTTGCTGATTTCTTCAACACAACAATAACAATAATAGTAATAATAGAGTTGGAAGGGACCTTGGATGTCTTCTAGTCCAACCCCCTGCTCAGGCAGGAAACCCTACACCGTTTCAGACAAATGGCTGTCCATTCTCTTCTTAAAAACCTCCAGTTTTGCAGCACACACAACTTCTGGAGGCAGGTTGTTCCACTGATTAATTGCTCTAACTGTCAGGAAATCTCTCCTTAGTTCTAGTCCAACTCTCTCCAATACTTCCTGTGCCTGCCAATGGGGAAGCACTTCCCGCAGGAGAAGCTAATTAATTTACCTTTCTAATGGAGGAAACAACTTGGTTGTGTAAATAAATAAAATAAAAATGAAAAGGTCACCTGTGTTGCAACATGCAGCGAGCAATCCATTAGCATATATCTGCATACTAACAAGAAGAGGAGGGTGAGACAGGACAATTTTACAAGAGTTGCCTCTTTCCCTTTTTCTAGAAAATTTAATTTCACCCACGTCGCTCTTCCATACCCATTCCGCATTTTTAGCTACAGACGGTAGACAACCTATTCAGAAGAAATTCTTTTGGTGCAGATTTTACAAAACCACCTTAGTGCAGGAAAAGTTTGGATGCAAGTTCAGATTCTCTTTTTCCTCTTATCTTTTCCAGCTTAGGTTGCTGAACCAGAACAGTGAATAAACAAACAGTCAAATGGACCCTGGTTCTGTAGAGCCTGGTCGAGCCGAATATTTGTGGGTCAGCAAAACCAGAATGATTGACAGCCAGTTTGGTCTAGTGGTTAAGGCACCAAGCAAGAGACTGTGAATTCAAGTCCCAGCTTAGCTTGAAAGCCAATTTGGGTGACTTTAGGCCAGGGGTCTTCAAACATGGCCCTTTGATGACTTGTGGACTTCAACTCCCAGAATTCCTCAGCCAGGCACGCTGGCTGAGGAATTCTGGGAGTTGAAGTCCACAAGTCACAAAAGGGCCAAGTTTGAAGACCCTTGCTTTAGGCCAGAGGTAGGCAACCTTGACTCTTTTATGACTCGTGGACTTCAACTCCCAGAATTCCTGAGCCAGCCATGCTGAGGGAAAAGGGAAAGGTTTCCAAGCTGAGCCATGCTGGCTCAGGAATTCTGGGAGTTGAAGTCCACGAGTCATAAAAGAGCCAAGGTTGCCTACCCCTGCTTTAGGCCAATCACCAGGAGACTCTGAGTTCTAGTTCCGCCTTAGACGTTAAAGCCAGCGAGGTGTCTTTAGGCTGGTCAGTCTCAGCCCCGCTCACCTCACAAGGTTGTTGTTGTGGGGGAAAATAGGAGGAGGAAGTTGTGTTGGATATGTTCACCGCCTTGGGTTATTTGTAAAAATTAACAGAGGCTGGATACGAACAAAAACCCCAATTAAATTAAATTTAAAAAGATAAACAGTTTCAGGATTACTACCATGGAGTTCAGGAAGGTAGGATTTCAACAATGTCTCCCTCTCTTGGCTGCGCCTAGTTCAAGGTACGAGCTCTTCATAGCAGTTATTTAAAAAGTAAATAAATAAAAACAAGGGGACTACCAGTCAGCCTCTGGAGATATTCTTTATACTGAGGCCACACCTGGGCTTCTTTTGATTCTCCTGGAAAGTACAGAGGGCTGCAAAAGTCATCTGGAAGCCCATTCCACTGAATGTTTAAACGGAGCTGGCTTTCCAAACTGAACTGAAGAATCTCTTTGAATCCTCAGATGACTATTGACTCCGTTTGGGTTGATTCATTTGAACCGATGCAGAGATAGCTTTTTCTTTTCTTTTCTTTTTTGCCAAACTGGTTCCGAGTTCTGAATCAAGACCACCCAGTATAAACTTTCTTCATTTCAATCCGTCCCTCTCCAAAACGGAAGAGAAACTAGCTCAGGAGAGAACGAGCAGAGCGGATAGGGAATGCGAGAGAAGGGAGCAGGGTGTTCAGGTTGCGATTGGTCACTACGATGTAAAAAAGATGCTGAGACTCTAGAAAGAGTGCAGAGAAGAGCAACAAAGATGATCAGGGGACTGGAGGTTAAAACATATAAGGAACGGCTGCTGGAATTGGATATGTCTAGTTTAATGAAGAGAAGGACGAGGGGTGACATGATGGCAGTGTTCCAATATCTCAGGGGCTGCCAAAAAGAAGAGGGAGTCAAGCTATTCTCCAAAGCACCTGAAGGCAGCACAAGAAGCAATGGGGGAAAACTAATCAAGGAGAGAAGCAACCTAGAACTAAGGAGAAACTTCCTGACAGTTAGAATAATTAACCAGTGGAACAACCTGCCTCCAGAAGCGGTGAATGCTCCAACACTGGAAGTTTTTAAGAAGAAACTGGACAGCCATTTGTCCGAAATGGTATAGGGTTACCTGCCTGAGCAGGGGGTTGGACTTGATGACCTCCAAGGTCCCTTCCAACTTTATTATTATTATTATTATCTAAAGCTGCAAAGCGGAGAGAGAAGGAATCCCTGATGCCCAGATCCGATTCCTCCTATGGAGAGGCCTTCCGAAAATCCCTCTTCATCTTTATTCTCGATTGTTAGTTTATGCTAGCTTTTATGTGCACGTTGAGTAAAATTTAAAAAAATTATTATGTGGGAAAGAAAAAAAAGAGAACATCCTTTAAAAAGTAAATAATGCCGGTAATAGATCAATTTGGCAGTACACGGCTCTTTAGACAAGGATGGTGCTGTTCTACCATCAGCCACCAGAGGGCGCCCCAACTCTAACATTCTCCATGCTGGCCATCCCTGCCCAATTTAAATGCAGCTTCTTCTGTCTTCTGCGGTTTGTTCTGTGTATATTTATTTTCAATGAGGTCAAGAGTATCAAGGTTGTAAAATAACTTATTTTCACTTGCTTTCTTCCCAGATCTCTTGGAAAGAGCTCCTGAAGTCAATTATCTTCTGATGGGGTCCCGGGCTGCCTGTCTCTATTCTTTCTCTTTCTTTTTCTTTCTTTCTTTCTTTCTTTCTTTCTTTCTTTCTTTCTTTCTTTCTTTCTTTCTTTCTTTCTTTCTTTCTCTTTCTTTCTTTCTTTCTCTTTCTTTCTTTCTTTCTTTCTTTCTTTCTCTTTTTCTTTCTTTCTTTCTTTCTTTTTCCTTTCTTTTCTTTCTTTCTTTCTTTCTCTCATCCCTTTTCCCTTCTCTACCCTTCACCACCCACCGATCAACGGATAATCAACAAGGAGGGCTGCAGAGTGGAACAATTTTCTCAGCACCCCCTCCTCCCCAACCTGCGTTATTCTCCTCCCTCCCTCCAAACACACACACACACACACACACACACACACCTCTTTTGTTGAAGATGTGAAATCTCTGCAAAGAGACTTTAAAAAGCAGTCGTCTACAAAAGAGCCAAGGAATTTCGGATGGCAGGGCCTGGGAGAAAAGCCACTTTGGAACATGCTGGAAGTAAGATCCACCCTCATCCGTCTGGCCTTTCCTTAAAATCTGGCTCTGCCGGTGGGCCTGGATCCCCAGTGGAGAAGCTGTAAGCTGGAGACGGTTGGTGCAGGGATAGAGAAGGCACCACCTCTATTCTGCTTGAGCCCTTGGGTTTTTTTTTAACCTTTATCTTAACTTTTAAATTGTTTTTAGCAATAGCAACAGCAGTAGCACTTAAGACTTATATACCACTTCACAGTGCTTTACAGCCCTCTCTAAGCGGTTTATAGAGTCAGCCTCTTGCCCCCAACAATCTGGGTCCTCATTTTATCGACCTCGGAAGGATGGAAGGCTTGAGCCGGTCAGGATCGAACCCCTGGCAGTCGGTAGAATTAGCCTGCAATACCGCATTCTAACCAATGCGCCACCAGGGCTCTTTTTACATTTATACACTTTTTTTATATATTTTACTGCTCTAAGCTGTCCAGGAGTCGCGTTGGATAGCGAGGTGGACACCCTATCAAGTTAATTAATGAACTAATAAATAAATAAATAAATAATTTAAAGAGGCTAGGTCAAAGATCAGACAACCAGGGGCAGGTTTTGATTTCTCAAGAGTCCATGTGATGAGCGGTTACAATGCAGGACCAGAACAGATGAGGAACAGATATGGCTGTTACCTTGCTTTGCTAACAGTTGTATCGAGAGGATATTGTCAAAAAATCAAGATGGCAGATGGGGAAGTGCAGTTGGAGCCCTTAAAATGCATTACATGTCACACAGGTATGGCTGTGCCCATCATTTTGACTTTTTCTGATCCTTATGCAGAAGCTCCTATTTTCTATACATGGCAATCCATCACAAGATGCTCTGATTGGTCAATAAACTATCAATACTTTCAAGAAATCAATTAAGGAGGCCGTGATAGAAAAGCAATTAATTTAGGGCTGGTTGCAATTTTTTTTTTTTAGCACAGCATAATTTCTAGGGGTGTTGTTCCGGGGGCAGGGGGAGAAATGGAAGGGGAGAGATCCCTATGCAGCTTCTGGAGATAGAGTGGGATATAAATATAACCATTCAGGAAATGGTTATATTTTAAATGATCAGGAAAATAAAGTAAAGCGAAGCAAAAGAAAAGCATAAAAATATATGCTGATTTTCAAAGTGATGATATATGCATTTCATTGCCATTTTAAAATGGATGGTAGATAGAAATGGGTGGTTTTTATACCAGGTGTAGTGATGTACTTGAAGGTGTAGATCAAGGCTGTCCAACCTTTCCTACTTTAAGACTTGTGGGCTTCAACACAACCCAACATGGCTGCTTGGGGGATTCTGGGAATTAAAGTCCACAGATCTTGAACACCCCTGGTGTGGATAATTCTCTTTGCATGCACCAGACGGCAGAACTGAGCCCAAAAAAATCGAAGCAAGTTTGATTCCGATTACTGCTTGAATAGGACACCACCTGGAAACCCACAGGAGGACTTGAGAAATTTTGTTTTGGGAAAGAAAAAGGAAGACAATATTATTCCCCAAGACAAAGAAGTGTCCATAAAGTCAGCGATCGCCAAATCCAGTGGAAAGTCTGGCGTTTTCCTAACAATTTTTGGAGTAAAGGAACATAAAGAAGGATGGATTTTTATTTTTTTTATTTTGTCTCCACAATCCAAGGCAAATTACTAGTTTCTACACCAGAGGTTATGTCTCATTAGGGTTCTCTATTTGGCAACACAATGTTTTGTAGCGGAAAATTTAGAAGACGTGTCTTTGGCCTTTATCTCACTTTGCTCTCTGCATTATTTAATTGAATATATTCTGAAACATTCTGGTAGAGAGAAGTTCCCTGGGGATAGGCTCCAGCACGCGGAAGATTAAACCTCCGGTCCCAGTGACTGACTCAGATTGGAATCCTGCTAACTGAATATAATTTATTTATTGTTACATTTATAGCCTGTCTTCCCCTTGTGAATCTGAAATAGCGTATATGGGGACCGTTTCAACTTCACAAGATCCTCACCAAGAAGCAGGCTACTTGTAATCCTAGCTGGGTTTATACATTCTGCTAACATAATGTAATATGGATTTAGATTAATGTCTTGTATGACATCTAGACTCTAGAAAGAGTGCAGAGAAGGGCAACAAAGATGATTAGGGGACTAGAGGCTAAAACATATAAGGAATGGTTGCTGGAATTGGGTATGTCTAGTTTAATGAAGAGAAGGACGAGGGGGGACATGATAGCAGTGTTCCAATATCTCAGGGGCTGCCCCAAAGAAGAGGGAGTCAAGCTGTTCTCCGAAGCGCCTGAAGGCAGGACAAGAAAAAACGGATGGAAACTAATCAAGGAGAGAAGCAACTGGAACTGAGGAGAAACTTCCTGACAGTTAGAACAATTAACCAGTGGAACAACCTGCCTCCAGAAGCGGTGAATGCTCCAACACTGGAAGTTTTTAAGAAGAGGACTGGACAGCCATTTGTCTGAAATGGTGTAGGGTTCCTGCCTGAGCAGGGGTTGGACTCGATGACCTCCAAGGTCCCTTCCAACTTATTATTATTATTATTATTATTATTATTATTATTATTATTATTATTATTATTATTATTATTATTATTATTATTATTATTATTATTATTATTATTATTATTATTATTATTATTATTATTATCATCTCAGAAAATAGATGACTTACAGGTTATGAATTTAATCACCTCCTCTATTTTGTTATTATCTGAAGAGCCCTGATGGCGCAATGGTTATAATGCAGTACTGCCGGCTAGTTCTGCTGACTGCCGACTGCCAGCAGTTCGATTCTCACCGGATCAAGGTTGACTCAGCCTTCCCTCCTTCCGAGGTCGGTAAAATGAAGACCCAGATTGCTGGGGGGGGGCAATAGGCTGACCCTGTAAACCGCTTAGAGAGGGGGCTGTAAGCACTGTGAAGCGGTATATAAGTCTAAGTGCGATTGCTATTATTATTTGTGCCATTTATGTACAACAGCTTATGTCTAATACCACCAATAATACTCCTTACCCCTTTATCAGGAAATATATTAAGGAAGTGAGGGGACATCACAAATTCTCCTTTTTCTTATGCTGTGCTGAACTGTTCAAGACAGAGTTTTCTCACCTATGCTCTATTGCAATGTTTCTCAAACATGACAACTTTAAGAGAAGAATTCTGGGAGTTGAAGTCCACATGTCTTAAAGTTGCCGAAGTTGAGAAACACTGCTCTACTGCCATCATATATTGCTCTGAATTGCTTTCGGCAACCAATTTTCCATATTAATGCAAAACATTCCATAATCCCTTCAGGCTTATTTCAGAGGGATATTTTGTTCAATAAAGACGCAGAAGAGATCGTTTCCTGACACCCTTCTGTTGTTGTGCTACTTTTTTGGCTCACAATTAGAGTTTCAAAGCACAATGTAAACTTAATGACATGATAAAGAGCTCATTATAGTCCCCACAAACTTGAAAGTCAGGGAAGAATAGAAATTAATCCTTATTAATTGTTCCTTCTCTGTCTCACTTCCATCTTTGCATTAAGAGTTTGCCACTCGGTAATAATAATAATAAATGGTAAATTAATCTGCTCCCTACAGATTAACAGGATCTTTGTGGACATGTGAAAAACGTCTTTATTATTTGCTTCGGTTAATACTACCTTGGCAAAATGCAATGAGAGACTCCAAAAATGATACACAGGTAGTCCTTGACTTACGGCTACAATTTAGCCCAAAATTTCTGTCGCTAAGGAAGACAGTTGTTAAGTGAGTTTTGCCCCTGTTTATGACCTTTCTTGCCACTGTTAAGTTAGTAGCATGATTGTTAAGTGAATCTGGCTTCCACTTTGACTTTGCTTGTCAGAAAGTCACAAAAAGTGATCACACAACCCCGGAACATGATCATGGGGGTGCTGCAAAGGTCGTAAGTGTGAAAAATGGTCCTAAGCCATTTTTTTCAAACGGTCACTAAACAAAACGTTGTAAGGCGAGGATTACCTGTATTTGGCCTAGCTATACCTGTTCTCTATTCATTCTATCAAAAAAAAGCCCTGGGGAAAAATATTGCCATGTAACTACATAAAAGAGGTCAAAGCAAATACGTTCCACGAATGACTCCGGGTTCAACGTGGGGGCCCAGAGGCCTTGTCAGAAAAACAAAAGAATGTCTAGGGGAGATGCTTTGCTTTGCAACATTCCCTTCCCAGTCGTAGTTTTAATTAAAGAAATCTTAAAGGTAAACTTTGAAAGGTCAGGAAGTCGATCAACACCAAGGACCAGACTGATGGTATCAGTCCTTCGTAGTAAGCATCCAGACAAGAAGCACAAGCATAAATACTAACTCTATTGTTAGGCTACATTAATAGAGTTTTGCAAGTCTGAAAGTATTTCTCCCTTCCTCTGCTTTTACTCACTTGGAAACTAGGGAGAGTCCCTTCTAAAACATTTTGCATGCCCCATCTTCTTCTCTGGGCTAAGATACCTTTTGCCTGATTGTTGTCTAGTCTGTGGCTCTTCCTTCTGCCTCTCAAGGTCATCCCAATATACCATTGCAGAGGGGCAGAGTGCCCATCCTAGGTGACAGTAGCCAGACTGGCAAGGATGGCAGTTACCAAACACTGTGTAACTTTGATTTCAAAAAGGATTCATGCTACAAACAGTTATTTAAACGCTAGGGCTCCGAGAAGGAGGAGGGGAACCATAGTCTGTCTCCCTCAGTAAGTCCATCTAACTTTGTTCTTTCTCTAATCTGATTTTAATTCTACTCTATTCTTATCACCCCTATATTTCTCAAACCCTCCACAAGTTTAGAAAGCAGTTCTGGGAGATTGCATGCATAAAAGACGCTGTATAAAATAAAACTGTTCTTGTAAAATAATTGTACCTGGGAGGCACAGATACAACTGTAACAGAGTACTACAAGTTGGTTCTTTGAAGCTGCCTATTATAAGAAAGAACAACAAAGGAAAATGCAGGCGTACTGTCTTAATACAATAGATTCAAAAAAATAATTTCCTAATTCACAAGACAGAGCCATGCAATTTCTCTACTGGTCTCTCTGGGTGACTTTGGACCAATCATCAGGAGACTCTGAGTTCTAGTCCTGCCTTAGCCATGAAAGCCAGCTGGGTGACTTTGGGCCAATCACCAGGAGACGGTGAGTTCTAGTCTTGCTTTAGGCATGAAGCCATCCGGGTGTCTTTGAGCCAATCACCAGGAGATGGTGAGTTCTAGTTTTGCTTTAGGCATGAAAGTCAGCCAGGTGACTTTGGGCCAATCACCAGGAGATGGTGAGTTCTAGTCTTGCTTTAGGCATGAAGCCATCCGGGTGACTTTGGGCCAATCACCAGGAGATGGTGAGTTCTAGTCCCACCTTAAGTATGGAAGCTGGTTGGGTGACTTTGTGCCAGGCCTTCTCTCTCAGCTCAACCTAATTCAGGGTTGTGTTTGTGGGAAAAATAGGAGGAAGATGTATTGGATATGTTTGCTGTTTTGAGTTATTTGTAAAAAACAATAAAGGCAAGATACCAATAAATCAAACAGTTGAAATAATAAGGGGTAAATCAGCTAATGATTTAGAGAAACTCCAAATTTTGCAGAAGCTCTGGAGTTTGGTGGGCCTGGAGAAACCATTGGGCTGTACAAAGCTTGGATCTAAAATTCTGATGTGCAGATGATTGAATCAAATTGCCCCTTTGTGTTTTATCACCAGATTCCCTGCATTAAATCAAATGAAGCACCTTCAAACTGAATCAGCAATTTGATGAGATTTTTGCACATGCATGCAAGTTCCTTCTCTTAAACGTAATTGGTAATTTGAACTGAAATGCCTGAGATACATGACGTGACTCAATGATTCGAACTGAATTCAGAATGAAACAAAGAATGAAAGGACTTAGTTGGCTGACTCTCACCAATGTTTCAAATCAGAACTTGGGCGAGATGCCCATCCCGACGAAAGTGGAAATCAGCTCAATAGGAAGTGAGCATTTCTGATACCATTTTTGGGGAGTGAGCTAAAAATAACTTATACTAGAATGAATTGCCTAAAATAACCCTCTATACCAGTGTTTCTCTACCGTAGCCATTTGAAGCTGAGTGGTCTTCAATTACCAGAATTCCCCAGACAGAGGAGAATTCTGGGAGTTGAAGTCCAGACATCTTAAAGTTGCCATGGATGAGAAACACTGCCAACATGGTGAAAGAATCCAGATTTTCTTTCAATATAAGCAGACATCTTTCCCCCCCCAAAGAATTAATAAAAACCATCACAGACCAAATTATTAACTTACTAAGATGGACACTAAAATTTATCTATTTCCCAATATCTGTCTAAAGCAGTGTTTCTCAATCCTGGCCACTTGAAGACACCTGGATGTCAACTCCCAGAATTCCTGCCGGCTGGGGAATTCTGGGAGTTGAAGTCCAGACTTCTTTAAGTGGCCAAGGTTGAGAAACACTGAATTAAAGGACTGGCTTGTTCCACCACTGATCCTACCAGACCTCTATCTACATGCATATGTTGTAGATTTCAGCCTGACTTCCATCAAAATAATTTGTGAAGAGCTGCTGAGAAAATTTGGAGGGTACCAAAACTATGCAATGGATTTCCTCTCTAGCTTCATAATTAATATTTGCATCATTTATCTTTTGTGGAGAGATTATTCTGACTAACGAGGTTCTGGGCCACTAATTCATTGCTACTGCCTTGTCACTTTCTTCTCCTCCTTATTACCCAGAAATAGACTCATTAGTCAGAGTTCAGTGGCAGGGAGAAATTGTGTTCATTAATTTAATTCCTTTCTTGCCTTTTCCTGGACCGGTGCTAATCCAGAACCAGAGGTTTTTAAATGGAGACTGAAGAGCAGCTGGGTGTCCACAACTTTTTTTCATGCTGTCATCACTTGTCCAAGCACCCAGGATACTGAAATCACCCTGGAATTGTGTCCACGCAATGGTTAATTTGAAGACTGCCCAAGAGAATTCATGATTTCAGGCATGACTCTCCACAGATTTGAGTCTTTCCAAGAAAATGGTCCTTACTTCTACAGCAGCAGGACTCTTAAAGCCTATAACAGCATGCAGAGAAAGTCTCGGGTATATATTTTTTATATTAGTAATTAAATGCAATTAAACTAGACAAGACTGTTACCTTCCCATCAAAGGGATGCCTATTTATCTACTTGCATTTGCATGCTTTTAAACTGCTAGATTCGGCAGGAGCTGGAGCAAGGTTGGAAGCTCACCCTGTCATATGGTACTTGGGTCTTGAACTGCCAACCTTCTGGTCAACAAGCCCAGGATCTTAACTGCTAGGCTACCATGTCCCCTAAAAGAGTGATGAGTGATGCCAGGTTGAATCTCAACCAGGAGGAGGAGGAGGAGGAGGAGGAGGAGGAGGAGAGGAGGAGGAGGAGCAGGAGAAGGAGAAGGAGAAGGAGAAGGAGAAGGAGAGGAGGAGAAGAGAAGGAGAAGGAGAAGGAGAGGAGAAGGAGAAGGAGAAGAAGGAGAAGGAAGGAGAAGGAGATGAGGAGGAAGAAGAAGAAGAAGAAAGAAGAAGAAGAAGAAGAAGAAGAAGAAGAAGAAGAAGAAGAAGAAGAAGAAGAAGAAGAAGAAGAAGAAGAAGAAGAAGTAGTAGTAGTAGTAGTAGTAGTAGTAGTAGTAGTAGTAGTAGTTTTGCTTCTCATCCTAGAAGCTTCATTAGTTCTGATAGCGGAGAGATGGAAGGATCAAAACTGATGACGCTTTTTGGATACGAAGCAAAATGTTTTCTTCTTCTTCCCCCAATGAAAAAAACAGCCCAGCTGCCTTTAGAAGAAAAAAGCACCTTTGAGACAACTATGACCTGGATGACTGTGAATCTCCATTGATATCAAATTGAAGTTCTAAAAAATAACCAAAGATTAACTCACGGTTCACATGCATGCAAAAAGCTGTACGTTCACTTTCTGGCATTTCCAAAACACAACATTTGCATGCAATAATTCCTTCCTTGAAACCAGCAGAGTTGCTGACAGTTAATGCAGCAACTGTGGAAGGGAAAATCTTCCACCGCATGGCAGTGACAATGCCTAAATGTACTCTTCAAACCCTAAACGTACCACCAACTCTGAAGGCTTGGAAAGTTCCCGACTTCATTAGGAGGGGAGCATTCAAAACATGCATAAAACAAACGGAATTCACTCTCACGCAAGAGCAACATTTTCAACAAGAGTGAAGCCTGAAAAATCCATCTGCATTTTCTATTCTGTTTCCCCAGGGAGTCTCCCGTGGCAACAAACCACAATCTAACATTGCAGAACACATCGTCCAAGCTGTAATGCTGAGCAGGGGCTTGCTGGAACCCACTGTTACAGAACAAAGATCATTTAGAAAACACATATACAATTCGTTTGAGCAATCTCAGTGGGAGGGGGGAAAATGTGCAGATTGTTTCCACTGGGTCTTATTATCAGGTATTATGTGCTCGCTAGCATATGAATTTGCCCAGTGAGCAATGCTCATAATGCCAGGGCCTGCTATAGCACACAGGTGAATTGAAAAAGAGAGTTGGAATAATAATTATATATTAAAAAAAAATAGAAACTAAAACTCATGAGAATTGTCCAGAGGAAGGAAAAAAGCCGAACCGTTGAATCACAGAGCTGTTTTTTTTTTAACTGTGACCAAATTATCTCCCATCGAATCTGAACAGCAGCCTTCCTTGTCCTGTATACAATATCACAGCTATCTAGGTGACCTCAAAATTACTTAGGGATCCATCCTATGGATCTACTTGAAAGATGGCCATCGAGGCTGTGAGAATGCACAAGTGGATCATAGCAACTAGAATTAATAGCAATAACACTTAGACTTATATACTGCTTCATAGTGCTTTACAGCCCTCTCTAACCAGTTTACAGAGTCAGCATATTTGCCCCCAACAATCTGGGTCCTCATTTTACCGACCTTGGAAGGATGGAAGGCTGAGTCAGTCTTGAGCCAATGAGAATCGAACTCCTGGCAGTGAGAAGTGAGTCAGCCTGCAATACTGCATTCTAACCACTGTGCACCATGGATGGATGGATGGATGGATGGATGGATGGATGGATGGAAGGAAGGAAGGAAGGAAGGAAGGAAGGGGAAGGAAGGAAAGGAAGGAAGGAAGGAAGGAAGGAAGGAAGGAAGGAAGGAAGGATAGCACTTAAGACTTATATACCACTTCACAGTGCTTTACAGCCCTCTCTAAGCAGTTTCCAGAGTCAGTATCTTGCCCCCAACAATCTGGGTCCTCATTTTACCGACCTCGGAAGGATGGAAGGCTGAGTCAACCTTGAGCCATTCAGAATTGAACTCTGATTATCGAATCGAATATCTGACCGCATCCTCTAATTTACTTCTGCAATTTCTTTTTTTTTTTTAATTCTCTGCGTCTATTTATTTATTTAGAGTATGGCATATTACCTGCAGATACATCACGCAGCAACTTTGTTTGAAGAGGAGCATAAGGTAAGCCCCCTTTAATGTGTTTGTCACACCACGTTTCATCACAGAAGGCAGGGAAACGATGTAAGAAATATAGGGTTGGGGGTTTTTTCCCCCGCCCCCTGAATCCAGAATGCATTTGGATAGAAATAAAATGTGAACTTTTCAGTCCCTAATTCTTGACAGTGGTGGGTACAGCTACTCTACCAGATGATGTCGGAAACAGACTTTGCAGAATTAAATACTTTTAAATTACACTGATTATTGCTTTTCTTTGGGACAATGCTATTTGCCTTCCATAATGTAATTACAATAATCGTATACTACAGTAGCTTGACAGGAGGGCAGAAAGAGGTAGGCGGGAGTGCCCTGAAAATAAAGACAAGGGTAATTAAAGAGAGAAATGTAAAAATAAAACCTATATTACTACTCTGGGTTTATTCCCTGGAGGAGGGAGAAGAAGTGGGAGAGGAAAAAAAAAAAGCTTCTAGTGAAGGGTCATTAAATCATTTTAAAAAAAAAAAAGACAACATAAATTGTTTAATACAAAAATGCACCTTGCAAAAATAGTTACTCAGAGTCCCCTCCTCATGGAGTGACTGTAAAGTCAAGAATTAGGGCCGGGCTCTCCAAACTTGGCAACTTTAAGATCTGTGGACTTCAACTCCCAGAATTCCCCAGCCAGCCATGGAGTTGAAATCCACAAATCTTAAAGTGATTTAGTGTGTTGCCTTCATATTCTTTATGGTTTCTGGTGGTGCTACAGCAGGGCGCAGCAAATAGCCAATGATGGCTGATCTTGAAAAAGTTAGGTAGGCTGAGACCAGGTGAGTAGTTGGATCAGGGTCACCAGGAAGTCCCAGTTCTTAGATTGAGAAGTTGGAACAGTATCCTGGAATCCTGTCAGGTGCAAAGAGTCAGGACCACATGTTGAATTCCAGTTGAGCTACTTCATTGCTCATGCTTATACATCAGGATCTAATCAATTAATGGTCAGCACTAAATTAGCACTAGATAAGAGTTAACAGAATTCAAGAGGAGTTGGACTTAGACATGGCAACAACGTAATAACTCCAGGCTGATTCCTCTCTTGACTCCACCACCTCCCAGCCTCTGCCTGTTCTTCTTCTACAAATCTCAATCATTTCCCTGATCGATCCTTACTCAGTCTTCAATTCTCACTCATTCTTCCTGTTCTTGCTTCCCAGCATAGAGTTTTGAAATGGAAAAAGTTTATCAGTTGTAAAGATCATTCCTGAAATAATCTGTCTTCATTTTTTTTTTTTACAATGACAGCACAGACTCTATCAACTACAATTTATGTCAGTATAAAAACTTAAATCCCTTTCAAAAAACATTTTTTTTCCTAGACACTCAAGCACAGGGCAAACTTTCCATTACACAGATGCCTACCTACATACTCCTTGGCTGAATCGTCGCTTCCTTAATAGTCCTCTGCTTAAATTTATTTTTCTACTGCAAATCTCACCTATTTTTAAATGACACTTTTTTGCCTAAAAATTGGGGGTTTTTTGCTTAAAAAAGAGAAAGTGTTTCTGCACACAATTCCACCAAAAGGATCAGTAGAATAACACGTGACTTATCTGAAAAAGAAACTAAGGTTCCCTTTGATATCTGGTCAATATTCAGCTTTGAAATGGCAATCACGGCGGCAACTTTCCTTTTATCATTCTCTTCCCCTTATTTTTCAAGTGAAATTCTTCAACATTAATTTTTCAGGGCTAAACACTGGTGCTGAATTTTCATTGTAGCGATAACCTGTTTATCCACCTCTACGAGAAAAGAGGTTAGGAAAAGAAAGATAGGGAGGAAGGAGAATTGATGGGAAAAGAATGATTGATTAGTTAAAACAAAAAACAGTTAAGAAACTTCTCACTCTGTAGAGGAGACCATTAAGATTTCATGAATTTATTCTCATAAAATTAAAGTGGAGACTGGTCTCACACAATTCAGAACATCAGGAGTATGAAGAAAGTTCAGAGAAACTATTGTCATCTGCTACTTTGGGTCTTGGTGGATCATGCAGAAGGACCCGGTGGAAGCAACAGAAGATCTGAGACCAAGCATTCAATGAATTTATGCACAAGGAGACCTCTTAAGGAAAAATGCACTTGGGTTTGTAGACCGATCCTCATAAGAATGGGTACATTTTATCTCAAAATGCAAAACGTATGGAACTCTCCCTGGTCCTGATTCATTGCTAAAGGGCTCTGCAAGATAAACAGTCAGCCCTTGTGAAGCTTCTGTTGTACTCTGCAGAGAAATTAAACCAGCACACTAGAGCTACATTTAGCAACTTGCTCAAGGCCACCGAGGAAATCTGGTTGGCTTGAGCAGCTCCGCAGAGTTCATCAAATTCAACGAGATTACCAGCGGACAAGACTGGGCAGAATCGTTTCCACCTTCCTAACACATCAACACCCCCTACTTCAGCTATTACAGAATGTGGAGCTCTATAGCTAGGCCTGACCTAATGTAACAGATTTGTATAATAGATGAGACTTCCTGCATAAGCTCAGCTGATCCAAGAGCTAAAAGATTTCATTTGCCAAGTATGATTTTCCCATATTGCTTCCTCTGATTTTTTTTTTCTGAATGCACGCTCATGATCACTTCTAGAGTCTTAACAAGACCTCTGCATAGGATCAACAACTGGCATTTTTATCCAAGATTTCTTAGCCGCAACGTTTCATGCTAGAAAGGAATGGACCTTCACTTTGATCTGACCTTGACACATTTGAAAGAAAGAAAGAAAGAAAGAAAGAAAGAAAGAAAGAAAGAAAGAAAGAAAGAAAGAAAGAAAGAAAGAAAGAAAGAAAGAAAGAAAGAAAGAAAGAAAGAAATAAAGAAAGAAAGAAAGAAAGAAAGAAAGAAAGAAAGAAAGAAAGAAAGAAAGAAAGAAAGAAAGAAAGAAAGAAAGTTAAACAGAACTGACTCTTGGACACATCAGAAAGATCTACAGGTAGAAACCTGCAGAAAGAGTCCCCTATTTGATATTCAGTGCCAGTTCACAGCACTACAAAACCAACGTCTGTTTCAATGAATTACCGGCTGCTCTTTATGGGACTATCATAAAATCAAGAATGGTGACAGCCCAACTGCTCGTAATCAGTTTCAACTGAAGAGATTCTCTTGTCCTCATTTTTTTTTGGGGGAAAAAAAAAATACAGAAGCAATTTTTAAAGGGATTAACCCCTTCCCTCTCGTTTTTAAGGCAAGATGCTGTAACTGGCTGGCTTGGTATGGAATCATAATTGGCAGGATTTTTGGTTTTGAATGAGCAAAACATCTTAATCCTTCACGAGTTGTACAGAATGGGGATTGGGAAAATTCTGCTTCTTCCAAAGGATAGTGATATCTTATTTGGCTGTAAAAAAAAAGAAAAGAAAAAGAAATCTCACTAAATGGGAGCAGAGAGAGTCTTTGGTGTCTTTTTTTCTTATCATTTAAAGTCTTTTGCTGTCATTTTGGATTTTCACAACCCATTCAGAATGGCAAGCCTACGGTACAATTACCTTGTTACCCAAAATGTCATAGAATGATACAAGGGTCTCTATTAATCACAGAGATCACTTTCATTTGAGCTGGCATCTCCATTCTTGTTCCACTTGTTTGGACCCCACTTTTTTAACCTGGTGTCCTTCGGATCGTATCTCACTTGTGCCAGAAGCACCGAGGCACTTCCAGGTTGAAAAGATTAGCTGGTGAGATCACCATTGCCGGGGGCTGCTCGTTTGGGGGCTCCTTTCATGTTCCCGGCAGGAAGGAGCTGGAGCAAAGGACGGGAGCTCACTCTGCCCCATGGCAGCACTCTGTCTCAAACGTGGACTTGCTAATCTCCAACTCAGCATCCTAACCACGTAAGCCACCTGCCCTTCCGATGGGATAACAATTCTCAATATTCTTAGCCAGTGGGCTGTTAGGGGATTCTGACAGTTGAAATCCAATTCACCACCTACAACGTATCAAGTCAGGTTGATAATAAGTCATTGTGACTTTGAATGGTCTGCACAAATGGTCTTAAGTCAAGGACTACTTTTCTCTCCTTTTTGGATGGTTCATATGGTGTTCTTGCGTTCTCAGCAAGGCTATGAAGAAATAGAGCATTCTTTAAGGTCTGAAGGAGATACAGGAAAGTTACATTTGTTCCACGTAGTGGTGGTGTCATGGTTCCGACTAATGGAACACTTCAAAGAACATCCAGGCATTGTTTATCCTAAGAAGTCTTTATTCATGTAATGAAGTGTCGGCACGGCATGGAGGATGCCAAGATCTGAATTCCCCTCCCCTGAGCACATATTTTGCCAGCATATTTCCCTCCCTTAATTTGCTGTCATAAATCACGTTCTCCAATCAGTTTGAAGGGCAAAGGTTCCCTTCCGTTTCTGTAGCCTGCGTTTTCCTTATCTTGACTAATCCCCACACACATTCTTTCTCCTCCCCTCCCAGCATCATCTAAGTTAACTCTAAAAATACCACACAGCTCTGCATATTTTGTCAAAGCAAGAACATCCAATGTTAGCAGCGTTGACAGGTGGCCTTGATCAAGTGTCTCCAAACTTGGCAACTTGAAGACTTGTCGACTTCAACTGGCTTCAACATGCTGGTTGGGGGAATTCTGGGATTTGAAGTCCACAAGTCTTAAAGTTGCCAAGTCTTGGAGACCCCTGGTCTAGATTTTTGCCACCCAGATTTCGTGGTCGTAGACATGATCCAGTAAGGACAAGTTAGATCAAGGGTAAATTTACATTTCACTACAATCACACCACCTTCCTTTTGTCTCTTGCCCTGTCTTAGTTTGCAATGTTAGCATCTCACTGTTGTATGAAGCAGAAGTGCTGAGGAGTTATCAAGAGGTGTTTTTTTTTCCCCGAAAGAAAAAGTAATAATTTGAAATAACGTCGAGCTTCTGAAAACCTATCAGATGCGTTCCGGAAAAGTTCCATCTTTTTAGTTCCCAGGATGAATAACCAGCCAGCTAGTTATTTCCTCCATCTTGACTATTAAGAAAAGAACTTTTTTACGGCACAAAGAAGAATCAAGATCTAAAAAGCCACCGGTCTACCTCTTAGCGCTCTTTGTTCTTATACTCCGGGCACTTAGTTCTACAGGAAAATTCTTCTTTTTTTCTTCCCCTTACCTTTTTCTTAATCCTTATTTTCTCAGACTTCCATTTCAAACTATTATTCCCCAGAGAAGAGCTTTTACTTTCTCCTCATTGCCTCATATTGAGTTTTTCTGTGTATTAGATTGCTCCCTCCCTCCCCCATTCTCTCTCTCTCTCTCTCTCTCTCTCTCTCTCTCTCTCCTTCTCTTCTGTGAGCATATTTATTGATCTGCACAATGGGCCAAGCAACACGTTACGTACCTGTGGGGAATCTCAATTTCTAAAAGCCAGAAGGCTCCTGCTAGCCTATTGTGTGAAAGAATGGAGAACTAAAATCAGAAGAAGGGGGGGGGAAGGAGAGAAAGAAGCAGCAGGCCCTCATTGTATCGCCTACCAAGCGAGGGGACACAAACTCAATTTACAAGGTAGGGTGGCGTGCCTTTTCACTCACCAGCAATGTGGTGGGGTTTTTTTGTGGGGTTTTTTTTTGTGTTTTTTGAAACGACAGACACACAAGCTTATATGCAAACAAACCCAAGCCTGCCAACAAATCTCCGCCCGTTGCTGCTTACACTCTACGGTGTTGGGATTTCAAACCTGACAGGAATGCGAAGGCTGGCGGCCAGCTCTTATCATCTCAAGAAGAAAAACTGCATTGTGGGCCTGTGCGAGTGCGTGCCTACACAAAGGGGCCGCTGCTGTTTAACAAGGAGTTAATCATTTGATGCAGGGCACCCGAGGAGTTGCTTGGAACTTGCAAGGGTAACTTCCTTACCGTCCTATTTTTATACTGAGGGAATAAAAATGGATGTTCAGTGTTAATCCTAGTGAGCCAGTTTGGTCTAGTCCTGAAGGCCCCAGGCTAGAAACCAGGAGATGGTGAGTTCTAGTCCTGCCTTAGGATGAAAGCTGGCTGGGTAGCATTGAGCCAATCACCAGCAAAAGATGAGTTCTAGTCCCGCCTTAGGCACAAAAGCCAGCTGGATGACTTTGGGCCAATCATCCATAGATGGTGAGTTCTAGTGCTACCTCAGGCATAAAAGCTGGCTGTAGGCCAATTATTCTCAGCCCAAAGTTTCAGGCTTGGGCGACAGATTGATCAATCAATTCCTGTCCCAACTAATGGATCAACAGTTGAACCGAAAAAAGGTAGACATTGCACCCGTGGGAAAAGGCTAGGAAGAAATTCTCTGTTAATCATACAGGTCTGACCTATTAAAGGTGTGTCCAAATGTTTATTAGGGATTGTCTAACCTGTTTGGCTACCATGACTGGTTTTGCGGTAAACTCACTAATTCATTGTTCCTATGTTTCTTCTTTTCTAATTGATCTGGATCCCGAGTGTTAATTACTTCGCTCTTTCTTTCTTTTTTTAATCATCCTATCTTTAGGCAGAATCAGAAAGGATGGCCAAGCCAACTGTTTACTCTGTCAAGGAAGCAAATCAGGAAGAATGTTTGCAAGACTGATGAATTCATCCTTTTGCTTGCTTTAAATAAGGGAAGGTTATTGATCCTACGTCGCAAATCTGCTTTTTCATATGAGTTATGAGTCTTTTGAACAAATGTAATAACGCCAGGCGAGAGTGTTCTACAAAATGATTGACTGTTTTTCTAGCTCTCTGTGTGTTGAAGGCCCCAATTTCTTGCCTTGGCATTTTCAAGCAGCACTATAATGAAAACCCTGATGAAATCCTATCAGACAGTGGCAAGGATGTTAACCTAGATTGTTCCAAGGAAGGGCCGTTGCTACAGTTAGGCATCCATTCCTACCTAGGAGAACGCTGATATGGTGGAAGTTTTATACTTGAGGGTGAAGGTTCATTCTCCAAGCTTGTAGGTTGGTTTCCAAACATTTCATTACCATGCTAGGTAACATCTTCAACGGAGTTTAGGAGATGTCAGTGTTCTTCTGTTTATAAGGGCTTCAGGTGTGGCTGTGTCGAGTGAGGGTCTTGTGATGGGTCAGATGTGAGTCATCAGTGAAAGACTTGTGATGGGTCTTGGGATGGGGAGGTTATGTCAGGTCAGGGACATTGGGAGGTGAATTCCTGGGGGGGGACTTGAGTGGGTTGATTGAGGATCGGTGCCACCCCTGGTTGGCTGTGTGGTTGATTTGTATTCTGAGGGGTTCCTAGGCTGGTTGTAGGTCAATGTGTCTGTTGATGGAACTGCTTGTAGTGTCAGGCTTCAATGAACTCACGAGCATGGCGGGTGGTAGTGTGGCCGATGATTTTTTAATGTTGCTCCAATTGAACTGGTGTTGTTTGGTGTCAGTGTGCAAGTGTGCAAGCCCAGTGCAAGTTTTATACTTGCAGTGGGCTGTCTTACGCAGAGAAGTGTGTAAGATGATCAAAGGCCTGGAGACTAAAACATACGAAGAACGGCTGCAGGACTTGGGTTTGGCTAATCTAAAGAAAAGAAGAAATAGGGGAGACATGATGGCAGTGTTCCAGTATTTGAGGGGCTGCCACCAAGAAGAGGGGGTCACGTTATTCTCCAAAGCACCAGAGGGCAGGACAAGAAACAATGGTTGGAAACTGATCAAAGAGAGAAGCAACCTGGAACTAAGGAGAAACTTCCTGACAGTGAGGACAATTCACCAGTGGAACAGCTTACCCCCAGAGATCGTGGGCGCTCCATCACTAGAGATTTTTAAGAAGAGGCTAGACAGTCACTTGTCTGAGATGGTATAGGTCCTCCTGCTTGAGCAGGAGTGGACTACTAGAAGACCACGAAGGTCCCTTCCAGCTCTATTCTATTCAATAGTGTGTATAGGTAGTGATCAGCTGATGACTGCGATGAAGCCTGTCCATTGTGGTGGTAGGTTATTACAATTATAAAGTGAGTCATAACATGACTGACCCAATTATATGGCTTTTTTGATGACAGCTATTAAGTGAAGCCATGATCATTAAACAAACCCATTCTTCCTCCGGGGTGTTTTTGCCGAAATCCAGAAGTAAACACTGGCTTCAGCAAAAACGTCATAAATTGTGGTCACATGACCCATAGGACACTGCCAATAGCCGTAAATCTGGACTGGTTGCTGAGCACCTGAAATACGAATATGGACTTGGGTCATAAGTATCTTTTGTGGGGTTTGAATGGTTGCTAAGCGACCAATCGTTAGTTGAGGACCGTCAGGACAGGAGCCAATCTGTCTTGTGATGGCCAATGGACTTTTTAGCACTTGATCTTTTATCCTCCTGCAGGTCTGACACTGAGGCTACATTTTCGAACATGATGAGCACAAACATTTCAACTGCAGTAAAAACTGCCTTTTGTCCAGACTCCATCCACCCTTAATTTTAATTTCACATCTGACTCGGCAAGCAGGCAGGTCCAAAGGGCAATGAGGAAAACCACTTAAGCCAGCTTCCACCCAGAGACCACATATTCCTCCAGTTCATCCTCTCCCCAAATCCTCTCCACACCCACGTCCATTAAGGCATTCAAGCATCCAGTCTCTTGTTCAGCAATCTGATGCAACAATACTCTAAAGTGGCAGCAGAATGGATCGTCTGTTTTGGAGGCTTTATAGCCTGTCATTTCCAGTCATTACGTACTTATCCCATGTGGTTTTAAAATGTGACATTAACTATATCACGTACGGTTGTAAAACTGGATGTTAAAACTTATAACTGCTATAAAGAATATTGGAAGCTACGTCTTCATACCTTTATGTTTTTCTCTTTTTGTCTACTTTCTTCTGTTTTCTTTTCTTATCGTACATTTAGCTCGTCCTGTTATTTTTTCTCTTTCTCTCTCTCTCTCTCTCTCTCTCTCTTGTTTTCTCTGCTCTAATTTATTTTATATTCCTTCTTTTTATTGCTCTTAAAACTTTTAATAAGAGATTATGTAAGGTTAAATGTTAAAGACCAAAATGTCAGCAAGGTGTTCTTATTGAGGCTTTGAAAATAATCCTATAATGCATTAAGTCACTTGCAAGGGCTAATGAGCCAGTATCAGGACTTATGATCCTTTCTGTCTAAGGCAGAAAGGTCTTATTGATGCATAAACATCCCCCTAGGAAACTCAAGTTTCAGATATGTTCAGGAGAACCAAAGGCACAATATTTTCATAACTCTTTCAATCTTGTAAGCTTAAAAAAAAAGAATTCTGTAACAAGAAGAGAAATATTCTTTTTCTCCTTAATGCTCAGATTAAGGATGGATATCTATCTATCTATCTATCTATCTATCTATCTATCTATCTATCTATCTATCTATCTATCTATCTATCTATCTATCTATCTATCTATCTATCATCTAGCTAGTTATCATTTCTATCTATATCTATCTATCAATCATCTAGCCAGCTATCATTCTTTCTATATCTATCTATCTATCTATCTATCTATCTATCTATCTATCTATCTATCTATCTATCTATCTATCTATCTATCTATCTATCTATCTATCTATCTATCTATCTATCTATCTATCTATCTATCTATCTATCTATCTATGTATCTATGTATCTATGTATCTATCTATTTATCTAGCTATCTAGCTATCTATCTAGCTATCTAGCTATCTATCTATCTATCATCTAGCTAGCTATCATTCTTTCTATATCTATCTATCTATCTATCTATCTATCATCTAGCTATCATCTAGCTAGTTATCATTTCTATCTATATCTATCTATCAATCATCTAGCTAGCTATCATTCTTTCTATATCTATCTATCTATCTATCTATCTATCTATCTATCTATCTATCTATCTATCTATCTATCTATCTATCTATCTATCTATCTATCAATCATCTATCTACCTACCTACCTACCTACCTACCTGAAGGAACATATAAAACAAAATTACTGACCAGAAACTCAAGAATTTCACTTTAACCCTTTTCCTAATACTTCTTAATCTGAGCTCAGAGAAGCGCTCTCTGGCTCTTCCTGTCTCCTGATAGTTGTTGCCAGGCTGAGCTGTCATTCCTACACAGAGCCATCTGTTCTCAACAATAACATAGAGATTCCTAGTTTTAAATTAGTCACTGCTCCTAGTCAGGTTCTCCAGAGGTGGTTTTGTGACATTAAATGCCAACACTTCAAGAAGCGTGCTGTGACATTAGGCAAAACACTCTTGTTTTGCATGCCCACCCCTGCCCTGGCACCCATATCATTACCAAATCTGTTCAGGAAAGTGAGAAGTGCCACAAACCAACACACAGGGACTGGACTTACAGCAAGCTCTAACAGTGATTAAATTTTCACAGATCGCTAAATGAAGAAAAAATGCAGCTGCTATCAGAATTGACAGCATCCCGCCCGACAGCTTGGAGATGCCTGTTGTGGGGATCAAGGCAGTCTCCAGAGCTGAAAGCCGAATGATTTTTATGTGCCCGAGATTCATCCACAGAACTCTAGCGAGAGAATGAAATTGCTTTCTGGTAAGTGCTCACCTGCAGCTACAGTTAAGTGCATGAATCCTGCTGGTTTGGCTAATATTAACCAAAGTGAAAATGCAGTGCGGGAGTTAGGCCTGCCAGGAACCAGATTGACATTCCAACAAATAAAAGGCGAAATTGAGGGTTTGCTCTTAAGCGCATGCACCCACACATACGCGCACGCAGAGTTGGCATTGGGAAAAAGGCACAACAATTGGAGAATTGGGGGGGGATGATGTGGTAGGATGCAGTGCAGAGTTGCAAGAGGGAGGGGCTCTTTCCCACAGGGCAAAGAGACAGGAAGACAGTAAAGTCAGACCCTCCCTAGCAATTCACAGGGTCTATCTATAGTCATTGCAGTTGGGTGTAGTGGTTAAGGTACTGGACTAGAAACCAGGAGACCCGAAAGCCAGCAGGGTGACTTTGCACCAATCACCAGGAGACTGGGAGTTCTAACCTTGCCTTAGGCATGAATGCCAGCTGGATGACCTTGGGCCAGTCACCAGGAGCTTGTGAGTTCTAGTCCTTCCTCAGGCATGAAAGCCAGCTGGGTGACTTTGGGCCAATCACCAGGAGACTGGGAATTCTAGTCCTGCCTTAGGCATGACTCAACCCTAAGCTACAAATATTCTCCTTTACTTCAAACAGTGAACCACATTTTGGATGGTCCTCCTACAAAGCCTATTCTAATCCACCAGTAACCTTCTTCATCTTGAAAGCAATGAGTCCAACTTAGACTTCAGTATGAATGAGTCTACTGTGCCCAGCCTAGTTTAGCTCCTGGTGTGTATTACATCCAGTGAACAAGGTGAGCAGCTCACGGACCCATCTATCTCCAAAGTGACCTCTGAGAGCAGACAGGATCTTGTTATCTTGTAATGAGTTTTATGTCTTCTTTCAGCCTATTTCAACTGTGTTGTTCCAGTGATTAGAAGCCATTATCAGCCAATTCATTGCAAGATTATGAATTATGGAGCTCCCGAGTTCTTGTAAGGAGAATACATCTATTATACACACACCTTCATCCACACAATAAGGTAAGAACGAAAGCTTCAATCTATGCAGATACCCAAGCTTGATGCCAGTTCTTATTATGGGAATATGTTTAGGAGGGGGAAAGGTTTAACATCAGAGATAATGTGGAATGCAGATAATAAGTCTTTAGCAGTTGGCATCCATGAACTACAAAGTGATTTTCAAAGTGTGGTTGAGTTTGCTATCAGCCAATGTAACAGTTATTAAAATGGAAGGCTCTACCTTAGAGTCTGCATTTGTGGGTGTGGTTTTTTTGCACGAGCCTCATAGGAGGGGAAATTGATAGATCAATGTCTCTATTGCATCCAAATCATCCCGCTTTCCTAACCTTTTTTAAAAAAAATATTATGAGAGAAAGAAAAGGCGTTCCATTTTAGACAATACACTGAATCTCCCTGCAAGACAAACCCTGTTATTGCCTTGACTGAATCCAAATGGATGAATTGCATCAACCAGTGACAATTAGATCCATTATTAAAACAGGCCACAAAATACAGTGCTACTTCCATCTTTAACCACTGAGCCATCATGCCCTCTCCCTTGAGTTAACTACATTAACTAATTCAACGAACCAGAATCCCATTTTATCTTTGTTCTGTTCACTCGGGCTCAAACCAAGTCTGTTTCCAGCTAGCAAAAATAAGGCATCGGTGCCGACGTGGTGTGCATTTCCCCCCTTGAAAAAATTCCTTTTGCTTCGGCGTCCTCCCTGAAAGTTACCGCTTTCTTCAGCTTGGTGGCAAAATGTCAGGTATTCTTAGAAGGAAGACAGAAGAATGGCACCCCTGTTCCCTCGTAGGAGAATTGGTTTCTGAGTTAGCCACTTAATTTACGAGCAGCAGCGGAATCTGTCTGTTTGCTGACAAGCAATTTTTCCCCCCTCTTTCTTTAAAAGAGAACCTCATTAGCCTCTCCTGGGACCTTTTCATCTGATTTAATCCGCGAGGTGATTGTTATCAAGGGATGAAAAGGAGGGGGGGGGAAAGCACAGCTCTAATTCCCTGATGGATCCACATGCATTTGACAAGACACCTAATGAGGATGTCTATGAACAGTCAGTCAAATATTTAAAGGCAGAATTGTGAAGAATTGATCTGGCAAGGCCAGAAGCAAACTGCCACAGACTATTTTGCTACAGTAACAATTCCCACATGCAAACCTCTCCTTCTGCCCATAAAGATGAGATCTTTTGGTGCATTATGCCCCACTAGTGGAAGAAAGATGCAAAAAAATAATAATATTGAGCCTTGTTTCTACAATATTGGAGGTTTTTAACAAGAGATTGGACAACCGTTTGCCTGAAATCATACAGCGTTTCCTGCTTCAGCAGAGCGTTGGACTAGAAGACCTCCAAGGTCCCCTCCAACTATCTTATTCTATTATATCATACACTTGGCAGTTGATGGGACTCTTCTCCACTTCTTTAGTTCTTATAATCAATATCTTTAGGAGGAACTGCGTGTGCCTTTCAATCATTTTGAAGCTGAGAAAGCCTCTCATTCTAGAACTGGCCAGGAGAAACTTGAGTTTAGAATTCTGTAGCATTAGAACAAAGACAAGTGGCTGTCCAGTCTCTTCTTAAAAACTTCCAGTGTTGGAGCATTCACAGCTTCTGGAGGCAGGTTGTTCCACTGGTTAATTGTTCTAACTGTCAAGAAATTTCTCCTTAGTTCCAGGTTGCTTCTCTCCTTGATTAGTTTCCATCCGTTGCTTCTTGTCCTGCCTTCAGGCGCTTTGGAAAATAGTTTGATTCCCTCTTCTATGTGGCAGCCTCTGAGATATTGGAGCACTGCTATCATGTCACCCCTCATCAGTGGTGGGATTCAGCCGGTTCGCACCACTTTGGCAGAACCGGTAGCTAATTTTTTGTTGCCCAGACCCAGAATGGACTTCCAGAAGTGGCATCCACACAGAGAACTGGTTGTTCACATGGCCAACTCGCCACAGCCAACTTGCCATGGGACAACTCGCTGCTGGACAATTCAACAATTCAACTATTTAAAATAATTTAAAAAATATTTTAATTTTTGTCATTCACATTTCATTTCATCTCTCCTTTTGCATCCTCTCTTTAATGATTCTGTTCCACCATTTCTTTGTTATTAGGGTAAATCTTGTCCCATGGCAAACTGTCCCCTGGCAGGTTGTCCTACCTAGACAACCCAGAGAAGGCTTCACCCTGATTTTACCACCCAATCATCCTATAGGTGGATCAGAAGGTCACACTAAAGGAACAATCAGGTCAACCCTTGTCTAGAAATAATTACTCCGCATATATTTAATTTATATCCCGGTTTGCTTTCAAATGCTCAAGCCATTATATAACTCAATCCTCTGACATTTAGCAACAGCAATAACGCTTAGCGCGTTACAGCCCTCTCTAAGCGGTTTACAGAGTCAGCATTTTGCCCCCAACAATCTGGGTCCTCATTTTACCGACTTCGGAAGGATGGAAGGCTGAATCAAACTTGAGCCAGTTTTAACCATCTTCTTTGGATTGAGGGAGGGTGTTTGACCCCAAGTCACTCAGTGAGGTTTCCACGTCCAAATACGGATTCAACTTCCTAACTCTATTGCAACTCAGAAGCCATGGTCTGTTCAAAAGAGCGCGTTTGCATGCTGTAACCAGCAAATCCATTCCTGGCATCCGGGACTCCTTGTTGTTGTTGTTTTTGTTTTCATCTTTAAGCTATTTACTCTGCTAGTCCAGCTTTGCTCTCTGCACTGTTCACATTATATATCAGGGCTGTCAAATTCATCACCATTTCCCTGCTTCTCTAGGCCTATTTATGTATCCAGTGGTCATCCTTTAACAAAAGTCAGTGACATTGAGCAGGAAAATTATTTCAAGATTAATTAATCTACAATGCAAAAAGCGATGTGGTGTATGCGCCCTGACACGTCAGTTGGAAAGGGGTGTCTTGTGCTGACAAAGTCATCTTCTCTTAATTTGCCCTGCAGAGCCCTGTTTAATTATATTGATTCATGCTTTGTTTTCTGCAGAACAAGCACTGGAAATTGAGTACCAATCGCTTCAAAGTACCAACAACAGCACCAGCGTTTTGTTAATGGGAGCAGAGATCCGACGTTAGTCCCATCCGTCTCTTTGTTGTCTGTTATTATTTCTAAGTGCAAAATATTAATTCTGGGTGGAAATAAAACTGAGCCCTGGAAATGGATTCCGGGAAATAAAACTGTCACTTGACTTAATTAAGATACCATTATGTTTCAAAAGCTTGCTGCATTAAGGACTTTCTAGGCAAGGAAGGCCAGCCTAATGGTTTCTCTCCTCCAGTAGTTCAACAACAGCCAGGAACGATGGCTTGAGCCTGTAATCCAGCCACTCTGGAGGCTGAGACTGGTGGATCGCTTAAGCTCAGGAGTTCTGGACCACAGTGGGCTATGCTGATCAGGTGTCCACACTAGGTTTGGCATCAATAGGGTGATCCCCAGGGAGCCGAGGGCCACCAGATTGCCTAAGGAGGGATGAACTGGCCCAGCTCAGAGATGGAGCAGGTCAAAACATAATTCTGGAGATCAGCTGGAAAAATCATGGAGATTTTCAGAACCAGCTTCTCTGGAGCAAGGCTGCAAACATTGAATTTCTTATACTGAAATCTCTTACCTTTCCTCCCCCAAACGTCAAGGCAACAACAATCACCATCACCACCACAATACATACACATTTCTCTCTTTTGATTCCACCTGCCAAAGTCAAGGGGATAAATTTAGAGGGGAAAATAATTGCAGTCACATCCTTCTCCAGCTTGGCTGTTTGCCTGTGTGTTTTACCCAGCTGAGTTAGTTGACACTGAAGTTAGTTGTTACCACAGCACAGCTGACAGCTCATCATTGAGAGCTTGACATGAGTTGCTCTCCTCTTGATTTCCAAGCCTGCAATCTCAACCTGGGCCTGCACCACCAGCTGTGCATGTAGAACATTTTCCCAGTCTAATTGAAGCTGTTCTCGCTACTACAAACTTTTTTGAGATCTTCCTTTTTCCATACACCATTTCCTCCTCTATTTTTCAAGGCCTCCCATTCTCCTAATCTTGCTAACAGAACCTACCTTAGCGCTAAGTCTCTGTGCTAAGAGACCCTTAATAAGCTCTCTGAATTGCTCAACCTCTTTTGGCTTAACGGTTCTGCTGCTTCACGCGGTTAGCTAGTTAATTGGGCTGTTTTAAGAATGTGGTAAATGGCAGGATAGCAGTCTCTAGGGGAAATGGGTCAGTTCAGTGGTGGGATCCAAATAATTTAACAACCGGTTCTGTTCGTCATTATCACTGGCGTGACGCGCCTCGCATATTTGTCATCACCACGCGAGGCGTGTCGCATTGTCGTCATCATTGACACACGTCAAATTGATGGCATAATTGACGCAACGCACGTCGCATTGACGTCATCAGTGGCATGACATGCCTCATGGCAGCGGCGGCATCACCAGCACGATGCTCCTCGCAGATTTACGGTAACAGGTTCGCCAAACTCAACAAAAAATTAGGTATCAATTCTGCTGAACCAGTGCGAACCAGCTGAATCCCACCACTGGGTCAGTTGTTCACAAAATGATTGTATAAACGTACCTTGTCTCCAATTTCAAGAGGAAGATAAATTGAGGTAACAGTCAAACTGATGTTTTCTCTCAGTAGAGCAGGGGTCTTCAAACTTGGCCCTTTTATGACTTGTGGACTTCAACTCCCAGAATTTCTCAGCCAGCGTGCCTGGCTGAGGAATTCTGGGAGTTGAAGTCCACAAGTCATAGAAGGGCCAAGTTTGAAGACCCCTGCAGCAGAGGTTGCCACCAAGAAGAATGCAAATAGGGGTAGTCCTTGACTTACAGCCATTCGTTTAGTGACCGTTCAAACTTACAATGGCTCTGAAAACAGTGACTTATGACTGATCCGCACACTTATGATTGTTGCAGCATCCCCACAATCACATGGTCCAAATTCAGGCACTTGCAACTGGCATGTCTTTATGATGGCTGTAGCATTGCAAGGTCATGTGATCATCATCTGCAATCTTCCCAGCTGGGTTCTGACAAGACAACTTGACCAAGAGTTGACCAAGATACCATTATGACGTCATACTGCCATAATTTAAAAATTGCCTGTAGGCAGCTCCCGTTAATTACTCAGAAGTACCCCCCCCCAGATTCTCGGGGACACGCTTCATTATAAATGAGGTCACTCGCTTTCATCTACATCTGCACTGAAAAAGGTAGATAAATTCTGAAGTATGAGGATTTACATTTTATTAACCATATTTACATAACTCAGGCTTAAACCTTCAGAATTTTGACATGTGGGAAGCTGTGTTATTTGTCTCTTATGACTGAGGTGGCCCTCGTCATGGAGAGTGATGGACAGTGAATTAGAATGAAAGTGAACATATTTAATATCCTATTACTTCTGCACGGCAAATATTAATTATCTTATGAAATTCGTAGGCTCCTGGAATATAAGCAGATGTTACTGAATTTACCAGCAGACTTCAATTGTCCTTCATTAGTTCCAGAAAACATACCTACTTTTGTCACAATTCTGCACGTTTTTTTACAGACTGACTACCTGGTGAATGCAAGGTTAACCATTTAGAAACTAGAATAGCAATGATGTTGCAACTACAGCTACAGATATTCTTCAACTTATATAAAAAAAGGGGGGGGTAAAGGTTTTCCCTGTCCAGTCACGTCCATCTCTAAAGGATGGTGCTCATCTCCATTCCTTAGCCAAGGAACCAGCGTTGTCTGAAGATACTTTCCATGCTCATGTGGCCAGCATGATGTACACTGAGGCGCACAGAACGCTGTTACCTTTCCACCAAAGTGGTACCTATTTATCTACTCGCATTTGCATGCTTTCAAACTGCTAGGCGAGAAGGAGACTTATAACCATTCATTTAGCCACCGTTCAAAGTTACAATGGCAATGAAGAAAGTGAGTTGCGGCTGGTCTTCACACTAACACAACCATTGGAGCATCCCCATGGTCGTGTGATCAAAATTTGGGTGCTTGGCAGTGGGAAATTTTGGTTTCCGTTGTGGTTGTTAAGACGAGGGCTACTTGTATTCCACCCACCCTGTTTTTCTTTCCAGGTCCTGGATTCTCCCCTAAAGAGCATCTCCTTCTTTTAATTTCCTCTCTCCCTCTAGCCAACAACTAACTGCATTCTATCTCTTTGTTCCTTCTCTCCCCACTCTTTCCTCTATCAAGTAGTGACACAGCGCTGAAACGTTTTGTGTTCCTTTAACGTTTTTGTGTTTCGGCACACTGCAGAGCAAAACTGCAGATTTGTTTCATGTCTTAGTTTCTAAGGAGCTCAAGGGATGGATGAGATTGGAGGGCAGTGCCAGCTCTCAACCATTTTAATTCTGATTTGTTTTAAGATGATGGGGAGCTGAATCTGGAGATCTTCTGGGATGAGTAATCTAACTACAGTCGTCACTGAAAGCAGAGGAAATGTTAATACTCTATGAAGGAGTTCCGGTGATAGGAAAACATACTGAATAATGGATATGTTATGGAAAGGGGGGGGGAAAAGATAGAATTCACATTACCTTTAGTTAACATTTACATTTTTAATCTGGTATATATAATTATTCTTCAGAAAAGCAATTTTCCAGCTTGGAATTTTAATAAGTCAACAAAAATTGAGCATGGATTCTGCAAAGAAGGCCTATAGGACCTGTATGTTAAAATGCAAGTGACATTTCTGATAAAAAAAATAGTAGGAGAGAGGAAATTATTTTGATTTTGTCGATAACACAAATATAAATATAAAGAGGTATAAATCCATAATTAATTACAACCTCAGACTAATCGTAATCCAAAGTGGCCTTGTAAATGTGATTATTTTTTTCCTGCAATTTTCCTGAAATCTGATGGCCCTCAGCCCCAGCATCCCAGCTGTCAAGGGGAAATTACTGCCCAGGAATGAACATTCAGTTAAATTTTGCAATGCAAACTTCTCTGTAAGTATGCATGGGGAAATAATCTTATTGCAAGGCCTGTATTTTAATATTTTTATGAAGGGCTCCACAAAGAAGAGGGGGTCAACCTATTCTCCAAAGCACCAGAAGGCAAGACAAGAAGCAATGGATGGAAACTAATCAAGGAGAGATGCAACCTGGAATTAAGGAGAAATTTCCTGACAGTGAGAACAATGAACTAGTGCAGGGGTAGGCAACCTTGGCTCTTTTATGACTCGTGGACTTCAACTCCCAGAATTCCTGAGCCAGCCATGCTGAGGGGAAAGGGAGAGGTTTCCAAACTGAGCCATGCTGGCTCAAGAATTCTGAGAGTTGAAGTCCACGAGTCATAAAAGAGCCAAGGTTGCCTACCCCTGAACTAGTGGAACCACTTGCCTTCAGAAGTTGTGGGTGCTCCATCACTGGAGATTTTTAAGAAGAGATTGGACAACCATTTGTCTGAAATCGTATAGTCTCCTGCTTGAGCAGGGGATTTGACTAGAAGACTTTCAAGATTCCTTCCAACACTGTTTATTTTGTTATATCCATTGTTGTACTTTTTTAAAAAAAAAGTAGAAAACCACCTCACAAAATTGGGAGGAGGGTGAAATTGACCAAATAATTGAATTTCAATGTCAGTTTTTCTTCAGAAAACTCAAGTGACATCCTTGTAATTTCCTAAGGAAATTCTCAATTACTCTTAATCCTGAGGTCTCAGCTTTAGAACTGACATAAAAATTTATAGCACGTGGGCTGAACTCTGGTATTTTGTTATCAGCAAAGGCCAACAGTTAGTGCTCAGGTAGATGGATTTTAAAAACAGGGTTCTTTTTATTGAGTCAACATGTCGTCCTTGCATGCTGTCTATCTTTTCGTAGATCAAAAGCAGGAGGAGAAAAAGGGCAATCTTTACTTAATGCTTGCTCAGCAATATCCATTTGTTATATGAAGAATGGGATACAGCCCTTGACAAGCAACACCCAAATCTCTCTCTCTCTCTCATTGCCTTCTTGTGAAAACAGTGCCATAATTCTTTAGGATCCGAAGCATCTATCTTCTCTGCTTCTATGGCTGCCTGCTGAGACTTGGGTCCTCCAAATCGGGGGGGGGGGGGAATGATAGCTTCAAACCAAAGTCAGCAGAGAAAAAGGAGGAGAGCTGCAAGAAGCAACTCATAAACTCTAATGATCACTAGGAAGCGCAAGGAGAACACATAAATTGCATGCTTGTAGCAAACACATTCCTGAAACTACAAGAAGTTGGAGCTGCAGAGATAAATGTGGCAAGGAAGGATAAGTTTTTATAGGGAGATAAAAGATCACAAGGCTGTTGGTTTTTTTTATTATGTCAGTATATACAGTGACAATAAGTTGCCATTTGGGGGCTGGGGACCCCAGAGTAGGATGGAACCCATTAGGTGTCTCATTTGATTATTGTCGCCAAGATTTTTGGGGGAGGCGGTTATTGCTTTTTATTGTTCTTATACTGGAGTTTTATCCTTGTAAGCCACCCGGAATCACGGAAGGCAAGTTGGATGGCCATAGAAATTTTCTTAAATAAATAAATATCTTCAGTATTTAACTTAACTTTCAGTTAAGTTTCCTCCAGTTCGATGGAGGAAATGTTGAGTCTGTCATTTGTTCATCTGTAACTATCTGGTTTAGTATGGCAACCAAACAGATCAAGTACAGACTCCAACAGATAGTTAGGACTGTGGGAAAAAAACAATTGCAACCCAACCTGCCTTCCATTCAGGACCTATATAGTGCACGGGTCAGAAAGAGAGCTGAGAAAATATCTACAGATTCCTCACATCCTGAACATAATTTATTTCAGCTCCTCCCCTTAGGAGGCCGCTATAAGGCATTGCATGCCAAAACAACTAGACCCAGAGACAGCTTCTTCCCTGTTGCCATCACTCTGTTGAACCCCTAATTCCCATAAATATCCCACAGGCATAAGATATACTGTCATATGTCTAAGGATATTTACCCATGTAGTATGGCTGTATTACTACTATCCTTTTCATTTTTTCTACTACCTTCTCTTATTGGTATCTTATGGTGCAGTGGTTAGAATGCAGTATTGCAGGCTAACTCTGCCAACCGCCAGCAGTTCGATCCTGACTGGCTCAAGGCTGACTCAGCCTTCCATCTCTCTGAGATTTGGTAAAACAAGGACCCAGATTGCTGGGGGCAATATGCTGACATTGTAAACCTCTCAGAGACAGCTGTGAAGCCCTGTGAAGCGGTATATAAGTCTAAGTGCTAATGCTATTATAGTATTATATTACTTTGTTGTTTGTATGTACACTGAGAGCTTCTGGACTGGAGACAAATCCCTTATGTGTCCAATCACACTTGACCAATAAAGTATTCTATTCTAACACCCAAAACAAATATTTTGGTGCCATTGGCCAGGAGGAATTCATTTAAGGTCAAGCATATTGTGTTGGAAAATATGAGCTGATTGCAAGTGTAGTTGTGCTTGACTGCACCCAATGATAGCAAGCCTTTTCAATGGGTTTACTTTAAGCAGGGCTGTGTCTGAATCCCAGCCAATATGGTGGGTGACCTACTTCATGAGCAAAGAAGTGCTGTCATAAAGATATGAGGTGGCTCTCCATGACTGAGAACGTAGCACAGACCCTCCATTGATGGAACACATCCGTTGAAGATAGTTTTCCTTTCTGCCTTGAAGCATTTCCGTATTACCTTTTGACAGCTAAGTGGCATTTATTTAAGGCAGCTTCAGAATCCATCAAGGAGATATGCACAATATAAAAATGTAAATGCCAAGAATTGGCATCTTTAAAACAGCCATCAAAACACCTCAGAACACTTCCAGCAGCTAGCTACTGAACTCAACAAAACAGAAAATCCTATTATATCGTAACAGCAACATACTAAATAATGGAAATAACATGATATAAATTCAATCTTCAGCGAAAAGCCCTAGGATACAGGGGGAAAATGCCTAAGAAAGAACATGGAAGATAATGTAAAGGACAAAATCCAGAGAACTAAATCAGGGTGGGTTTTTTTTCTAAGAAACAATAAAATCTCTCTCGCAACACTCTTTGAATCTACGTCAGATATGCTTCTACCAATGCTTTACTAAGTTCTTCCAAGAACTTTCCTAAATCCATGTATTCAAAATATATCTAACTGTAATTTCTTTCATCAAATCTATTTCCTTCCTACTAGTAGGAACACCTGAAAAGTTCCACCGAGAGCTTTGTTTTAGATATTTAAAACAGTTCTATATCACTTCCCATTAAAACAAAACAAAACAAAAAAAAGCCAAAATTCAAAGCAGTTTTTACAGTTGAATGAAGAGGTTGAATTAGCAACGTCCTCCTGGCAGCTCTTTTCAAGAGGAGTTATTAGAATTTATTTTCAATTATACACCAGAATAAGCCGTCTGCAGTATAGTTAGCTTTCAATTTCAACCAATTTTCGATGCAATCATAGATGCTTCAGTGATTAAGAATCTGTGTTGCAAAACAATTCCATCTTTGCAACAATGCAATCAAACAGATCTAAAACACACAACCTATTATCTAATACTTTCGCAGCTTGCTGGTAAAGAGGATTTGCCAAGTATCCCCTTTCATACCCGCCGAGTTCCCAGCCTCATTTGCAAACAAATCTGCAAATTAAAAGAGAAAAAAAAAAAAGCTCAGGAGAGGATTTTGCCTTCAGTTCTGCTATTTCTTTGCTAAGCCATAAACTCGAGCGCACATCCGTCAATGCCAGTTTTATATTACACTTGACAACAAACAACTCTTTACGGTCTATCTCTGCCCACGAAGACTAAATCTTCTACTCTCTTGTAGCAAGGATGGATTGGGATTTACGAGAGGAATCCAGGAGAGCAGCTCAGTTTAATTGTCTGGAATATTTCATGCTTACTGATTTACAAACCTATAACTGAAGAGTTTGTCTTTAACCCACAGCAGGAATTGCACTGAAATGGCAGCTGGGTAAAATATTAAATAAATAAATAAATAAATAAATAAATAACCTTTATTGTCATTTTTTATATTGTGGGCACAATGGCACACATAAAAAAAATGAAATTTAGTTGCCCGCTCTCAGAGTGAAACACATACATGACACACACCTAAACATACTATGTACAACATATATATAGACCCACATCCCTACATATACATAGCAAATAAATATTAAATACTGTCCATCTTGAATATATAACGCAAGGAGGAAGTCTGAGAGTTCGCAAGGTTAATGCTGTATGGAATGAAACTATGGCTGAATCTGGATGTTCTGCTACGGATACCACGAAGCCTCCTCCTCCCAGAAGGTAACAGGGAAAACAGGTTGTGAAGAGGATGTGTAGTGTCCCAGAAAATCTTGCGGGCCCTGCTCAAGCAACGCTTCTGTGCTATGTCCTGGATGGTAGGGAGGGAACTGCCAATGATCTTTTCGGCCATCCTCACCACTCTCTGCACCGCCTTCCTGTCTGAAGCAGTGATGCATGGATCTTATTTGAGAGCGGAGCTTCTGTACCAAATTTCTTTCGCCCTACAAATGACTGACACCAATCAGGGAGCAAGCAGAATAAGAAATGTGATGACATCACATTGCTTTGTTGAGAAGGTTTAAAAAAAAAAAAAAAAAGGTAAAGGAGCCCCTGCAGATTTTACTTCGCTAGTCTTTGCCAACTTCAGGGGGTGGTGGTCATCTCCGCTTCAAGGCCACTGAGCCAGCACTGTCTGAAGACATTTCCGTGGTTGTGTCCCCAGCATGACATCGCAGAGCGCCATTATCTTCCCACCAAAGTGGTACCTATTTATCTACTTGCATTCGTATGGTTGGCAGGAGCTGAGGCAAGTAATGGGAACTCACCCCATCATGCGGCACTCAGGTCTTGAACTCAGCGTCTTTAACCACTAAGCTATTACACACCTCCCCAATGTAAAATAGTGTGATATAAAGGTTTATCGGCTGGAAAGCCAGCAGCCTGGGTTCAAGACCCGAGTGCCACATGACGGGTTGGGCCCTGGTCCTCACTCCAGCTCCTGCCAACCCAGCTGTTCGAAAGCATGCAAATGAGAGTAGATAAATAGGTACCACTTCAGTGGGAGGGTCATAACATTCTGTGCACCTCGGTGTATAGTCGGGCTGTTTCCATGACCATGGAAGGGTCTTTGGTCTTGAACCAAGGCTGCTGGCTTTCCAGAAACAAGCCCATTCTCTTAACCATTAAGCCACCACGTCGTGCCTTTGTTGAGAAGAGCTAAGTAAAATCACACTGCTTCCCAGATCAGTCCCATGACTGATCCTAGCAATTAGGGAGTATTTAAGAATGGTAAAATAGGATGGTATTATAGTAGCATCTACGGGCAGGGCCATGCAACTTCATCGAGGTGATGGAACTGGTCTAATTAAGAGAGAGAGAGAGAGTAAGATAAGGAAGGCAACAGAAATCAGTAGAACAAATAGCAATTGCACCGATCATCCATTTAACAACTAAAATTTAGCTCATTATTCTCTACAGTGAATGTCAGCAGAGCTTCAGGCAGGCACACTCTTAGTCTACTGAATAAACCCAACGTGATACTTTTGACATGAAAAATACATGCTTTATAACTATAGCCGTCTTCCTTTTATAGGTCAAGGGTGTGGAATAATTGAAAGGGTTTGGCTTCATTCAGTCATTCCTGCTCATTTTAACTCCCATCCCACGCAAGTGCTTTGAGCAGAGTGCAATAAATACAGCTAATACAGTCCACAGGACGGGATTAAGAACTCTGCTCTATTATTTCCAATATGCACAGAATATTACACTCACAGCTCCAGTGATGTCTGGAGCAGATAACAGTTTATTTTGCTTCCGATGGCTCTGTGGTTGGTATTATTACATTTTTGTAAGGTGCTGGCCTATCCCATCAGCTCAGCATCTCCTTAGCTAAGGTGGCCTTGTGCTCCCCAAATACCGCACACACACACACACCCCAGAGCATCTTCCTCCTCCTCTTCAAAGCAACAAGACGCCGGGAAAATAATGAAGCTTTCTTTATGCACTGTGAAGACCAAGCACGCAGAATACAAATAGGGCCGCTGCATTGTAGACATGCTGCTGAGGCCAATCTACAGGGGCAGTGGGCTCCGAATAGAAAGCCACTTCTTCTCTGAAGCTTCTGCTAGCAAGAGCAATTTTGAAAAGATAAATATGATTTAAGGCATCAGGGATGCTCACCACAATTCCCCACTGAGAGGAGAAAGGCAATTATTTATGCAACCGTCGAGATGCCTCCGTCTGCATCTTCTATTCATCACGCATATCCCCAGCATGATTACTCAGGTATAGAGAGAGGATTTTATGGGCTACCGGCTAGAAGGGTAGCTCTCCTCCTGAGAGGCCCCAGTTAACACTTTCACTCTGGATTTAAGGCAATCAGGGATCAAGTATAGAAAGCACGGCCATACTTGAGTCTCTGAGACAGTCAATATCCCAGACCCACGCCCAAAAAAGTAGGCTGGCTTGGTCGCTCAACATGAGACACTAGTGAAGCAGGCACAGCATCGCCTGCCTTTTCTGCATTGCATGAGAAAAGCACATCTTCCTTCCCCTGTCCTTACCACTTTCTACAGAGGGACGATTGAGAGCATCCTGTCATACAGCATCATAGTCTGGTTTGGAAGCATCACTGCTTCAGACAGGAAGGTGGTGCAGAGAGTGGTGAGGACGGCAGAAAAGATCATTGGCAGTTCCCTCCCTCCCATCCAGGACATAGCACATAAGCGTTGCTTGAGCAGGGCCCGCAAGATTGTCTGGGACACCACACATCCACTTCATGACCTGTTTTCCTTGCTACCTTCTGGGAGAAGGCTCCATGGTATCCGAAGCAGAACATCCAGATTCAGTCACACTTTTGTTCCATACAGTATTAACCTAGCGAACTCTCAAGCTTCCTCCTTCTGTTATGTATTCAAGATGGACAGTGATTAATATTTATATGTTACTTATATGTAATGGTGTAGGTCTATGCATATGTTGTTTATAATATGTTTAAATGTGTGTTATGTATATGTACACCTTGAGAGCAAGCAACTAAATTTCATTTTTAACGCGTGCCATTGTGCCCACAGGAAAAAATGACAATAAAGGTTATCACCATCATCATCGTCAAAAACTCTCATGGCAGAAGAGTGCAGCAGATGTATTTGGACAAAGCTGGAAGCCAAGAGATGGAGCTACCTTTGGATACCAAGAGACAGAAAGCTCCAAGTTCGTAGTAAAGCCCAAAGAATGATTTTAAAATGAAAAGCATTTAGTACTAACAGTACATAGTATTTTCTCTATTTCTCTTCCAAACAGAAAAATAATACCAAGGAAAATATGGATTTAGGAACTCAGTTTATTAAAGGCAGATAAAGAGTTTGAGAGCAGATAATGAAAGGTCATAAACCATGTCTGCAAGACATGACCTTTGTTTAGATAGAGAATTCTATATATTGGATTTTCAATAAGGAGCTGAATCACATGTCTCTTATTTAACAAGAAAAAGGAGGGAGGAGGAGGAGGAGGAGGAGGAGGAGGAGAGAGGAGGAGGAGGAGGAGGAGGAGGAGGAGGGAGGGGGAGGAGGAGGAGGAGGAAAAAAAGTTTTCAACTGAAGATGCAAAACTGACATGCAAGTGTTTAACTGTATTTGGTGTAATATAAAAAAATATATATCAGGCTTGAAATTCATCAGCAGACCATTTCACCTACAATTTCCAAAATACCAGTGAGAATAGAATAGAATAGAATAGAATAGAATAGAATAGAATAGAATAGAATAGAATAGAATAGAATAGAATAGAATAGAATAGAATAGAATAGAATAGAATAGAATAGAGCTGGAAGGGACCTTGGAGATCTTCTAGTCCAGCCTCCTGCTCAAGCAGGAGAACCTATACCAGATAAGTGACTGTCTAGCCTCTTCTTAAAAAATTTCCAGTGATGGAGCACCCACGATTTCTGGAGGCAATCTGTTCCACTGGTTAATTGTCCTCACTGTCAGGAAGTTTCTCCTTAATTCCAGGTTGCTTCTCTCTTTGATCAGTTTCCAACCATTGTTTCTTGTTTGTTGGTTTCTTTCACAGCCAATCAGGGTTGTTTCAATTAATCCATAGCTGAATTGAGTTTTCAACATCTCTCCTACCACCAGTTGTCTTTGTAAACAGCGGGGGGGGGGGGGGGCGAGAGAATAACTGCTGTTTATTCAGTTGTTGTCACAACTGCTTTTCAACATCAATTGTTCAAGCTTCTTTTTCTTCATTGGAAGAGGAAACAACAGGACCATCACTTTGGGTTGACTTCGGAAGAATACAAACTCGTGCTGGAGCCCATCCTCAGGGAAAACTTCTCTCTATATTCCAGTAGAGAGAAGTTTCCTGAGGATGGGTGCTGGCACAAGTCCAAAAGCTCAGAAGACTAAATCCTCTGGTCACAGTGACAGACCCAGATTGGAGCCTGCATCAAACTACTGTACACACCAGCTCAGGCTAAACTGGAGTTGGAACAGTTTGTGGTTTACTGTGTTGGGATAACCCTACCAATATAATACAATAATATAATATAATACAAAGCTAATACAATCCTTGGTTCTATAAACAGAGGCATAGAGCCAAAATCCCATGAAGTATTAGTACAGCTTTATAAACTTTTGTAAGACCACACCATCCAGCTTTGGTCACCCCATTACAAAAAAGATGTTGAGACTGTGGGAAAAATGCAGAGAAGAGCAACTAAGGTGATTAAAGGATTGGAGACCAAAATATATGAAAAACGGTTGCAGGAATTGGGTATGGCTAGACTAGAGAAAAGAAGGACTAGGGGTGACATGATAGCAGCATTCCAGTATTTGAAGGGCTGCCACAAAGAAGAGGGGGTCAACGTATTTTCCAAAGCACCAGAAGGGAAGACAAGCAACAATGGATGAAAACTACACAAGGAGAGAAGCAAACTGGAATTAAGGAGAAACTTCCTAACAGTGAGGACAATTAACCAGTAGAACAGCTTGCCTTCAGACGTTGTGGCTGCTCCATCACTGGAGGCTTTTAAGAAGAGACTGCACAGCCACTTGTCTGAAATGGTATAGGGTCTCCTGCTTGAAGCAGGGGGTTAGACTAGAAGACCTCCAAGCTCTATTCTGATTCTGATTCTAATTCAGTGTTATAGCATATGCCATATGGTGTGAATCAGGCCATCATGCAGAGCAATAATGTAATGCATCCAGTTTTGGTCACCACGATGTAAAAAAGATGTTGAGACTCTAGAAGGAGTGCAGAGAAGGGCAACAAAGATGATTAGGGGACTGGAGGCTAAAACATATAAGGAACGGTTGCTGGAATTGGGTATGTCTAGTTTAATGAAGAGAAGGACGAGGGGTGACATGATAGCAGTCTTCCAATATCTCAGGGGCTGCCCCAAAGAAGAGGGAGTCAAGCTATTCTCCAAAGCCCCTGAAGGCAGGACAAGAAGCAACAGATGGAAACTAATCAAGGAGAGAAGCAACCTGGAACTGAGGAGAAACTTCCTGACAGTTTAGAACAATTAACCAGTGGAACAACCTGCCTCCAGAAGCGGTGAATGCTCCAACACTGGAAATTTTTAAGAAGAGACTGGACAGCCATTTGTCCAAAATGGTGTAGGGTTTCCTGCCTGAGCAGGGGGTTGGACTCGATGACCTCCAAGGTCCCTTCCAACTTATTATTATTATTATTATTATTATTATTATTATTATTATTATTATTATTATTATTATTATTATTATTATTATTATTATTATTATTATTATTATTATTATTATTATTATTATTATTATTAGTTTGGATATAGCATGGCAGAACTACAGAAATACTTTTATTATCCTGGGTTTAGGATTCAGTGTGTTGTGTTCACTCAACCCCTCAGTATCTCTTAAACCTAAGAGGCAACCTGCATCTTCATGGAACTTTATTTCCTTCAAACGTAGCAAATGATTTCAAATTCAGACCACTGGGGTTACCTTTTATTTTTCCCTTGGAAAGGGTGGGAGAAGAAGTTCGAGAATGAAAGAGCCGTTGAAAGACATCTGGAAATGACAAGGTGCTTGTGCTACAAGATAATGAGAGATTATCATAATTGCAATTCCATTGCCATATCAAGCCTGATCTTTTAGCATTAATTAATCTTCCATTCTCTGCCTGAGAAAAACTTCTCTCCTGCCTTAGGACAGCAGCCTGTCAACACAGCGAACTTTCACATCTCATTATCTTATCAAAGGAGAAAGCAGGAATTAATAAGACACAAATAGACAAGAGTCAGGTTTTCAAAGCAGCACTGATGGAAGACCAGGTAACCATGTCCTTACCAGGCAATTTACAACCTTAGGCATCCAGACAGACAGTTCAATGGTGAGGAATAAGGTGTTCTGCTTTCCAATGAGATCTCTGAGCAATTAGTCTACAAAGATATTGCAGCATCTGTTGTGTGCGTGCTCAGCTTTGGGTGTGTGCAAAGCATATGAGAGAGAGGGGGAGAGAGAGAGAGAGAGAGAGAGACCTACAGGTAATCCTCGACTTACAACAGTTCAAAGTTACAACGGCACTGAAAAATGTGACGTAGGACCATTTGTCACCCTTACGACCTTTGTAGCAGCCCCACGATCACGTGATCAAAATTCAGAGGGGCTTGGCAACTGGCTCATACTTAGGACCGTTGCTGTGTCCCAAGGTCACGTGATCCCCTTTTCCGACCTTCTGCCGAGCAAAGTCAACGGGGGAAGCCAGATTCAGTTAACAACCGCGTTACTAACTGAACAGCCACAGTGATTCACTTAACAATGGTGGCAAGGAAAACCGGGCGCAACTCACTTAACAAATGTCTCGCTTAACAACAACAGAAATTGTGGTCGTACGTTGAGGACTGCCTGTATTAAGTTTTCACGAGCCTTTTCTTCCCGGGGTCAACCTAGGTCCCAGAGATTCTATTTAAGGGGCGACCCTAAGCCGAACTGTGATCAAAAATGGACAACCTGGTTTGTTTGTTTGTTTGTTTGTTTGTTTGTTTGTTTTCAGCCTATGCAATTGTTGTCTGAGTTGCATTTCAGTTTATCCTGCTCCATTTTGGCATTTTAACCGGCAATTAATTACAGAAGGATGTGATAAGAGAGGGCTGTGTGTAAATTGGTCTCTTCAATTTCACAACAATATTTTTTGGGAGGATCGGCTCATTTTCGCCGGGGGAATATAACATTTTCAACAATTTTCTCAAGGGCAAAGGGGCAAGTCATAGCGGCAACAGTAATTGGATTAGAAGACTGACTTGCATCTGGTATTTTTCCCAAGCCTTGAGCTACCCTTATTCCAGGCAAGAGTAGCTGGGTACAAAAATAAGTTGAAGAATATTATTCTGTTTTTCTCGGTGGAGGGAATGAGGAAAAAAAAAACTTCTCAGAAAAATGTTTTTTAAATAATAGCCGCAGTGCACATTAAAGTATGTACAGTATTTCTAAATGCACATGTCCATTTCTCAGCAAACTACATTATGTAAAAATAATCCGGTCTCCTCTGTAGATTTGGTCCAAAGCAAATTAAATCTTAAATCCAATTTGATTTAAAACTACAAACCATTTTTTAAAAATGGATTTGATTCTTATTGGATTTAGAGATTTCCAGTGTATGTGTACATATGGTTTGACTGTCCAAAATAATCTGAGCTGGTAAAATTTAACTTGGTCTGAACCAGATGATATGTATATCTGTACATGTATGTATATGTGTATATGATGTAATGTACATGTATAAATGTGCATGATGTATATGTATATATGTATATGATGTATCTGTGTATCTGTGTATGATGTATATGTATATATGTCTATGATTATGATGTATATGTATATATGTATATGATGTATCTGTGTATCTGTGTATGATGTATATGTATATATGTATATGATGTATATGTATATTAGATTAGATTAGATAACCTTTATTGTCATTTTTTCCTGTGGGCACAATGGCACACATTAAAAATGAAATTTAGTTGCTTCCTCTCAAAGTGTACACATACATCACACACATTTAAAACATACTATATACAACATATGTATAGACCTACACCCTTACATATAAGTAACATATAAATATTAGTCACTGTCCATCTTGAATGCATAACGGAAGGAGGAAGCTTGAGAGTTCACAAGGGTTAATAGTGTATGGAACAAAACTGTGACTGAATCTGGATGTTCTGCTTTGGATACCACGGAGCCTCCTCCCAGAAGGTAACAAGGAAAACAGGTCGTGGAGAGGATGTGTGGTGTCCCAGACAATCTTGCGGACCCTGCTCAAGCAACGCTTATGTGCCATGTCCTGGATGGAAGGGAGGGAACTGCCAATGATCTTTTCTGCCATCCTCACCACTCTCTGCACCGCCTTCCTGTCTGAAGCAGTGATGCTTCCAAACCAGACTGTGATGCTGTATGACAGGATGCTCTCGATCATCCCTCTGAAGAAAGTGGTAAGGATGGGGGAAGATGTGCTTTTCTCATGCGATGCAGAAAATTCAGGCGCTGCTGTGCCCGCTTCATCAGTGTATATGTATATGTATATGTATATGTATATGTATATGTATATGTATATGTATATGTATATGTATATGTATAGGTATAGGTATATGTATAGGTATAGGTATATGTATATGTATAGGTATATGTATATGTATAGGTATAGCAAAGAGTCCAACCAAAGAATCTCTAAGACCACCCCCGCCAATACTGACAGGCAAGCCACCAGAATATAAACTGACAGCAAACCCCATTCCTTAACTAGCACTGATGATGTTACCTAGTTTGGGTAATAAAATGTCTGCAAGAAAACAACCCAGCTCAGAGAGCACCAAGGACTCCTCATCTCAATCCTGAGCTACAAATATTCTCCTTTATTAGTAGAAGAATTTCCCTTTGCTCATTTGCAATCCTGGCAAGTCCCTTCCCTGAAACCACTCTTGGTACAGATGACCTTCCACCGCAGTGAATGTAAGAGAGAGGCGAATCGTATGAATAGTTCCGTATCTTTCTAACAATATCCTTTAAAGACCGACGTCTTAGCAAGAGGCACAAAAGCGTGAAGCCAACAGCCGTCTTGGTAGAAAACGCAAAATTACCATTTTAATGGATGGTGTGTTGATTTCCTGCTAGTCCCTGGAGGAGTCTGTTTGATTTTGTTTGCTTGTTAGCGCAAGGATTTGACACAGGCGATTAATGCAGAGTTCGTTAAGGTGATGTCTATTCCCCCTCCCCCCTTCTGCATTTTACTGGATTTTATAAAAAAAGAAAACAACATTATATTAACAAAGAGACGGAGTTTTTGCGTGACCTCTATTATAACATCTAGGACTAATAATAAGGCACAAAGGCACTTCTTGTAAGAACATCAAAGCTTTTCTAAGATGAGAGAATACACTATTAACTTTATATGCAAAAACTAAACCACTAATTAGATATGACCGCTTCTGCCCTCACAAAAAGTGGGCATAATTTACAGCAAGGAAGATCTCTTTCTAGATATCTCAGGGCTGGTAGCACCTTACATTCTGCCTGCCTGCCTGCCTGCCTGCCTGCCTGCCTGCCTGCCTGCCTGCCTGCCTGCCTGCCTGCCTGCCTGCCTGCCTGCCTGCCTATCTGCCTATCTGCCTATCTATCTATCTATCTATCTATCTATCTATCTATCTATCTATCTATCTATCTATCTATCTATTTATTTCATCATTATCTGTCTGTCTGTCTGTCTATCCATCCATCCATCCATCCATCTATTGTATCTACCTAGAGTATCATCTGGAGTATCTTTCTGGAGTATCTATCTAACTACTATCCATCCATCCATCCATCCATCCATCCATCCATCCATCCATCCATCCATCCACAGAAGTTCTTGATCATGTGAACGATCTTGACCTTGATCTGATTTGCATTTGGTAGCTGATTCAAAGAGCCGAATCAATTTGATTCAGACTTTCAGATCAATTCCAAAATGAGAATAGATCCAATTGGGAAAAATACATATATTTTTTTTAAAAAAGCCTATCAGATCTCTGAACAGAATCTGAAACTTCCCAGTCAATTCAGAGAAGTCCCATTTGATTTGATTGGGAAAATCTGAATCAAATAATTGAATGGAGTGAACAGCCTTCACAGCAAATCTCCTAGTCAAATATTTACCCTGCCTCACAATGAATTATGCAGGGACTGGTATTCGCAGAGAACAATATGAAGTGATGTAGATTTAAATTAACGTGGTATATGCCATATAAAAACAAAACATCTCCTTCTAATTCCACAAGGGCATTAAGCATGACTAATAATTGTTCCTCCTGTGTTGATTATTTTTTCTTTTGCATCACATTTAGCATTCCGGTGACGGAAAAGCTGTACATCCTGATACTGGAGAAACATTCAGAAGCAACTACTTGCTTGCTTCAGCTCTGAAATGGGACAGTTCCTTCCACCAGCTATCTATCATCTGCCACAAGCATTCTCTTATATTGAATTTAAGCTCGGATATTGCGGTGCAACATATGGACTGGGGCAGCGGAGCAATTGGAAAATAAATTTTAAAAAAACCCAGTTTCCCTGAAAATAACAGAATAACAGAGGGGCCTTGGAAGTCTTCTAGTCCAGCCCTCTGCACGAGCAGGAAACCCTGTACCAATTCAGATAAAGTAAGCCTAACAAACTCACCTCGTGCATTTCTGCAACTCCTGTTCTTTAATTACTAATTACTAACCAGTGGAACAGCTTGCCTTCAGAAGTTGTGGATCCTCCATCACTGGAGGTCTTTAAGAAGAGCATGGACAACCTCCAACTCAGTGTCCTAACCACTTAAGCCACCATGCTGCTGCTCACATGTAGTAATCACACACCAATTCTCTTTAGGGAATCTGAAAACTCTAGTTCTTCTTTTGGAATACCTTGACCTCAGCAGAGCCCCAGGATATGATTCTTTCTTTTTCTTCCATTTCCTGCCCCCAAGCTGTCAACACTAAATTGGCACTAAGGTCTTTTCTCTAAAAATCTTGGTTTCATCTAAACTAGGTTTAAATTATAGACCTTGACAAACTTGAACAATGGGTCCTATCCAACAAAATGAGTTTCAATGTTTTACATTTAGGCAGGAAAAATCAAAGGTACAAGTATAGATTGGGGAAGACCTGGCTTAAAAACAGTAACTGTGAGAGGGACCTTGGAGTCCTTGTGGATGATCACTTAACCATGAGCCAGCAGTGTGCAGCAGCAGCCAAAAAAGCGAATACAATCCTGGGTTATATAAACAGAGGCAAATAGAATCAAGATCACGCGAAGTATTAGTACCACTTTATAAAACCCTAGTAAGACCACACCTGGAATACTGCAGCCAAGTTTGGTCACCATATCACAAAAAAGATGTAGAGAGTTTGAAAAAAATTCAGAGAAGAGCAACTAAAATGATCAAAGGCCTGGAGACTAAAACATTTGAAGAACGGCTGAAGGACTTGGGTTTGACTAGTCTAAAGAAAAGAAGAAATAGGGGAGACATGATATCAGTATTCCAGTATTTGAGGGGCTGCCACAAGGAAGAGGGGGTCACTTTGTTCACCAGAGCACCAGAGGGGAGGACAAGAAAAAATGATTGGAAACTGATCAAAGAGAGAAGCAACCTGGAACTAAGGAGAAACTTCCTGACAGTGAGGACAATTCACCAGTGGAACAGCTTGCCTCCAGAAATCGTGGGCGCTCCATCACTGGAGATTTTTAAAAAGAGGCTAGACAGTCACTTGTCTGAGATGGTATAGGTCCTCCTGCTTGAGCATGGGGCTGGACTAGAAGACCTCCAAGGTCCCTTCCAGCTCATTCTATTCTATTCTATTCTATTCTGTTCTGTTCTGTTCTGTTCTGTTCTGTTCTGTTCTGTTCTATATCAATCTATACGTATATAATTCCCCACCCTTTTTTTTTTTTTGCATCATATGATTCGTTCTCTCATAGCCAGGCTCCAGGGCTTTCTGCTCGGTAAAGTCATTTTGTGTGATTCATGCCTGTGATCTCATTTTGCTAGATAAGCAACGAGCATTTGAAATCTAGAATGAAAAGAAGGATGTGGAGAAATAGAGGAGAAGGCAGCGCTTGGAACCTATTTCAAGGTGCTTCGGAATCAAAGCCATTTGCTATAAAGCACTAAGGGATTGGAGGAGAGGATGAAAAAAAGACCCCCCCCCAAAAAAAAGGATTTAAAGGGAAAATATTGGTATAATATAATATACGCTCTAATCTCCTGTGCCTTGGCTTCGATACTTACATTTTCTTCTTTTGTCACCTGCACAAACTTCCAAGATATATTTCAGATACAGATGTGCCCCAGCTGCTTCATTTCAAGCTGTCGCTCAGTTACTAAACTCATGGAAACTCTTATTTTTTTAAAAAAAAAAAAAATAAATCTGCCCACTGCTTACATAGGCAACAATCAGTTTCTCTGGATTCCCAAAGACAGAAATGTTACTGATAACAGCAATTATCATTACCTCTTCCAATACTCTGTTCCTCAACTGGTATCATTTGATTAGAGATCAGCTTTAAAGAGCACAATTAGCATTTATATTGCTTGTATGTTCTAGGTGGGTCTGTGGGCTTGATAATAGGAGCCTATAAAGTACAGAGCGATGGGAAATTATGAACTGACAACTCTGAAAGAAATTTAAAAAAACCCCATGCCAGGTATGAAATTGCTGCTAAAAGGGCAGCAATGCTAAAATCCCCTCTAATTTTGTATATTATTGCAAGGGTAACATAATCCACAATTTTAAGGATTATCCATAATTCTACAGATGAATTTAAGAAACCTATCTAACTTCATTTTATGTATATCTTCTGCAACATATGCAAATTCCTATGCATTTTATCCTAATGAACGCATATTATACACATTTTACTTAGAAGAAAAAGCATCTGAGATAGGTTTTAATGTGCATATTTCTAAACCATGTCTGTCTAGTTTTGAGAAATGTATTTCGATTTTTTTTTTAAGCCAGGAATGAGGAAGGAACATTCAATAACTTCAAAAATTATGGATAACTACTATCTGACATTCACATTAGCCCCCAGCGGAAGAATATATTTCTTTGAGATGTGTCTTCTTTTCCAGGGAAATAGAAAGGTCTGGTTCTCCATACAATTGTAAACCATCTTAAATATGTCACATAACTGCTCCCTATGCAATGCATTTGTAAAAAAGACTTGAAGCCAACATCTGCAATTATATTCATCATCATCATCACTATTATTATTACTGATCATCACACAGTCAGCCAGATGTTCAGACTGGATTTGGCATTTTGTCTACCTATTGAGTCCTTACCAAGGACCTGGGATAGGCAGATGTGGATGTTTGATGGTATTACAGATATCGTCGCAGGATGGAAGCTGTTCCTAGTAAGGCCACCTTTTGCAATTGACTGGTGGCGAATTTGTCAATGCTGATGGTGTTCAAGTGGTGCTCCAGTTGTTTTGGGATTGCACCCAAGGCGCCTATTACTATTGGTTGTTGTTGTTGTTGTTGTTAACCTATTGGCTAAAGAAGGCAAAAGAGTAAAAGTGGTAACTGCTTAGCCATGAAACCAACTAACATCTCTACAATAGAAGATTTGATCTGGATAAATCTTTCCTCCTGATCTTTCCAAAGTTTTTACATTTCTGCTCCACTGATGGAATATTGGACCACCTCTACAACGTATTAACAAATCTCCATTTACTTAAAGAACCTGGAAGACCATTTTATTGTAGCAGGAACTTTAAAGGTATTTAACACTAGCTGGATTGTGCTCTTGATTCTTTATCGTAATAAAAATTTCAGTGAAAGCAAGTTATTAACAAGAAAAATGGAAATGACAATGATTAATCATAGGTAATGCTGCTTCCTGCCAACATAATGAGACTTAAGAGTAGTGTATGTGCGTGTGCGTGTTAATTTGTTAAGACTGGATAATACTTATTTCAGCGCAATATATTTTCCTTTTTTTACGTTGCAAAGACAAGTCATACCTACAGTAAGACGAAACCGAAACAAATGAAAACTAAAACAACCCCCAAATCCTGCAAGTATATATAAAAAAAATCCTTTAAAATACATTAAAACTGTGGAGCACTACTAAAATTCAACAGTAAATTTCCCCAACAGTGCCGCATAAGTGTACGGCATCTCCCGGGATTATGATACTGAGTTCAAGATTGTCTACCGTTGTGCATGAACGGTCAAGTTAAATAAATAAAGGCAACAATAGCAGCCTAATATAACGCCAATGCCTAGAAAAAGCAGTGATTTTAATTCCCAAACCAATCCCGAATTAATTATATTCAAGCTCTTTAAAATTAATGGGAGCATCAAACATATTTGGATGTCGGTACGACTGGAGTGGAAAGATGGAGAGCTGCTATAATTAACACATAACTTCCTATAATGTGGCAGGCAGCAAGGTGTTCCATAAGGTGTATTGTACAGAAGCAAGCTAAAAACTGTTCTTCTGAACAGTTGGGAAAGGGCTATTGTGGGACCAGGATCCTCTATAAAACAGAAACAATTATAAGTGTTTGAACATATTACCGGCAGCCATCTACAGGACTTGCCAAGTGTACCAGAAAGATATGACAATAATTAGGCACACCAGGCAAGAGGAGACAATGCTGTTCTTTCCCTCTTGGATACAAGATGCCCGGGGAATACATTCTGGTGCTACAAGGCCATCTTAGGTGGCTCTTGAGAATAATTCCACTTGGAATCACATAAAACTTCCTTAGACAGTTGTGCTCTGCATGGTGGCTGGAATGAGCTACGATTTCTAACGTAGAGGCATTTATGCTGTTCAAAAGCCATCTGATGTTTTGCGAGAGGGGGACTCCGAGACAGATTTGACAGTATCCAGGGGCATCAAAGGAGATTATCAAGAAAACTGTATGAGATTTTAATTTAGATCAACCTTGGATGGATGCAGGGCAGGAACTACGGGGGAAGCAAACCAGCTTCGTTTCCAATCTCTTGCTGAGAAGGAAAGGGAAAATTATTATTTTTCTCCTTATCCAGCCTTTTATTATTCAAAGCATGGACTGGAAGACTACCTTGTATTTTGTTCCCGCCACTGCATAGCTTTGTGGGGGTGGTTGTAGAGAAAAACAACTGGTGGATAACACATCTTAGCTGTTTGACGGTCTGTCTCTCTGTAGAATGATTAAGAATCAGAATGGGACTATTATTGGAAGGGTGGCATTGCTTCCCAATGGACAGTGACACTGGAGATACATAAGCGGTGTCACTTGTAAGAGATACTCCATTCTGGGGCTTGGCAATAGTAAAGCCAGTTTCCATAAATATTCAATCTGATGTCAACCCTAACACAACTCAATCAACTCAGTCACCAGCACAACTGTCAACTCTTGATGTCAGCAATTGACATACTTGGGTATGATCCAAGATTGATAGATGGAAATTTTCCGAGCCAGACACTTCTTTTCCATTTTGTTCCTGTGTCATAGAGAACCCAACGAAGCTACATAGTACTGGGTATATTATGGATTACTTGCTTGCTTATGTATTTATCTGGTTTATAAGGTTGCCCTTATAAAGGTAATATTGGGTGGCTTACAGTAGAATAGAAACATAAAATAATGAAAGCACAAAAAATGTCCCAAATCTCTCCCCCCCCCAAAAAAACAACAACCCCAGAACAAAAAAACATAAAAGAATAGCAAAATAATTGAGGCCAATCATTGTATGTTTCACCGGGCAAGCACTGCAACTTCCTTAAAGACAATCACTTCAAAGCCAAATATAACATCCCTTCCCTCAAGGATGCATTTATCACTGCTTGGATCAAATCACATGTCAGCCTCCAAGAAGATCAGGAGGGACATGAATCTAATAGAAAGGTGGTCACACTTACAAGCGTTCAGCATCCTGTCTACTTTCTCATGACAAGTGGTTCAAATTCTTCCTCATTCCAGTTGTCAATGCTAGGCCTTGCCCTAGATCAGGGGTGTCCAAAACCTTGGCAACTTTAAGACTTGTGGACTTCGACTCCCAGCATTCTGGGAATTGAAGTCCACAAGTCTTAAAGTTTTCAAGGTTGGACAACCATGCCCTAGACACTTCCAAGGAAATTGCACAGCCAGAGTCCCACTCAGTATGATTCTGAATAACCTTATCAGACAGTTTCCTAGAGAAGTCTTGGCAGCAGCTTTATAGGTGTTCCTCTAACCATCCTTGTCCAGGAGAAACGAGGTTACCTTAATAATAATAATGAAGTTGGAAGGGACCTTGGAGGTCATCTAGTCCAATCCCCTGCCCAAGACAGGAGACCTTTATTCCATGCCGGACAAATGGCTATCCAAATCTTTTCTTGAAAACCTCCAGTGATGGAGCACCCACAACTTCTGGAAAGCAAGCCGTTCCACTGGTTAATTGTTCTAAGTTTCAGGAAATTTCTCCTTAGTTCTAGGTTGCTTCTCTCCTTGATTAGTTTCCATCCATTAGTTGCTTCTTGTCCTGCCTTCAGGCGCCTTGGGGAATAGCTTGACTCCCTCTTCTTTGTGGCAACCCCTGAGATATTAGAACACTGCTATCATGTCACCCCCTCATCTTTCTCTTCATTAAACGAGACATACCCAATTTCAGCAACCGTTCCTTATATGTTTTAGCCTCCAGTCCCCTGATCATCTTTGTTGCTTTTCTCTGCACTCTTTCTAGAGTCTCAACATCTTTTTTACATCGTGGTGACCAAAACTCTTAACCTTAAACAGGTTTTCTGGATGGCTATCTCCAGAAGGGCAGAAAAACAGCTATGTTTTGTCATTCTTATTGCCACAAGGCCAATTTTAAGAATTACCCCTGCTCAATCAGATTTAGTTTTTAGTTTTTTATCTTCCCCTAGTGGAGCTCCAGGTCTTGTCTCAGAATTCCTCACAAAACCATGGATCTCTCCAGGATTGAAGGATCAAGAGAGTCCACATGGATGCATTTGCCCCTTCCTTCCAAACAGTGACTAAGGACTCAGTCAAATCATGTACAGTATCAGAGCTTCAGGTATAACCATAAGCTCTGCTTGAAACCCAACAGGATTCATCAGACCGCTTGGGAGGAATATATCCTTCCCCCTTGTGGTGGAATCTAGGGCTAAGAGAGAAGAATCTGATCACAGCAGGGGATTGATGATATAACATCTCTCAATTCCAGGTCACGTTGATGCTGCCGTGAAAGAAAAACCAAATGTAATAATCATTGTTGTTGTGAGTCTCATCCAGAGAAGGCAAATTAAACTCTTCCAAAAACAGGTCAGATCTGGAGAACATCAATATGGTCAAGACTTCAAGAAATATACGTTGGTGTTGTTCCACAGCACAGAGATTACTATGCATATTTATGTATGCTAATTTATGCAAGTTACATGTATTTTAGTTTGTATCCCTCCTCTTTCCTAAATAAACAGCAGAGAGACGCTCTGCTAGATGGAAAACATCTTTCTTTCTAATGTAATTTCCATTTTTTTAAAAATTTCAAATATGAAACCTACTTTTCCATGTTCATCATGTATGCAGCTATCTAGTCAGTTAAAACTGCATGTGGTACATCAAACACGATTCTTTGGAAAGTTACGTTCTCACATGGTCAAAATTAGAACATCTGATACCATTATCGAACAAGGAACACCGAGAGACTGTATCTAACACTCAGAAGAAATTCACTTCTAGTCCTTTATCCAGAGCAAGTACGCTAAAGAAACAGATGAAATTTGAACACTGATTCATAAAACAGAACTCCCATTTGATGCATCACCGTTCCTGAAATCCTTTCGTAATAGCTTCTAGCCTTTCTACAATAAATTTTACTCATCAGAAGTTCTTGGATTCCTCTATGCCTGTTAAATTGGTTTCAGCCTAACCTGCCGGAGAAAAACATGACGATTTTGCCAATTGAGCAAGCTGTCCCTCTCTTACTTTCACCCTTAGAAATTCCATCTGTCATCCAAAGCTAAATTAAAAGAGCCACTTCTGAATATATATATTCAGAATATATATATATATATATCCAGCTCAAAAATATTGTGCAAAGAAATAGAAAAGGATGCATGTATAAAAAGAGCCAGGTATCAGAAGAAGTGGCATTCAAAAAATACTATCCTTTTCTCAACTTTTATCTAAAGAGCAAATCAGCCAGGCCATCTCTAAGCCCTGTCTGTGCAGCTGCATTCAGAATATTCTTGAAAGTCTCAGTTAATTAATTGGCACTACTGATTGATTAATTCATTAAGGCCAGGTGTTAATGATTCAGGTCTTTACGTGGACTTTAATAAAGAGCCGACCTTTTCTTTCAAACACTGATAAATTCTGATGGCAAAATTACTTCTCCTTCTTTTGAAGTCCTCTTAATTTGTCCAGAGATACATCGAAATTGGGGCCTGGTCCAAACAGAAATGGCCACTACTTGAACGCTCTTAGGACCAGCCAGATCAATCTCTTTATCTCATCATGTCTACGGAGATTCTCAGTCATCCAGGTCATGGTGGTCCCAAAGGTGCTTTTTCAAGAGGCAAATGGGCTTTCTCGGTTTTTCTTTGAAGACGTTTCGCTTCTCATCCAAGTAGCTTCAGAAACGTCTTCAGAGAAAAACAAGAGAGTCCAGTTGCCTCTTGAAAAAGCACCTTTGGGATTATCTCCTCATGGTTTCCATTTTGCTATTAGGTGCCACTAGTTGTTTTTGGAAGGGGTGGATAATTTATGCATCCTTGCTGGCTGTGAGCCATTGCTAAATTGTGCCAAAGATGGGGAAAGGATCAGTGAGGGAAGTTTTCCACAAGGTGGTCATGTTTGGTAAAAGCCTTCAGAGATGCTTTAATTTGGATCCCGGTCTTGTGTATGGGGTTGACTTCAGTAGCCTTAATGGCTCCATCCTATTTTAAAGTTCTATGCTTTTATTAAGGATAATGGTTGATTTGCGTGCCTCTGCCGTGGTGTCCATCCGATCACTCTCTCCCAACTGATTTTCCCTGTGTTCCTACTTTCTAGAACAATGTTTGTCAACCTGGGGGACTTCAAAATGTGTGGACTTCCAACTCCCAGAATTCTAGCAGTTGAAGTCCACACATCTTGAAGTTGCCCAGGTTGACAAACACTGTTCTAGAATATTGGTTTTATTGCATTGTCCCAGCAATTGTCATAGAAACGTAGATCAAAGAAATGTTCAAAGAGTGTTGTTTGTGACATAGGGGAGCGCAGTTAAACCTCATTTTTTGTTTTCCAAATGGCCAGTTAAAACCTTCCAAAATTGTCCAGCTGAAAAGGCCATCTTCCCTACAGACTCTGGAGCTTCTGCAAGGAGTAAAATGGATTCTTTCCCACTCTATTCCCACGTAGCACTTCTGTAACCACTTAATAATACATGGCCTCCAGACAGGACAAATAATATATATTTTAATCACTTTTCCAAGGCAAATATAGACTGTAAGGGAGCTACCATTTGCTGGAGCCCAGAAATTATGAATTTTTCAATAGCCCTCCTCTATTATTCATCTTGTGTTATTCTGTTAACATTTTGTGCATGAAGGATATGTTTGCCAGACATTTTATGAAGCTTTCTATAATTTATTAAACAGCAAGGTATCTCCCGGTACCATCCTGACACATGCATGAATCCCATATCTCCTTTTCTACACTTTTCTATTCCAGAAAAGCTTCCAGAAGCCACAATGCCCCCAAAGGGAAGGGTAGAAGAATAGTAGAGTCACACTGAAGGTAATGAATAATTTCTGAACCAGTTTAAAAATAAAAAAAAAAAGGAAGCCACAGATACTGAGTCATTTTTGTGATTCAGCGTGTAAAGTAACCCAACCTATTACTCAACACAGACAGGAAGAAATTGAGAAGAACAGCTGGAATACAAGGACCAGGGGATGATGGAAGCGAAAATGAAATAAATACTTCCAAATAAAAGGCTGGTCCAAAACACCCTATTGACAGAGGGTAATAATCCCCCCAAAGATCTCCTTCATGTAGACTCCAACTGAATGGAGTATGGAATATGAGGAGGAAGGAGAAAGAGAGAGAGAGAGAGAGAGAGAGAGAGAGAGAGAGAGAGAGAGAGAGAGAGAGAGAGAGAGAAAAGAAGAAAGAAAGATGATAAGAAAGAAAGAAAGAAAGAAAGAAAGAAAGAAAGAAAGAAAGAAAGAAAGAAAGAAAGAAAGAAGGAAGGAAGGAAGGAAGGAAGGAAGGAAGGAAGGAAGGAAGGAAGGAAGGAAGGAAGGAAGGACCTTCACAATGCATGACAACAGCCCATCTTCATTAAAGATCTTATCTAGTTTTGTTTCCACTTGGAAATCATTTTTGTTTTTTTTGTTTGAACCTGGAAAAAAAATGAAAATTTGATTTTAGGTTGTGATGGTCAGAATGATTTTGTAATCATAGAAATGGCTTGAAATGTTATGCAATGTAAAGCAAACAGTTGATGTTGTATTATTTTTGTAGTGGATGATTGCTAGATGGTAAACAAAGAAAAAAACTGTAATCCTTTGCTGCTAGGTGGTAGTCAAGCAGATTCTTTTGGCAGTCCAAATCTGATACTCTAACCTTAGTTTGGTCCTTTCTGGGTGTGTTAAGACCATAATAGCTGAAATTCCTAGCCAATTCTAACCCTGAATGGAGTTGCTAAGATTAAACCAGGCAGCTGTCATTGGGTGCCTTGTAAAGAAGCACTTTGCCAATCATCTCTGAAAAATATTGGATAGCAGCCACACATCCGTAATCATATTGTTCAATTTCAGATGGTAGACATAAAATGGCCAAAATTATTTTCACAGCAGAGGGAAGAACAGTCTAGAAATTACAGTCAGTTAATCTAATGAGTTCTACTCAATTGATCAATTAAATCTATACAAATGGCTATACGAGGAAAACAAACACAGAGACCATCTTCAAGTTTAAATTACATGCATGTCCGCATCAAGCCGAAAAGAGCCCCTATTGTTCTCTCTCACACACAAACGTGAATGCCTCCAGCTTTTGTAAATCCTTTGGTCAAAAAAGAAAAAAAGAAAAAAAGGAAGCCCAGAAAAAGAATGAAATCTATTGTATCCTGTAATTACAGACTCTCTGTAAAGTTGGATTAAAAGGTTGGCCTAAGGCAGATTGCAAATTGTCTGTCTCTCATTTCAAAATAAGTTGACTGGTTTCCGGTACTGAGCACAAACCCACAAGTGCCTTTCTAGACCCTTGGCAATAAATCGTGTAAGAATGACAACAACAATAACCACAACAGCTTCTCTATATGAAGTCTGCCCAGCCTATACATTTGAGACAGGAGAGCAGGAAGCGATGATCCCAGCATTATAGCAGAGCTTATTCCCCCCACAATTAGGAAGTCTTCCTCTCTGTAGACTTTTAGGAAAGAGGAGAAAATTGCATTATTTCGTTGGTTCTTTGGACTGTGGTATACTTACAGAAGACGCTGTTGTATTATTTGACTGGTTGTGTTTATTTATTGTACTTTCTTAGGATTTTCTGTCATGTTTTCATTCTTGCAAGCTCTCCAGTGCCTTACAATTGCATCACTGAACTGATATAAGATAAACAACAATGGCTGAGTTTACACAACCTGCTAAACTTTAAACCAAGTTAACAAAACACTGACATTTTGACTTAACGCAAATGACTTGTTTCAGCAACATGCTAACATGATTCAAAATCCTAGTGCTTAAATCGTGGCTTCTCTATACTGCTGGAGGAAGTTTTCTTCCTCTCTCTAAAGGTAATTCCAGATAAACTATAAAATGAGAGAACAGTTTTTCCCAAGATGCCACGTTAGAATTTGTTTGGTTTGGGTTTGACCACCTCAATCGATGATGGATTTTCAAAAATAAAAAAGCAAGTGCTTGACTAATTGGGGTCATTGCCAATGAAATTTGGGAGGGAGGGAGGGAGGGAGGGAGGGAGGGAGGGAGGGAAGGAAGGAAGGAAGGAAGGAAGGAAGGAAGGAAGGAAGGAAGGAAGGAAGGAAGGAAGGAAGGAAGGAAGGAAGGAAGGAAGGAAGGAAGGAAGGAAGGAAATAAATCATTTAAGGATGTCCTATGATTATTGACAACCCTCATCAACCATCTCAGCTCCTTTGGTTTTCACTTTCTTGAGAAATCTGGAATTCTTTCTACCGAACAGTGTAGGAACCTTGCAAGATGCTTGCAATTTAGACTAGTGGAGGAAAAAAAGGCATTAGTTTTATTCAAGTTGCCATTTCCTCTAGCTCCAAAACCAATTTTTTCTCCCTCTCAATTTTCTCTGAAAGCAGACATTATGTTGTCTATTCCTACCCCACTGCCTCCTTGGAGTCAGTGAGTTTGGGTTTTATAAACTAATTACAAGCTATTTGCAGCTACTTCGCCCTGCATTCCGTGGTGCCCCGAGATGGGTGATAAAAAATAAAATAAAAAAAAAAACATGGCAACAAGAATTTGCAATATTGGGATTTAATGAAAAGAGAGGAGGAAATTAAATAAGTGTTAATCTCATTGGAATGATCAGGAGGAAGGTAAAGAAGAGTTGTTTTATAAAGCAGGGTGAGGCAAATACTTGAAGCTCAGATCTCTAGTGCTGGGAGAATTTTCTTACACAAACCTAAATAACAGGCTAACCAAAACCATTCATGTTATACCTTACATGTGTCTAACAGTCTTCCTGCTGTCCCGAGGAATCTAATAATTATGGATTCCAGTCCACACAGATCTCCTCTGCACCCCTAGTGTCCTAGGGCAGTGGTGGCGAACCTATGGCACGGGTGCCAGAGGCGGCACTCAGAGCCCTCTCTATGGGCACGCGTGCCGTCACCCCAGTCCTAGGCCTTTAGCTGGGTTTTATAAAACGTTTTCGCTTTAGGCCTCCGCCGGCATGTGCAAACAAACAAAAAAGGTTCAATCAGTCAATTTCAACTTCTTGCGGGAAAAAAAAAAGATCTTGCAAAGTTGGAATTGATTGATTGAACTTTTTTAGTCCCACCCTGTCTGCCGTTACCACCGCAGCCACGCCCATTCAATGGGCCACACCCAGCCAATGGGCCACACCCACCCGGCACTTGACGATGCATAAGTGGGTTTTGGGTTGCAGTTTGGGCACTCGGTCTCTAAAAGGTTCGCCATCACTGTCCTAGGGCAGGGGTAGGCAACCTTGGCTCTTTTATGACTCCTGGACTTCAACTCCCAGAATTCCTGAGTCAGCATAGCTGTCAGCATAGCTGTCATAGGAGTCATAAAAGAGCCAAGGTTGCCTACCCCTGTCCTAGGGAGACACTAAGACAGTCTTATTTCTCCTCCTTTCCGTTCCTTCCTAGTTCATGGCTTGAGAAAATGCATCAAAAGGTGTTTTGAAATGCAGTAATTAACAAAAGAGTACATGCAAAAACAGCACAGGCTGGAGACTGAATCGCTTTTCTCCCCATTGCCAAGTTCCGTTGACTCAACTGGAAATCTCTGCTTATTTGCAGGATCCTGTTTGCAAGCTAAAGAGAAGTTCCCTGAGCATGGGCTCCAGCAAAAGTCCAAAAGCTTGGAAGACAGCATCACCAGTCCCAGTGACCGACCCAGACTGGATCCTCCAACATTATTCTGGGACACTGTATATTCGCTTTCACTCTGCCTGTTTGCTAGGCAATCTTTGATTGATGGGGTGTAAGCCACAAACCTATTTCAAGCTTGCTGTGTTCTCCCACATTTTATCAGGGCTGTTGTCAACTAATCTTTGTAAATTAATCACAGGCATTCTAGTCATTAATCAGTTAACCTCACAATTTTATACATGCTTATTGGACGTGAGCCTTATTGAGCTGCGAGGCATATTCCCAGGTACAAGAGGGTTGCCAAAATCTGAATAATGTTGCATATCAGATAAAATAATTATTCTGGGTAATTTAAAAATACACCCTTCTCTTTTTTTTTCTAGCTAGTACACAGATGGTTTTGCAGTAGCTGAAGCTTGCAGTTCTTATATACTTTTAAAATAAGTACACCAAGGACAACCTGGTGGTTTATTAACTGGAAGCTGCTTTAGAGCTGATTTGTTTTATTGATAAATCAACTGAGTGATTGAATGGTTAAGGTGAGAATGAAGGATTGAAGTGATTACTATTGGGATATCCCCACTGGAAAGCCATTCGAGAGTTTCCCATTGCCAGGCTGCCCTATTTTTCAAAGTGGGAAGTTCCAAAATCAGTATTTCTGATTGTAAGAATACTTGGATTTGTTCTTCAGCAATTAATGCACATGGCTGTGAAAGTTGGACCATAAGAAAGGCTGAGCGCCAAAGAATTGAGGCCTTTGAACTATGGTGCTGGAGAAGACTCCTGCGAGTCCCTTGGGCTGCAAGGCGATCAAACCAGTCAGTCCTAGAGGAGATCAACCCTGACTGCTCCTTAGAAGGACAGATCCTGAAGTTGAAACTCAAGTACTTTGGCCACCTAATGAGAAGGAAAGACTCACTGGAGAAGAGCCTAATGCTGGGAAAGATTGAGGGTAAATAAAGAAGGGGACGACAGAGAATGAGGTGGCTGGATGGAGTCACTGAAGCAGTAGGCGTGAGCTTAAATGGACTCCAGAAGATGGTAGAGGACAGGAGGGCCTGGAGGAACGTTGTCCATGGGGTCGCGATAGGTCGGACACGACTTCGCAACTATCAACAACAAATTAATGCACGTGTTGTGGCATGTATCTACAAAGCAGGAGCCGGTGTGATGGACTACAGAGTCCTAGTGGCACAGTGGTTAGAATGCAGTATTGCCGGCAAACTCTATCCACAGCCTGGAGTTCAATACTGATGAACTGAAGGTTGACTCAGCCTTCCATCCTTCCAAGGTCAGTAAAATGAGGACCCAGATTGTTGGGGTCAATATACAGCCCATAGAGCGCTGTAAAGCACTGTGGAGCAGTACATAAGTCTAAGTGCTATTCCTACTGCTATTACAGTGAAGCAGCAATTACCAGGAAGGAGAGAGGGCATGCCAAGGAAGAGGGTGGAGATGAGAGATAGCACAGCCCAGAGATGAATTGAGACAGAGGAAGAGAGTTAAAACAACCACTCCCTGGAATTTCCCAAGCTATGACTATTTAGGGTGAGAGCAATAAAGCTTTAGTCTGGCAAGATTCTGTGTATACAGTGTATGCACATAAAGAACTGAACTATAGCTGGATTGGTTTACGTCAGAGGTCCCCAACCCCTGGTCCGTGGACCGGCACCGGTCCACGGCATGCCAGCAACTGGTCCACACAAACAAGCAAAGCCCCATCCGTGAGATACAGGCAGCACACGAAACCACGCCCCCTCTGGTCCGTGGAAAAACCTCTCTCCATGGAACCGGTCCTTGGTACCCAAAAGATTGGGGGCCTCTGGTTTATGTCATTTATGAGGTAGGCCTGACATCATGGAACATAGCTATCTATTTGATTTTCCAAATGCCCAAATGTTATAAGATCTAGTTTGGTGTACTGGGTTAAGGCACAAAGATGGAAACTAGAAGATTCTTAAGATCTACTCCCACGTTAGGCAGAAAGCCAGCTGGGATACTTTGGGCCAGTCACTCTTTCTCAGCTCTAGGAAGGAGGCAATGACATATCACTTCCTAAATCTTCCCAAAAAACCTGCAGGGACTTGTCCAGGAGTCATAAATTGGTGCAAAGTCACGCGCACACAGAGACATAAATGGCATATACTGTAAGTATTCATAGCCACATTTATATACTTATTGGGAAAAACAACATTTTTAAATGATTATTTTTTTAAAAAAAAATCACATTTAAATCCTGGTGAGAAAGTTTTATTTAAAAAAAAAAAAGATTTCTCAGGAATTATGGGTAAAAACACACAAACATGGGCCAGAAACAGATTCACCGATCCCAATAATTATAAAAAATGCAGCAACGTTTCTCTCTTCAGATCACAAATACTTTCTGGAGTTCAGCCATAGCTTGTGAGCAGATATGGTGTGATGCATTGTTTCCTTGCAGAATCTTCCTTTGACCATCATTTGATAGGGTAAATGGTAAAAAGTCAATCAGAATATAATGTTCAACCACACGAAAAGTCCCCATCTAGTTCTGCTCTAGTCTAGAACACAATCCAAACATATCTGTCTATTTTAACTTAATGTTATATTCCAGAGTAGGCTCTCCAATTCCCAGGGAGAAATCAGCTGCTCCGTTCAATTGCTATTTAATCTGCTTAATAAAAGATGCCCCAGAAATTAAATCTGGACATACTAAGACAAAAAGTCCTTTCCTTTAAATAGGAGTTAATCGATCCCTTCTTTTATTTAATAAGTATTCATCCACCGTCATGGATAAAGGAGAATATCCTTTAAAAGGCTACACTCAGTAACCACAACTCGATTGATAGAGTTAATTGAAAAAGTGTAACGTGCCGGATTCCTAATACAAGGTCAGAGACATACATGGCTGACGTCGCTTGATTGGTTTGATACTGGGAAAATGCACAGATAATATAATTTGGCTCTTACTTCAGTTGTGAACAAAATTTATATGGTTAACGGAGTAGGAATAGGGCGATAGGATAGAGTCCAGATAATTGAAGAGATAAAGCTTAATTGTTATCAATCGGCCAGTGACTACATAGGACCTTGTCAAACCTTATATTCAGGATTTGGGAGCTATCAGCTTATCAGTGATAACACTGGTCATCAATAATCATGGCAAGTTAAATAGGCAGCCAGTGATTAAAGAAAAGCAATATTACAAATGGACTTAACAAGGAAGAATCTGCCAGTAAGTATTGAAACAAGTCATGTAATATTATTGAGGGAGCTGATAAAAGATGACCAACACAGAATTTGAAAAAAATAAAAATAAGATGGAATCTAAAAGAATGGGAGAGAAAGCTGAAAGAAATGGGACTTGCTTGTACTTTATCTGTTGTGATTAAGAATCTTTTGCTAAGATCAGCAGAATAATTTTTCCATCAGGGCGAAACATTTGGGGGTTTCACCTAGAAAACTCCAAAGGGGGAAAAATCTGTTGTGTTTTAACAGACACACAGATGAACATGCAATGAAGCTATTATTTGTTTCTTAATTGGAAATATGGATTTAGTCTAACCCAGGAATGTACAACCTTGGCAACTTTAAGACCTGTGGACTTCAACACCCAGAATTCAGGGGAGGTGATCTGAGAGAGACTGATTGGCTGAAATCCCCCAGCTGGCTTTCATGCCTAAGACGAGACTAGAATTCACAGACTCCTGGTGAATGGCCCAAAGTCACCCAACTGGCTTTCATGCCTAAGGCAGGACTAGAACTCACTGTCTCCTGGTTTCTAATCTGGTGCCTTAACCACTACATGAAATTGGTACCTTTGTAGCAATGAAACTCTAATGTAAAATGGCAAGAAAAGGCCCTGAAGCTGGCTTTTTTTTCACCTTCCTCACAAGAAAATAGAAGGAGGCTATTTGAGGAGGGTTGCTTTTTCGGAGGGAAGCTCCACAGAAGGGCACACAGCCTGCTAAGAGTGCTGCTGGCAAGGGCAGATGTCTGACACCTGGAGAGAGTGAACAGCAGCAAAGCAGGAGAAGATAAAATCACAAGTGACAGCTGAGCCTCTGTCTGCAATTACAATGCATTGTAAACAAGGGCACTTGCCATTCCAGCTGCCAGTCTTAGCCCAAGATTGACAGAGTGAGCATCAAAATATGGGGAAAGATTGGGGGACCACGTCTCAGCGGTTTTCAGCTGCAAAAGGTGGCAAAAAGTGGGCAAGGGAGAAAAGGTGGCTACATGAACCCTGAAGAGAAAGGAGAAGAAAAGCTATACATCATTGCGTCCTGTGGCACCACTGACTGAAGGCTGGTTTTTTTGTTTTGTTTTGTTTTGGTGTCTTTGACTTTGTGTTGACTCCTGGTGACTGCTTGGACAAGTCCCTGCAGTTTTCTTGGGAAGATTTTGAGAAGTGGTTTGCCACCACCTCCTTCCTAGGGTTGAGAGAGAATAACTGGCTTAAAGACCTAGTTTCAAAAAGTGGGACTAAATCTCACGGTCTCCTGGGCTTCTAGACTGCTACCTTAACCACTACACCAAACCAGCTTTCTGATTGAAAGTACTTTTCTCCTTATCTAGCCTGTTCCAGAATCACAGTGATGGACATTCCCAGAATCCTCCAGCCAGAACTATAGAATGGGAATGCTATTTCAAGGACAATGTGCAACTCAACATGCTAAATTTGCTAAGCTGTCCAGTGCCTTCGTAGATAGGCATTGGATAACTTAGTTTGCTATACAAATCTAGATCATTTGGTAATGTTACGGCTCGGTGTAGTATTATTAAAGCCTGACATTGGGTTATTTTAGTAAACAGGTTAAGCATGTTTGAGAACAGATCCACTAAGTAACAGCCTTGAGCTTCAGGAAACTCACAGTCCTAAATCCAGTCAAGAGCCAGGTAGCTGTGAAGGCATTATTGAGATACTGAACCTGTTATGGGAAGACACTGTTTCAATTCCTCTTTTCTCTAAACTCACTACTAAACTCAACCAAACCCACCTTAATCCTTAAAGGATTATTGAGGGAAGAATGGAAGAGCTTTATGGTGGAAATGCCTTACGTTCCTAAAGGAGAGGATGAAATCTAACAAATATCTAATAAATCAGGGGTCCCCAACCCCCGGTCTGTGGACCGGCAGCAGTCCACGGCATGCCAGAAACTGGTCCACGCAAACAAGCAAAGCACCATCTGTGGGATGCAGGCAGCATGCGAAATCACACACTCTCCAGTCCACGGAAAAACCTCTCTTCACGGAACTGCTCCCTGGTGCCCAAAAGGTTGGGGATCTCTGTAAAAGCTAACAATATAGAACTTTCTCTGCTGCCTTAAGGTGTGCCGGGGTGGCGCAGTGGTTAGAATGCAGTACTGCAGGCTACTTCTGCTGACTGCCAGCTGCCGGCAGTTCGCCAGTTCGATCCTCACCGGCAGAAGATTGACTCAGCTTTCCATCCTTCCGAGGTCGGCAAAATGAGGACCCAGATTGTTGGGGGGCAATATATGCTGACTCTGTAAACCACTTAGAGAGGGCTGTAAAGCACTGTGAAGCAGTATGTAAGTCTACGTGCTATTGCTATTGCTTGTCACATCCTTCTGAGAGAGAGAAGAAGAAAGTATGTATAAAATATAGCCATTTTAGCAACGATTAACACCTGCCATTAAAATATATGGACAGCCGTGTGGCTTTGCCAACCTCCTCTTGAGGACACTGCAGATGTTGTAGATCTTTGCAAAAATCTGTCTCTTGCTTTGCTTTCCATCAACAATGCAGAAAGCTGAACGACAACCCAGGCATTGTTTGAGAATGCAAAAAAAGAGGGAAAACAGAAACAGACTAAGCTAATCCAAACCTGCTTGGGGGATGACTTAAGCAGTGATAAAAATCATGCATTTACACAATATAATTACAGCAGCTTAATTTTCTCTGAGAAAAAAGAAATCACTGAGATGGGAGTGAAAAAAGTACAAATAGGTCATTAATTCACCACGGCATTATCAGATGAGCTGCAAACATTAAAAGAACAAACATCTGGGCAGATGTATTAATCTTGCCTTTAAAGGAGGTAAGTTGAACACTGTCGGGGCAAGCCGAACACGCGCAGTGGGAAGAATCTGACTGCAGGTAGAGTCAAAATTTCAATGGGATTAGAAAAATGGGAGCAGAATCAATAATGCAGACCAGATTTTATGAGCCTTTTGAAAGACTTTAAAAGGCAACCTGCATGAGAAAGATGGCGGAATTTTGGGGAGGGGGCAGAGTGAAAAGGGGGATCAGCCTCGCTGCAATCCAGAAAGATTTATTGCTCAAGCCCATACTCAAGAATCTAGCCAACTGAAGTTCAAATCTGAATCGGCGCCAGGTAAGGGTCAATGAAATTCAAGGGGAGCTGAAGTTGGACCACTTGTGGCAACCTAATGACTCTAAACTAATGACATGTTTAACTCCACCTTCCAGCTCTGCCTGTTCTTCTCCTAGACAGGGCCATTGTCTTTCTGCATAGGGGGTCTTCTTGTAATGGCCTTCAAGGACAGCTGAGGGGAGAGTGACCCTTTGGCAGGTAGTTTATGGAAATAGTAGACCCACATCTGGGGATCACCAGCTGGGGAAGACCCTTTAAGATACACTGGACAAGATATAAATAAGGCCATTCTTAGTTCTGCAGCTTCCACTGCCCCATTTTTCTTGTTTCTATTGCACTAGGAGGCAACGAGATGAAAGAACAGGGCTTATACATAATCCATAGCATCACTTGAAAAGTGATGGAGCATCTGCTTGTAGACAGAAGATCCCAAGATGAATTCCTTGCATTTCTAGTTTCAGTGTGCCTGAACCTCTAGTGGATCACAGCAGTTTTCAGCAACTCTGTGTGACTCTACATCTTATGATCTCTCAGGAAACCACCAAAATCTCATAAAATTATACCGAAGTCTTCTGAATTACTGGTCCTCCTGAGTGAGATTTCAGCATTCTTGTGAGAATTAGGAACCGTTGAAGGATTTTAGTGCTCTTTAAAGTTGTTTTACTGTGGGGAGAGGAAATACACCTGGGAAGGGATCTGGCAGGGTCCTTGGTGCATCTGAGTGATGTAGACAAGAATGCTCAAACTGGAACCGTGGTCTAACTTCAAAGCAGCATGCAAGGTTTTTATATTCCTAACATGGTATATTTTTCCAAGGGGATCCATTTTGCTACATCCCAGCTCTAGTTATCTCCTTCCTTCCTGAATCTTGGAGCATTAAACCACCGCAACAAAACATCTAACTACCAGAGAGCATGATCCTGGCACTAACCAATTTTGCAGAAGAATAGCTGCTCTACAAGCAAAGCAGTAATTACATCAAAGCAGGGAGGCAGCCAAATCTGCACACAAACAACTCCGGGGGAAAAAAAAATGAGAGACTTACAGAAAAACACATCAAAATAAAAATTAGCAACCAAACGCTTACATATCACATAATTGAAACTGATTGGGGATAAAAGAAGGTTTTAAGGTTCTAAAGATTAGGCCAAGAATAGTGAGCAAGAAAGTTTATTTCATTTCACCATGTGATCTCTTGATTTGGCTTCTAATTATGAAACTCAACAGGAACTGTTGGAAAAGTCTTATTATAAACAACTAGAACTGTGCTAATCCCTTTTTCATTTCACATTTTTAATATACCTGTATAAGGCTGATAAAGACATTGGTCCTTTAATTTAGTATCTTAAAAAAAAAAAAAAAGGACAGCTTCTTTTCACAGAAAGGGAGAAAAAACGTTTTTTGATCAGGATCTGATGCTTTTGTACTGCCAAACTGACCCTGTAAGACAACGTAATAACAAATAACAAAGGCGGTGGCTTACAAAGAAAACCTATATAAAATGTTTTACAGATGGCACTTAACACCAGTGAGGTTAGCAAAAATGTTTAAAAATATGTCTAGCAACTGTTGGAAATGTGGACAAAAACCAGGCACATACTATCATCTTTGGTGGACATGCCCTAAAGCCAAAAGATTTTGGTCCTTGCTAAATGAATATTTGTAAGTCCAGGACTACTTGTAGCTAAGTGGTTTTTTATTATTGTTATTTTTCCCGTTTTGGGTGTCTTCATGCATTCTACATATGAGGAGTTAGTTCTGCAGGTTCCCATGACTAGGACTTACGAGACGTTTGAATTCTTCCACTCCACACCGTACCGTTCCTGATTTCTTTTTCTCTTCTCCTCTCTTTTTGTCAGGAAGAAAATCACAGCAGCATACAAACATGAAATCGCCTTTCCTATTGCAAGGGTTGATTATCCTCCTCCTCCTCCTCCTCCTCCTCCTCCTCCTCCTCCTCCTCTCGAGAATATTGGCATGGTCTATGATTAAAGGAACCCTGGCTTATCTACAATTTTATGGTGCAGGATGTGGGAGAGTTTGGACAAATTCTTATTTCTCGCCTATGTCACTAGATGGTAATTCGCTGGCAAAGGCTGATTGTCATTCTTTGCATGTCCACATCCAGCCCTTCTTCATCAACTGGAGAGTTCTGATTGATCTGTCTCGCCATCAGCCCTGAGCGAAAGAAAGAAGAGACCTCCTCCCCTCTCCAAATGATTGGACTGTACATTTGCTTCCGAGAGCACCCTCTTGATCATATGAACTGGGTCCGACTCTGCTCTACTAAATGAGAAGGAACTTGAGGGTGTCGGGTATGGCTACTTCAAGCCTTAAAGGACCTACTTTCCAATCTGAAAATAAATCTCTCGCTTTCTGTTTCTCTCTCTCTCCCTCCCTCTCTCTCTCTCTCCTTTTTCTCCCTCCCTCTCTCTTCCTCTCTCCTTCTCCCACCTCCCTCTTTTCTCTCTCCCTCTTCTTTCTCTCTCACTTTCCCTCCCTCCTGCTCCCTCTCCTCTCGTCTCTCTCTCTCTTGTCTCCCTCTTTCTTCCCTCCCTCCCTCTCTCCCTGCTTCCCTCTCTCTTCCTCCCTCCCTCTCCCTCTCTTGTTTCTCTGTTCTTTCACTTCCCCTCCCTCTTGCTCCCTCTCTCCCCTTTCCCTCTTTTCTCTCTCCCTCTCTTTCTTCTCTCCCTCCCTCTCTCTCCTTTCCTCCATTTTCCTCTCCCCCTCTCTTCTCTCTCCCTCCCTGCCTCCCTCCCTCTCCCTCCCTCTCCCCCCTCTCTCTCTTCTCTTCTCTTCTCTTCTCTCCCTCCCTCCCTCTCTTCTCTTTGTGTTTTATCCTGTCTTGGAAGTCTAGCCAGCCTGTGAAAGAGCACAAGAATACAAGTCTACTCTACATTTGAAAATTTTCTTTTCCAGATTAATCAAAGTATTCATGATTGAAAGCTGAATATGTCAAACAACCAGTATAGTGACTGATACAGTACATATCATGGCTTAGTCTGGGATGGGCATATAATAAACGGAAGCCAGATCATCTCAAGGAATCCCAGTATTTTCTGCTTAATTTCAGTGAGCATTCTTAGTGAGCGGTTGCTTTAATACAGTGACCCTCAGTTGCTTTCACTCCAACTGTCTCTCACAGATGCCCAATAACTTCATCATGCAGCAAATTCCAATCTGCAAACACGACTTTTCAATATGATGTTATTCACGGCACGCTTTGTGGGTTTTTTTTGAAGATAATTCTACCTTCAGCTGCCTTTCCATTCCTGCTCTTCTGTCTAGCTTACCAACAATTCCAATATTATTCTTACTGCTATTAAAGTATTACTCTGGGACATCGTCTCCCAGCCCTCTCTGCCCATGGGAGTCCAGCTGCCTCACTCAATCCCAGCTCTTTGAACTTCTGCCAATTAGGGGAGCATTAGACACACAAAGGTCCTGAATACGGTGGGTGGACAAGAGACAAGTGGCAGCAAAAGGCAAATTAAAAGGCTTTGCAAAAGGGAGATGCACTTTTGGCTCAAGTCCCCTCTATTCAAATGCAGTACCTGCTGGAACGTCTAATCGCAAAAAAAAATTGATATTCTGGGGAGCATCTTTAGAAAATAATCCACAAACAAGGAGCTGCAGGCTACAAACGTCTCTCCTTCATCTTGCTTTTAGATGGGGGCTTTCAAATAACACAGGGGATTAGAGAACATTTTCCCTTGCCATTTCATTCCCAACAGGATGCATGAATAAATGTTTAAAATCATCTGGTAATTTTAATGGAAAGAAGGGAGGGCTCCTCCCACAAACCCTTTATAAGCCTAGGGTAGTGTTTCTCAACTTAGCAATGTTGTTAAGATGGGTAGACTTCCACTCCCCAGATCCTCCATTTCAATCCTCCAACTCACTAGAGGTTGGACAACCATTTGTCTGAAATGGTATAGGGCAGTAGTGGCGAACCTATGGCACGCGTGCCAGAGGCGGCACTCAGAGCCCTCTCTGTGGGCATGTGCGCTGTCATCCCAGCCCCACCTCCCCCCATGGCCCCCTCCTTACCAGCAGCCCCTCCGGAGGAGAGTTTCCCCTAAGCGCAGCCCGCGTGGGGCCGCACAGCCAAGGACATGGCAGCCGGGCAGCGGGGACAAGACTCCACCTTCGCGCCCCGTTGCGTGCAGTTGATGCTGTGGTGCATAGGGGGAGGGCATGGCTGCCATGCCGCTGCTGGGCCGCCTAAGCGATCTGCGGCAGGCCATGGAGGCGGTGGGTGCCCCTGCGGGGGGGCGGAGCGGGAGCAGGGCAGGGGGGCACGGGCAAGCGGGGCAGGGCAGGTTTTGGGGCACTCGGTCTCTAAAGGTTTTGCCATCACTGGCATAGGGTTTCCTGGCTGAGAAGGGGGTTGGACTAGAAGACCTCTAAGGTCCCTTCCAACCCTATGATTCTACATCCTAGCAGAGGAAGAAGGAAATGCTCTCATCGAAATGTTTCAATCTGCACTACGTTTGATACCGACCATCAACATCCCTGCTAAAATCCATCTTAGTTACTTCTGCCCAGGGGGTAAACGTGTCAATAGCCAGAGAGTGACCATTTTACTCAACTTGGGTGGTCCTGGAGAGCCATTGTGCTTGCATGGTGGATTTATCTATTTGTCTAGTTCGGTCTATCCCAGATTTAGGGTTCTTTCCAATTTCAGCAAAACACGTTCTTTTGAAGATTAACTGATCCGCATATTGAAAATGCCCAGATTCTTCACGTTGGTCTGTTAAACATTTCTGATCTTGGAACGAGCCATCTTATCCCCTGGAACACACAACACTGTCTTACAGCAACGGGACAACTGGCCTAGCGATTGCGGTTATGAAAGGTAGATTGGTCTTCTATAAACTTACATGGAAATACCAGGGGTTGTACCTGGATCCTTTTGGAAACCTCCAAGTATACATCTTTATAACCCCTGTTAAGTTGCTCCTCTCCCCCCCCCCGGGTTGCCAATTAGTCCCATTTCCTTTAATAGCATTTAAAAAAAAAAATTGGCATCTGATCCAGCCTCCGGGCTAGATAGATTTGGCACTCAAAAGTTCCCCACCATTCAACATTCTTTCTCGCGAATTCGCAGCACTAATGGCACCCTCACATATATCGCTTGAAGTCAGGAGCCCTTGCAAATCACAGCTCAATCATTGCTAAACTTCACTGCTATTTATTGTTATCACATGACTGAGAAGGTCCCCTGAAGCCAAGCTATTTTCAATTTAGAGGAAGAAAACAAGGCTAGTGGCACTGCAGTTGGGTTCAGATATTTTCCAGGCTCTTTACGGGAGGCATAATAGAATAGCTCTTAATCCTTATCTCCAGGTGAACGACAATTTGTAACACCTACCCTCCTACTTAGGTAGCAAGCAGCAAACAGACCACAGAGTATACAGGCTCTCTGCAGCTAACCCCATCCCTTATTAGTGTGCATAAAACAGCAAGTGCAATAATAGTAATCCAATTAATAAAATAAACCGGTAATGCATCTGTTTCCTGCTCTTTCACTAATCTGGGCTTCTGAATAGCCTTGATTTCTTAGGAAATGAGATTTGTTACCACCAAATAAGGCCACAAGAGGGCACGGTTTACAAATCACCATATAATACCTGAAACCACCAAACTGGATGAAGTTGAATAAGGTCTTAGCCACAAGGTCAGTTTGTACACGGTGTTCAAACTGTTGATTGGCTGGTTGGATTCACACACGGTGCTAAACTATGACACCAGTTTGAAACTCAGAATGGCTCTATTCACACAACTCACTGAGGCCAAACCATGTAAGCCACATTACGACTTATTAGCAATTATGAACCAAACATCTGCTGACTCCTTATGCACTGTGTCCATCTTGGCTTTGGGTGCTCCATTAAATTGGTGACTTTCCCGTTTGCAGCAAGTCTGTTACTTCATCCAAATCAAGCAACTTATGTCTCCACATCAAAATTTACCAACTAGTTTTACCAACTAATGTCTGCCAGCATGTTGAACCTGAGAAGGAAGTGTAGATTTATCACCACCATGTTCAGCTTCAGGGGAAAATGTGTTGGATTTCCCCCCCCCCCCCCCGTGAACATGCTTTCAAATCTTAAAAGGAAAAGAAACAGAGCAAGCTTACTTCTTCCTAAATCCAAAGCTACCACTTGTTTTAGCCTCAGCTTTATTTTCCACATTATAAAACAGCAAGCCCAGACTTTGGGCAGCTATCACTTATAGCTTTTACAAATACTCCTTGGTCATGGTCACATATCATAAAGTATATAATAATAATAATAAAGTTGGAAGGGACCTTGGAGGTCATCGAGTCCAACCCCCTGCTCAGGCAGGAAACCCTATACCATTTCGGACAAATGGCTGTCCAGTCTCTTCTTAAAAAATTCCAGTGTTGGAGCATTCACCGCTTCTGGAGGCAGGTTGTTCCACTGGTTAATTGTTCTAACTGTCAGGAAGTTTCTCCTCAGTTCCAGGTTGCTTCTTTCCTTGATCAGTTTCCATCCATTACTTCTTGTCCTGCCTTCAGGCGCCTTGGAGAATAGCTTTGTGGCAACCCCTGATTGTAAGAAACACTCCTGGTTTACCCTCTTGCTAGTCCCTCCCAGCTGGGTCTGTTTCCAAAGCCAAGAAGCAAATTCGTAACACCAGATTTTGCGATAAGATATACATTCACGTCCTTTGTGAAAAACTGCAGTTCTAATGTGATGATTTATCCGAGGAGGCCCATCGCCTTGAATCCATTTTCATGGAGTTTTATCTCATTCAACCCTGCCCTTCTCTTCTGCAGCGGTGAACAGATCTGATAAATTCGGTCTATGATATCAAGCCCATCATAATGACTCCACAATAAGAGATTGGGTGATAATAATGTCTATTTATCACAAGGAAAAACTGTTCCGCTTTATCACATTAACTAATTTGGATGGGGGGGGGAGTGCAGAAGGCATGGAGGTAATATTTCCAAGCCTTGCTAGATTATTGCTAAGGCTAAAGATTAAAACAGAATTCCTTGTCTGGTATAATTCAGCATACATGGAAGATGGATGGATGGACGGACGGACGGACGGACAGACAGACAGACAGACAGACAGACAGATAGATAGATGATGGATGGACGGACAGACAGGATGGAGATGAAGAGAGAGAGAGAGAGAGAGAGAGAGAAAGAGAGAGAGAGAGTGGATTAACTTTGGCATTAGAAAAATTGACTATGGACATATTATCAACCCATTTTTTTTAAAAAAAAATCTTTTAATAATGTTCTCATGTCATGCAGGGGTTTTTTTTTTTGAACATTCACAAGTGTGTGCGTGCATGCATGCATTTGTGAGTATTGGGGCTGTGCAATATTTTGAAAAGGCACACCATTTTTGTTCCTCCATTTTCTTCCATAAAGGGATTTAAGAATTCTTTTTTGAAATGTTTTTCTTTGCAACCACTGGATAGATTCCGCTTCAAACTCAATCTTTCTTTTGCTAGCTTTTCTACACACACACACACACTTAAATATGGTTTCATTTGGTTCATCTATCACAGAGTTATCCTGCTGACAGAGAAATAAACAGATAAATGGATGGACAGAGAGTGGCTTAAGGTCCTTTATATTACTCTTTTCTAACATTTGTGGGAATAATAAAAAAGAATGGGGGGGGGAAACCTTTTTCCATCTTCTTGAAAATAGGCTGGTGTTTTCACTTGTGTTTAAGTTTAGAGAGGAGAATTCACTATAAGGTTCTCACTTGTTACTACAGGTATTAGGCAAGTTTGATTGTATGATTCACCAGCCTCTTGACAGTCTTCCTCCTTCATGATTCCACGGGAGAAAAAGAATTAGGGAGACAAAATGAAGTATAGATTTTGTCTATTCTCTGCTATCTTCATGACTGGTTTCACCGCTGACCCATAGGAGCCAGCAGTGTGCTGCAGCTGCCAAAAACGCCAATGCAATCCTAGACTGCATTAACAGAGAGACAGATTCAAGATCATGTTAAGTGTTGGTACCATTTTATAAGGCCTTGGTAAGACCTCACTTGGAATACTGCATCCAGTTTTGGTCACCACGATATAAAAAAGTTATTGAGACTCTGGAAAGAGTGCAGAGAAGAGCAACAGAAATGATTAGGGGGTTGGAGGCTAAAACATACAAAGAATGGTTGCAGGGATTGGGTCTGTGAAAAGAAGGACCAGGGGCAACATGACAGCAATGTTCCCATATTTGAGGGGCTGCCACAAAGAAGAAGGGGTCAACCTATTTTCCAAAGCACCAAGAAGCAACGGATGAAAACTAATCAAGGAGAGAAGCAACCTAGAACTAAGGAGAAATTTTCTGACATGAGAACAATAAACCACTGGAACGGCTTGGCTTCAGAAATTGTGGGTGCTCCATCACTGGAAGCTTCTAAAAAGAGACTGGACAGCCATTTGTCTGACATGGTATAGGGTCTCCCGTTTGAGCAGAGGGTTGGGCTAGAAGACCTCCAAGGTCCCTTCCAACTCTCTTATTCTCTTAACAAGGTGATGGCTGGGTGGGGGGCTGTTCTTCAACCCATTCTTTCCCATTTCTGCTGCCTGACATTGATATTTCCCTTCTGAGATTATACCTTAGCTAATGAATTTCCACTTTTCCTCTGCTCATGGCCGATACTTCACTCCCTCCTTCTCTGCACTCCACCCTCTCTCAGAGTGAGCCCAACGTGAGATAAATTGTCCTGAGCTGCCCGGTGCATTCTTCTTTACACTTCACTTCCCTCAACAGGGATGAGAAATAGGCCTTTCACTCATCCGTCATAAGTCAGCGTGACAAGGCTGTTGTTCTCAGATGCAACAATACCGTGTCACTCTTTCCTGAGGTCCTGCTTCAGTGAATGGCCTCATTTTCTGGGAAGTGTCAAAAGTCCCTTCATAAAGGGCTTTAGATGGGATGGAGGATGGTGGCCTATATCAAGATAGTCATACACACACACGCACACACACACACACACACACACACACACACAGGTTTTCATGCGCTCCATATTAATTCCATCTCTCTTGGGCCCAGGCTTCCATGGCAGTTGAGTTGCCTCATCAAACTTTTCAAAGGTTTTCTAGCCGTTTTTCTTTCTTCTTTCAGCCCTCCTGTCTTCTCAGAATGGGTGAACAAGGTCTAAATTGTTCTTAGACCTTGGTTTGGTGGTTCCATTTTTGCTATATATTTTTTCTCTCTAAGCCTTTCTTCATTAATGATGAATGTTCATCTGGGAAAAAGGAATTTTTGGGGGGGGGTGAAACCATGTAGGCTTGTATATGGATTCATAATAGACCTCACCCTTCCTCAAAATGGAAGGCTACAATCAATTCATTATAGCTGTTCCCCAAATGGTGCCCAATTCCAGGACGGTGCCATGCAGCCTGGATGGTGCCATGCAGAAGGTCACACGGCAGAGGAGCTGGCACCCAAAGGAGATCTATGGAATATATAAGTGGACTGAGCCATGACAGAGGCTGGGAAGGAGTGTATGAAATGCAGCAGGGTGTGAAGCAAGCCCAAAGCCTGTAGTAGACTCAGTGGGGTGGAGGGAAGTGAAGCACAGAGTGTCTCAAGAAGTGGGGGAGGCCTGGGGCAGGCCTCGTGTGAAGTGGGGAGATGTGCAAGGCAGGCCTGGACCTGAACAAAGCTCTCCCAATCTCTGACCCACGCCATGCTCCACTTAATAACCAATGTGGTTGCTTAAAGACTGTGACAGGGACAGCAGGGACTCATGACAATAATGGACAGGCTCCATTACGGTCAAAATTCACGGACTATCTGCAGAATAAAATGAGATCATGTGGGGGTTTCAGCATTTGGTCAATCATAGCAGACATATTCAGCCTCCCTACTGGAGAATCAGAAGCAAGGAAGGGAACTGGAATATGATATACAGAAAATGGTCAGTGGACAAAAACAGAATGAGGGACTAAGAACCTCTGGCGTTCATTTAAACCAGCCTTACTCAGCATTGTAACTTGCAAAGGTAGCCTAAGCTTCTTTAAAAAAAATAAAAATAAAAATGAATCCATGCAATTCAGAAGGGTCTCTTCTAGAGAAGAGTCGAAGTTTTTCGGATGGTTGCATTCAGGCCAGGCTCAGCAAAGGCAAGGTTTTTAAGACCCAATCCTGTTAGCGAGAAAGCAAAAGAGTTCTCCTTCCATAAGCTCTACCTTTCATTCCCAAGATAAGTAGCTCAGCCCAGGAAGATAAGATTGGACTACGTTGGCTTCAAAACTCACAAAATGAGCATCTGCTTGCCTGCCAAGACAGATTGATTTCCTAAATAAGTTATAAATTGCTCGAGATTTTTCCCTTGGCATAAATGGAAAAAATAAAGGGGGTGGGGTAGAGAGACTGACGACTGGGTTGGGAAGGGAAGTGGAAGAGCTGCAGAAGAAATGGGTATTTCAGAGGGATTACGCCTCAGGAGAGTATGGTCTCGAACCTAGCTTAGTTTCTTTTTGTTTTTCATTTGCAAGAGGGGACATTGAATTAAATCCCCAGTTCGTGATGTCTTTACACCCACTTGCTTCCTGTTGGCTGCACTGTTTTTCTCAGTGGCAATTGATTCTTTTGACTGATGACCCTGCATCCAGTCCACTTGCTTTCTAATCTTCCACTGGAGATGGCTGTAGAGGCAAGAGAACCACGATGCTTCGGGTCCCTGAGATTGTTTTTCACTTGTGTCTGTAGGTAGTCCTCAATTTACAACTCATTTAGGGACTGTTTGAAGTTACAGCAGCACGGGAGGAAAAAGGGACTGATGGCCATTTTCCACACTTATGACCGCTGCAGCATCCCCATGGTCAAAAATTCAGACACTTGACAACTGGCTCATACTTACGATGGTTGCAGCGTCCCGGGATCCTGTGGTTATCTTTTGTGACCGTCTGACAAGCAAAGTCAATGGGGAAGCCAGATTCAACTAACACCCGCGTTGCTAATATAACAACTGCAGCGATTTACTTAACAGCGATGACAAGAAAGGTCATAAAATGGGGCAAAGCCCACTTAACAACCTTCTGGCCTGGCAGCACAAAGCCCACTTAACAACCTTCTGGCCTGGCTCAGTTGTGATCATAATTGGCTACCTGTAATTCCTGAAGAAAGCAAGGCTCTGCAGAGAACGCTAAGGCATTACCCCACAATGTTCAGGAGAAAAACAGGGGGCAAATAATGGCCTGGCTTGAGGGCACATAGAAGATCTGTCTCCATTCCAGATGCTCAGTACTCTCATTTGTTTCACCCTTACACCCTTCAGGCAGTATTTCTCCAACTCTGATACCCGGGACATTTGCAAGACATTGGTTAGAACAGGAGTCTCCAAACTTGGCGACTTTAAGACTTGTGGACATGCTGGCTGGGGAATTCTGGGAATTGAAGTCCACACGTCTTAAAGCTGCCAAGTTTGCAGACCCCTGGGTTAGAAAGCGTCACCAGAGCACTTCCTTACAAGTCCTTTCTGACAAGCTGACCAGCTGGACGTGAAAGTATGCTGAACCCAGTGCAATGTAATAGTTCCATCAGTGTATTAGTTCAGGGGTCCCCAACCGCCGGTCCGTGGACCAGTACCGGGCCGCAGCATGCCAGCAACCGGGCCGCACAAACAAGGAAAGCCCCATCCACGAGATGCAGGCAGCACACAAAACCATGCACTCTCTGGTCCACGGAAAAACCTCTCTCCACGTAACCGATCCCTGGTGCCCAAAAGGTTGGGGACCTCTGTATTAGTACATCTCAATACTTTCTGATAAGGTTTTAGATTGGAATCTTTTTGAGTCAACTTGAAGCAGCCAGGGACTAAACGCAAGACCCTCTGCATACAAAGCAGGTGTTCCACCACTGACCTACAACTAAGCTATGGAATCTACTCCTGAAACACAAAATGTGTGTTTAATGTCTTTTTTTCCCTTGGTCACTGTCTGCTTTCCAGCATCTGGCAAACCTACCAGGGTCCCAAATGTAATTCCTCACAATTAGTCAGTCAACTTTCACTTCTGTTGTCATTTGCTGTAATTGATTGGCTCATTTTCTTCTCCCCTTGTGGAATAGTGATGGAGAGCTAGAAGAGTCCAGGTGACACGGGGGATAAACATCTGGAGATGGAGTGAGACAGAGAGGAGGGGAAGTAGGATAGGATCTTGCAGAGGAAAAGAAACAGTCTCCATTACTGTCTGAACTTTCATCCCATTGTGCTTCTCCCTCTCAATCTCCTCAGCAGAAGGAAACTGAATAAGATTAATGAGCAAGACAGATAATTTGGTTACCGGTAGCACCATAGAACTACAAAATGGAAGCTGGACATGGGAACATTAATTGTAGGGACTCTTCTTCAGACCAGCTGCAGAAATGTTTTACTTCACTGGCAACAGTCTGATCTGCCTTGCTTGTCCCACCAAGATTCTTATCTCCTTATCATTCCCTTAATAATGTCAAAGTTCACCAGGTATGGATTCCAATTTATGGAATTCTTTATGGAAGTGAAGTCAAGATGAACCAGAAGATTAGGTATTGAATTATCTTCCCAGGGCAACCATTTTCAGAAAGAATCTATCCAGGGCATTACAGTTTGACAGGGACCATACACATGTATGTTATAACATGCATTATACATACATGCTTGCTGTACTGTTCTGCTCCTGACATAGATGATAAAAGGCCCGGTGCAACAATTTCTTTGTGATCAGTTCCTCAGAACCCCAGCAAGCTCTTAACCCACCTGAGACAGACAGATACCTTTGTTTTCTAGGAATAACTTAGGATCCAAGATGGACTCCCGCAAAAATAGAAATGATGGGCGTCTATCTGGAAGGAGAAAGATGGTGTAAAGCAGAGAAGGGAAGGGAGCATCTTAAAAGGGTTAAAAATATAGGCAATCTTTCTAATAAATGGGTATTCGGTGACTAGACTTACAGAACACGGATAGAAAGAGAAGAAATTGGAAAGGACCTTGGAGATCCTGCTGATCGTCAGCTCTGCATCCTAACCACACCAGCCACCATGCTACCAAACCATAAGATGACATCAGAAGGTGGGTCAACTGATCCTTCTATAGAATAGGGTAGACCACATTTGCACATTTGACCACCAAATGTGCAACTACACCTTTATTGAGGGGGTGGGATTATACGGCTGTGTAAGGATTCATCTCAGTTGGGGCTTGGAATTATGTTATTATCCTGATTTGGGGTTTTTGATTTCTATAGGAACTTCCAAATCCTATGCAGATTTCTGGTGAAGTCATTTAGGGAATTGCTACCAAACCATCGGCGAGACACTTAAAAGGAGTAAGTTCTGAGGTGCTAAACTTGTCCTCCTTGCCCTCTTGGCAACTGACCAGTCTTCTCCAATTAAGCTTCTTTTCCAAGATGGCCAATTTTATACCAGCACTAACTACTAGCCCTGCTGTTCAGGAGCTTATGAAAGAACTCCAGGCTTGGACATCTCCAAACCGATCGCTCATCAAAATGACTCTTTTAGATAATGAGGATGCAGGAGGATTGATTTGAAGCTTAATGAATAATCAGCTGCCATCAATAATTGTAATCACTAATCTGGTGCAATTAGAGGCAATTATAATAAATGCAATTTCCTTCTGAGCTGCTGCTAACGAACTGCAGAAATATGAAGTGACTTGGAAGGCTGGCTGGCTGTGATTTATGCAACTGGGATGATCGAGGATCCTATTGTAAAGGAGAATATTCATAAATATCGCTTGATGGGTGGAATAGAGCTATTACCACCCATCAGCCACAGCTAAGAAAGAACACTGCAGGGATACCTCCTAAGAGAAGCATATGCATCGTTCTCGACTTACAACAGTTTGTTTAGGGACTGTCTAAAGTTACAAAACGGCGCTGAAAAAAGTGACATAAGACTGTTTTTCACACTTACGACCAATACAGCATCCCCCATGGTCACGTGATCAAAATTTGGATGCTTGGCAGCTGGTTCGTATATATGACGGTCGCAGTGTTCCAGGATCATGTGATCCCCTTTTGCGACCTTCTGACAAGCTAAGTCCATGGGGAAGCCAGATTCACTTAACCACTGCAAGTGATTCGTTTAAGAAGAAAGCAAGAAAGGTCGTAAAATGGGGCAAAACTCATTTAGCAACCGTCTCACTTAGCAACAGAAATGTTCGGGCTCAACTGCGGTCCTATGTCAAGGATTACCTGTAATACTCAGGATCACTATTACATCTGGGGGGTTTTTTTCTCTCATTTTTTTTTCTCAGAATGGTTGAGTTCCAAAGTTTTCTCAGCGGGAACAGGAGCAGCTGAAGGGAGGATTCCATTTGCAACTTTGTGCCGAAGCACGCTTCTAAGAGGAATGAATCAAACGCGCGCTACGCCCCACTATTCCTGCTGATCCGCTCCTGAGGATTTCGAAACCGAGGAGAACATTGGCAGCGAGAATGAGAGAAAGAGAAAGAGATGGTGGCAATTACCTGAGAACAAATGACAGAAGCCTCCCAGAAAAGGCACATACGGCTTGTGATGGATCTCTTAAAAATCCCATCCATTATACTCAGGGTTTCATAACTGCAAAATGGTTTCACTCCTTTGTGGTGGCACAAAGTGAGTGATAAATATGGAAATCCAGAGAGCTAGGTATAGTGCTGTCGTTTTGTTTTGTTTTTTGCCAGCTAAAGTATATTGTCTATTGAATGTGCTTGCTTCCTTTGCTGCATTTTCATGAATGCCTTATGTCCTCAGATGTGATTGCTGGGCCATCAAAACGACAGGTGTCTTTCTCCACTGACAGAATCGCCTGTTCTTTACAGACTATCAAGCAGTTGTTTACCCGGCGCCTGATCCCCTGCCAGCAGTCCAATTGAGGTGCTACTATTCTTCTTACCAAAGTTGCTAAAAAAAATCCAATGTAAATTCATCCCTAGGAACATCTAGGGAGATTACAGATGCAGCAGCAAAAAAAGAAACAACATCTTGAGTCTGATTGAGACTGCAATGTTTCTACAGCTGTTTGACCCAAATCAACCGGGCTGCACAGCTGGAGGTGAGTGGCAGGCAAGCGAGCCCTACTGTAAACTGTGCAGGTGTGGGATTTAGTTTATGTGCTCCTCGGTCCGTGGAAAAATTGTCCCTGGTGCCAAAAAGGTTGGGGACCACAGAGAAGGGGAAGCAATTTTTTAATAGAGATAAACTGGTGCACAGTTTGCCAATCCCCCCCCCGCCCCAACAGATTTGATATCATAGATTATTTCTGAAATAAGATTAGCCTGCAAAAAATGCATTCACACTAAGGTGGCTCCATCATAGCAGTTCTCCTTGCCCAGTAATAACCACACTTGGCATGCTCAATCCTTTTGACTTTTTAAGGTCACACACCATGCAGCACCTCATTTCTCAGTGTAGGGAATGTGTGTACAAGAGCTAGGCTCCTTTTGGAGGGAGAATGGCATTTTTCCCGCCTTTTTTTCTTGAGAGAGAAAAAAGCAAGGCAAAACAGTGGGCACTAAGGAAGCTGGCTGGTGTCAGCTTTGATGGTATCCATGACCGTTCTCAGAGCAGTGACGTCAACCAAATTCTTTTTCAATCATCTTTTTCAATCCTCACTAGGGATAGTGATGGAGATTTTCAACCTCCTAATGAAAGGAGGAAGTAGCAGATGAATGTCAGTTAAATTTGTAGGGACAGAAGTTGAATTTGGGGGCCTGCATCATAATTTAATGTTGTAGGATAGATTCAAACTTCTTTTTAAAAAATCATCTTTGGACTCTTTACTTTTTATTTTCAAATGTTATGACCCTGAGGATTTCTGGGGGAGGCATCGTAAAGTGAAGATGTCTCTACAAAAACAGAGACAATTACAGCAATGATGAAAGAAACAGCAAGTTCACTTTTTCTTTGGAAACTCTCTGGATAAGGAGGGGATGGGAGATTGCCCACATAGGCTCCGGATGGCTGGTTTACATGTGGACACCACAAAACAGTGGTCTTCCATGGGTTTCAGCACTGGGAGATGAAGGGATTGGCTATTTTGCTTGCAACCTAAGAATCGAGATTTCATCTGTCCCCAAATCTTGACTGTAGCCCTCAGAATCCTTCAAATTTGTAAACCACCAATTTGTCATTTCTGACATAAAACAAGAGAGAAATAATTAACTAGATGGAAAGCAATTGTGTTAATAGTGTTTAGCACATGTTAATGCAGATTTAATTAATACTGTCGTTCATTCATTTTGTCCCAATTCTGCCCATAAAATCCAGCCCCCAGAATGCTGTCAAAATTCTTCTTGTTGCTTGAAAAAGATGACAAAAAAGGAGATCGGATCGAAAGCTATCAGAATGGTCTGTTGTAACTGAGGTAAAATAAAACAAGAGAACGAAGCCCGCACATTTACATGAGATAATTATGTAAAGTAAGGTAAAGGTAAAAGTTTACCTTGTCCAGTCATGTCTGAATCTAGGGCACGGTGTTCATCTCTGTTTCTTGGCCAAAGCATTGTCCAAAGACATTTTCCATGGTCGCGTGATCAGCATAGCTATACGCCAAAGCTGCGTGGAACGCTGTTACCTTCCCATTGAAGTGGTACCTATTTATCTACTCACATTCACATGCTTTTGAACTGCTAGGTGGGTAGGAGCTGGGGCAAGGACCAGGAGCTCACCCCGTTGTGCGATACTCGGGTCTAAACCCAGGTGGTTAGCTTTCCAGCTGACAAACTCAACTTCTTTAACCGCTGAGCCATCACGTCCTCTCTTATGGTAAAGGGAAGGAGACCCTTGACTTAAAAGCATTACTTTTTTCTCATCTGGATTGATAAGGGTTGTGCCATGTCAAACAGCCCCCCACCAAAGTTAAAGATGGGCAGAAATCCTGTCAGTCTTCCTCCAAGCAGCAAGAACGCAGCTTTGTCACAGGATTTTGGAAGGTTGACGTCGCCTGTGGCTCTTGCAATGGTCATTTAAAAAAAAAAAAAAAATTACTCCTTACTCGAATGCCTTGGCATAGTTACAAAGCTATTCAACAAATAAATAGAAGTTTAAAAATCGGTTTCCGCGCCATACTAAGGATCGACTAGAGATACCTGCCTCTAAAAAGCCCATTAGGATTAGCAATTACAGCAAAGGATCTCACAGTTCATGAAAGTGAGGGGCTGTCTAACAGAATGCACTTACGAGCGGTAGCAATTTCACTGTCTCTATGTTCTATCCACACGCTATCTTGCTGTCTGCTGCCAGATGTACATAGTAGTTAGCATCAATGGAGAACGTTTCTCCCGCACCCAACAGCAAACTATAAAAGAAACGCAATGCCCAGAGAACGGTTTTCTTCCCATTCCTCAGAAACACACAGACACCACCAAAGCTGAAGCAACTGCGTTAACGCAGCTAGTTGCCAGAGGATTTAACGTGTTCAGTTTTGCATCTTTTCTACAAGTCTGTTTCTCCTTTCTCTCTTCCACTCCCACACACAAACACCACAGGCAACTGTTCTTTATTTATGTATTTTTGAGGACTGACTGGCTGGTTGTCACTTTTGCAGATGAAGAGGACTTTTTTTTTTCTTCACAGAGAAGAGAAATCACGATGGTCTGATCAACTCTGCATTATGCCTCAGTCTGTTTCTGCCCCTTCCGAGCTTCTCATGAAGGGCTTTATGAGCATAACATAATATGGGATGAGTGAAACTACTTGTTGCAGGGGCTCACAAGTGGTAAAAATGACCTCCCGGGTTCAGGGGAACTTTTCTCTTCCAAAATAAACATCCCACTTCCATGTTGCTCTTTTGTTTTCATTAACATGTCTTTAAACACTCATTAAGGGCATATTTCCCTCACAAGGCGGGGTATAGAAAATTCAGTACTCAAACATAATGTCGTGTAATTATAGCACAACATAATTTGTAATCAAATATTGTGCCAGAGCAGACCACTGAATTAAAATCTATAAAATGAGTAACGCAAATTAATCACATCAAATGCAGGCTGAAGTAAAATGGTCTTAACATATTTTTGGAAGCCAACAACGAGGCAGAAATACTACTTTGTATTGGTGGAAGGGGAGCAAAATTCTACTAGTCTGGGGCCATCATCAAATAGGATAGATTTTGTTTTAATCTATCCTCAGTAGGTGAAACTGTCAAATTTTAGAGGTTTATCTGAAATCTCAGTGTTCTTCTCTTCAATAATTTCCTATTATATTCCTATGATCTCACTACCCCTAGCTTCACTTGCCTTCTTTGCTAGTTTGCCTACATAACCATTTATAACAGAGTTGGAAGGGACCTTGGAGGTCATCTAGTCCAACCCCCTGTTCAGGCAGGAAACCCTATACCATTTCAGACAAATGGCTGTCCAGTCTCTTCTTAAAAACTTCCAGTGTTGGAGCATCCACAACTTCTGGAGGCAAGCCGTTCCACTGATTAATTGTTCTAATCATCAGGAAATTTCTCCTTAGTTCTAGGTTGCTTCTCTCCTTGATTAGTTTCCATCCGTTGCTTCTTGTCCTGCCTTTAGGTGCTTTGGAGAATAGGTTCTTTGTGGCAGCCCCTTAGATATTGGAAGATTGCTATTATATCACCCCACTTTTCATTATACTAGATACTCAGTTGCTTGCCACAGTCTCAGTGTCCTACCTGAGGTCATATTTTCTTAGATAACTCATCGTTGAAATTATAACCACTGGTCACATTAAACAGTAACACGGCAGGAATCCTCCTTATTTGAGGATCTTGAGGGCAAAGAAGCAACAGAAGGTGACAAGATAAGATAGCAACAATTGGGATATACAACTGTAGAAGACTAGGAGGAGCCTCCACAACCAGTTTATCCTTGAACTAAGTCATCCTTCTCTATCTTTAATCAAATCTTCCCTTGATGATTCAAGTCAACTTGCTACTAAACTAAATTTGTACATTTCTCCAGAATCACTGAAGAGGTACAAAGGAAATGGAGGAGCATGGTCATGATGATGATGATGGTGGTGGTGGTGGTGGTGATGATGGTGGTGATAGATGATGGTGATATCCGTTCAGTCCTGTCCAACTCTTGGCAATTCTATGGGCCAGGTCTCTCCACATCTTCTGATCTTGCACTATTTCTTTGAATTTATCTATGCTCTGGCTGGTGTCAGCTTTGATGGTGTCCAGCCACCTTGTTCTTTGGCAGCCTGGTTTCCTTTTACTGCTAACTCTTCCACATAATTGCTTTCTCCAGTGAATTCCCCCGCATGACACAGCCAAAATAAATGAGTTTTGTGATTTTGCCTTCCAGTCTGGTGTTCTGCACTCCAGTACTTGATTGTTGTACATACATTGATGTATGTAGGATATCAAGACTACAACCATGCCGCCTTCATTTATTAGCGCCGTTCCCTTTCCGTATACACCCATCTCCTCCTTCCTAGCTTCCTTTCTAAGGAGAGGTAACTGCTTAAACAATGATAGTGCTGGAGAAGCAGCAGGCGGTAAAGTGGGTGAGGACTAAGGAAGCTGGGGACTTATTTTGCTCTTCACCTTGCTGTTCGCTGGTAGGTTGGTTCCAATGCAAAACTCTTTCCCCAAAGCTCATTTGCAATCCATGACAGTTCCTCACTGTCAGTTCTCTGTTTAATCTCTACACTCCCTTGAATGCTGGATTTCCGAGGCCTTGTCTTCTCCTACAGTGTTGTGAGACTGTATCACATCACTTTTTGGGGAGCTGAGTCATCCATTTTGTTTCCTGCATTAAGTCGGTGACACCCTTTGCCAGGGGAGTTCTTCATTCTAGTTTGGATTCATCTGAAATATCAATTCTAGTTGACTCTTGCTGATCTGACGGAAAACAGGAGTAGAGCTTATACGGCATTGGTTTCTACATCCCAAAGCAAAAATTGCATGTTGTATATTAGTATGATATATCAGATGAGAAGCTCAACTAAAGTCATGCCATTATGAACTGTCTCATAAAGTCAGACCACCAATCTATTATGCTCAGTGTTGCCTCTGCGCATCCTGCTGTGGATGTGTGAACTTCAAGCTGCCAGCAGTGATCACTGATGGGAATTAGCAGAACTTTCCCAAACTAAATCCCACTATATCCTGCCTGGATTTATCTATGTACATAATGCATTAACCCTGTTTGATCCACTTTAACATGTTGACAAGGCTAGTAAGTGTAAGAAAACGTGAATGAGAAAGTATGTACTATATACGCAGATAATCCTCGGCTTATGACTACAATTAGGAAGGGATTTCCATTGTTAAGCAAGATGGTTGTTAAATGAGTCATGCCCCATTTTATGACCTTTTTGCCATGGTTCTTATGTGAATCACTGCAGTCATTGTTGCATGACTGTTAAGCAAGCCTGACTTCCTCCACTGACTTTGTTTGTGAGAAGCTGACCGGAAAGGTCACAAATGATGATCACACTACCCTGGGATGCTGCAGATGTCATAGATACTTGCTAGTTGCCAAGTACCGGAATTGTGATCATGAGACCATGGGGATGCTGCAATGGTTATAGGTGCGAGGACAGGTCATTAAATCCCATTTTTCAGTGCTGTTCTAACTTTGAACAATCACGAAATGAATGGTTCTAAATCGAGGTTTATCTGTATCAACAATGTCAATATCTGTCCATGTTTAGATGAGACAGCGTACCAGGGATTACAAAATCTAGGTTTGGAAAATAATTTTATACTACACTTGTTGCTAGAAGCAGATTTAAAGTTTTCCCTTTCAAAGGAGTGATAGTGGATAAGTGCCAGGGGTGGGGGAAGGATTTAACTACCATTCACCCCCTCATGGGGAAAGAAGAATCTGACTCTGTTTTACTAAGGACCAAATTCTTGTTTGTTTGTTTGTTTTCTCCCCCCCCCCTTTTTTTTTTTTTTACTTCACATGTTCACTGCATGGATTGCTTCTGAAAAGCTAGTCCTCTCCTGCAACATTTCCTGGCTGACTGTGGGTCACAAAATATGACATAATCAAATGATCAATCCAGGAAGTGCTTCAAGTATAAGGAGCCTTTGAAGAAGATCTCATAAAAACGAAGAGACTTGATTGCCTCAAATATGTGTAAAATAAGTAAACCCCATGCTCCTTCTGGGAAAAAAAAGTTCGGGCAAGTTTTAGAATAGAATAGAATAACAGAGTTGGGAGGGACCTTGGAGGTCTTCTAGTCCAACCTCCTGCTCAGGCAAGAAACCCTATACCATTTCAGACAAATGGTTGTCCAGTCTCTTCTTAAAAAATTCCAGTGTTGGAGCATTCACAACTTCTGGAGGCAGGTTGTTCCACTGGTTAATTGTTCTAACTGTCAGGAAGTTTCTCCTTAGTTCTAAGTTGCTTCTCTCCTTGATTAGTTTCCATCCGTTGCTTCTTGTCCTGCCTTCAGGCGCTTTGGAGAATAGCTTGATTCCCTCTTCTTTGTGGAACCCCTGAGATATTGGAACACTGCTATCATGTCACCCCCTAGTCCTTCTCTTCATTAAACTAGACATACCCAATTCCAGCAACCATTCTTTATATGTTTTAGCCTCCAGCCCCTTGATCATCTTTGTTGCTCTTCTCTACACTCTTTCTAGAGTCTCAACATCTTTTTTACACTGTGGTAACCAAAACTGGTTAGTATTTTATACTGTGGTAACCAAAACTGATGCAGTATTCCAAGTATGGCCTTACCAAGGCATTACAAAGTGGTATTAACACTTCACATGATCTTAAAGGTCTTAAACATTTGTTAAAAGGAGATGGTCTAGGCAGCTTTTCAACTGTCAAGAGGTAGCAAACATCCCTCAGGCAAAAAGAAACTCAAAAGAGTGAGTTCCTCGTGCAATTATTTCTCAACCTTATTACACACATACTGACGTCCAGCCTAGCTCTTCTGCATTGTTTTAAGAGTCAACAAATTATGAACGAAAAATCTAGGAATCACTTCCTCTCATCTGTGCACACAAGGATTAAAATCCGCCTCTATTTCAAGTCAGTTAAAGATGAGGTGGGTTATATAAAAGGAAAGAAGAAGGAAGATCTGACGATCATTACAGATTGTCTCAGATGTCAACGAGGAGAGCATGATTTGGAATGCACCAACACACCTGGAGTTCAGCTAGCAGAAAACAATTATTGCAAGACACAGTAGCTGTCTTCCCTGCATCCTAACAACGGACGAATATAAAAACAGGGGCTACAAGTGCATCCAACAAAACGGCTGTCCTCATCCTCAAAGCCACAAAGGTATATTAAAGCATCACTCATTTCTCAGATAATAATATTTGTGAGAAGTAAAGCTCCCCAAAGACCCATAAAAGTACACACATTCCTCTTCATCCTGCTATCCCCCTATGCCCACAGCATCTGCTGCATAAGAAGAAGACCTCACTCTTCCTGTCATGGTCCCATAAGGTAAGTCCACGTCTAGAAAGAGCAGAAAGTGGACCATAATAAAGCATCTGGAAAAACTGGACCCAAGGACTCCGAGATCCTAGCAGAATCCCCTACTTGATACTTTGGGACTCAAACTTAAAAGCAGGAGTGAGGCCTGTGAAGGCCACAAGACCAAGAATGCCACCTGGTTGAAAAATAGACTGCTTGAACTGGTATAGCCCACTCAAGTACATACTGTTGATCTGAAGAGGCCAGAAAGCTTAGTCCAATACAAATAGTGCCAGCTTTTCTTGAGTAGAGAGATCAGAGCCTCTGGGATAAGAATCTTCATGAAAATTGTAAAAAGCAACAACAACACTGTGATTGCTTTCTGGAATACCTGTGCTTTAATTTCTCTCTTGCTTTGTCAATTTGAATGTTTTGAACTGTAGTGTCTTGGTCTTTTGCCCTTTTTTTATTATGAACGCTGAACTTTTTCACCTTGAACTGGACCTGGATCCCTCCTTTGCTTCTGGACTTTATTGGAAATAAATTCTGCTAGTTTCTCAACCTCTGCATTGCTGGCAGGCAGAACACTCAAGTCTCTTCGTTCAAGCGTTTCCAAAGTGCACAGAATGCTAGCTACTTTCAAGCCGCACACTTAATTTGGCTATTGAAATCACTCGTGTTCTCGATTTGTGCAATATATTAAATTATAAACCAAGCTAAAGGGCTAGGTTCATAGAAATAGAATATAGTGGAAAAATTTTTAAAATATATTTATATATGTTTAGTTTGGAAATAACTAGAAACAATTTAAGCTAATTCAAAATGGTTTGGAAACGTAAAGTTATACTTAACTTAATTGAGAAATGCAAACTGAATATTTGGAATATGGTCTTTACTATATGGATACTCGAACCGTATATTATATGTGTATGGAATGTTAGTTGGAATATGTTAATAGTTAATTAAGCTTAAAATGGGTGGAAATATTGTTGATAGCTTGGTATTGTTTGTTTGTTTTTGCTTCTTTGATTGATAAAATAGAGAGGGAAGATCTAAAAAAGTGTAAATTGTTTATGTATGATTGTATGTTCTATTTTGTTTTATGGAGTGCCCTATCTCCACGATGGGTCCCAAGCACTTGGCTGTAAAACTAAAAAACTCAATAAAACTTGTTATAAAAAAAAAAAAGAAGAATATGCCACGTTACAGAAAATGTAACCGATGTTAACACTAGACCAGGGGTCCCCAGCCCCAGGTCCGTGGACCAGTACCGGGCCGCGGCATGCCAGCAATCGGGCCGCACAAACAAGCAAAGCCCCATCCGCGGGATGCAGGCAGCACACAAAACCACGCCCATGCCAGCCGGTGGAAAAACCTCTCTCCATGGAACCGGTCCCTGGTGCCCCAAAGGTTGGGGACCTCTGCACTAGACTGACTGCACATTGCACAGATGCAGCTGTGCAGTAGCTGTATGCCTTTACCTGAGCTGGTTAAACACATTGGGTATTCTTGATAACTTGACAATGACTTATTTTGTTCAAGGAAGGATGAATCCTTCATTCCTTTTTACTTCCCTCCCCTCTGGACTTTCAGACTTGCAAGATTAATGTCAGCCCTGAAAGGTAGTTCAGACAAGAAGCGCATCTAAGAGTACTCGCATTTCGTTTATTGTAAAGTTACATTAACAGAATCTTGCAAGTCTGAAAATGGATCATTCCCCCCCCCCTCACCTTTACAGCCCAAGAAACTGGACAGGGTTTCTCGGAGAGATTTACCATCTCCCCATTCTTTTGGTGGGCTCAGCTGTGACTTAGCTGCTCATTGAAAAGGTCTGTAGCTCTTCACCTGTCTCCTGAGGTCATTCCCACAAATCATTACACAAGTTAACCATTGTAATGCGGGAAGGGAACAGACTGAGTTAAAGAGGATGACCAATAAAGTTGCAGTTTGATGTAGATGATGACATTCTTGAAAAGATGGGGGTGGGAGATTTAAAGAAAGAAAAAGTAACTTATGAAGTGATGTTGTGGAATTAAGAATAATTTAGTAGGAGTATAGTTAATGACGCTAGTCTTCTTTATCACCTGCTCCTGATTTCCCCTGTTCATTCATTCTCACCCTTCTCCTGTGCTTTGCCAATGTAGTTTATCCCAAAAGAAAATAACATGTTGGGGAGATACGCACACACACACACTACATATGCACATACATACATACCACAACAAAAAAGAGGAAACTGTAGAAAAGAACAACAAAGATAATTAGGGGACTGCACACTAAAACCTACCTAGAACAGTTGCAGGAATTAGTTATGTCTAGTTTAATGAAAAGAAGGGCTAGGGGTGATATGATAGCAGGGTTCCAATATTTAAGGGGCTGCCACAAAGAAAAGGGGGTCAACCTTTTCTCCAAAGCTCCCAAAGGCAGGACAAGAAGCAATGATTGAAAACTAATCAAGAGATCCAGCCTGGAACTAAAGAGAAATTTCCTGACAGGGAAAACAATTAATCATTGGAACGGCTTGCCTTCAGAAGTTGTGGGTGCTCCATCACTGGAGGTTTTTAAGAAGAGATTGGACAACCCTTTGTCTGAAATGGTATAGGGTTTCCTGCTTCAGCAGGGGGTTGGACTAGAAGACCTCCAAGGTCCCTTCCAACTCTGTTATTCTGTTATCGTTGTAGTTCTAAGTATCCAAGAAAATTCAAAGAAGTAGAAGTGGTTATATAACCCAGGCCTGGTATAAATTGTCTTATTCCATTTCAACTCATGAAATCCGGGAGAGAATGGCTTTTAAGATGTACTCTCGTAATTCAAATGGATGGCATGCAATGCACAATGGAATGTGCACTGAATGCTCACTCCATCTGCTCTTTAGTCAAACGGGTACCGCTAAAAATGGTAGTGAGCTGCTCCTCTGGTTGCCAACTCAAGCAGATACATTTGTGCATGAGTGGAAATCCGGATGAACAAACAAATAGCATAAAAGCCACAGCAATATAGAAGTCGCTGTGTCACTCTAGGCAAAAAGTTGAACACAGTGGCAGAAGTTTTTGCTTTTCTCGCTCTTATCTCAGCATCCCTCTCCAAACCTTCTGAGAGCTTAATAAGACTCCTTGGTCTTCCCTTGAAATTCCTCAAAGGTTTGTCTAAAGGGGATGGTCCAAACTCATGTCAAGGTCCTACGTGGACCAGTCTGCTGTTGGAAGTCCATGATCGATGCTTCTTCTGCCTGTACCCATTCTAGAGAATTTCCATAATTGGTGTTTGTCCTTCTTACCTTTCTCCACTCTGCAGAAAATCTGGAGAAGGAGAACATTTCATTGTGTACTGTGTAATTTGTGAAGGTTGGCTGCTTTGTTTTTGTCAGGCGCAAAAGATCAGGTCCACACGTGAAGATCCAGTTAAACCAATTTATTCCTATGCCTGCCTAGGCACAAGAATATTCTCAACTGACAATACCTGCTTGGAGTTAGATAAACGTCAATGGAATTCAAGGGAGATTAGATTTAGTTCACTTGAGGCTATGTAGGGATTCTAGGCTGATGCCTCTTTTAACTCCACCCCCAGCTTCTGCCACTCCTTCTCCTACAGTTTTCCTGCTACTGCAACCTGCGGAACAGGTGGACAACACCAGCCAGTCTGAGTGAAAAATGGAAAGCTCCTTCCCCTTTCGGAAGTGACAGAAAGTAATGAGGCAATGGGTGTCCACAATCTCATCAAAAAGAATTTATAAATCATATTCATATTGATTTTCTGCTCCCCGGTACCAACCCACGCACATATTTGAAGCCTTTCATTCAGCTATGCGTCTCAGAATTTTATATAGCTTTTCCTAACCCACAACAACATCTCATCTTCTTTATTACTTTAGAAGAAGGTTTTTTACTGCCACCATTCTAGCTCTGAAGTGTCACCAACGCAGCTGAACCACAAATCATGGGGCCATGCAGCGTGGCCTATAAAATATGAACAATTCGGTAAGGGGGACATTGCTGGGTAGAATATGTTTATATGGGTGGATCTTGAGGTTTTTTTTAATGTTTTTGTTGCTTTTATATGTGCTGTGGAACACTTTCTGGGTTGTAAAGTAATTAGCACCGTGGCTTGCAGACATGTTAAGAAATTACAGACTAAAACATTAGAAGTGAGAGAACAGGATATAACTACTGCACAGATACAAAGAGACACGCAAACACACCTTTTTTCCATCCCTCCCTAAGTGAAACTCACATATTTGCTTTCATAAATTTCCTAGCAAGTCTAATTCCCATGGTTGAATGGGTAAAAATAATAGATCGTAGATCGTAGATCGTAGATCGTAGATCATAGATGATGGATGGATGGGTGGATGGGTGGATGGGTGAGTGTATGGGTAGATGGGTGGATGGGTGAGTGGATGGGTGGATGAGTGGATGGGTGGATGGGTGGATGGGTGGACGATAGAGGTAGGTAGGTTGGTAGATAGTAGATAAGACAGACAGATAGACATATTCAAGTTAGTTGCATACAGCAATGTTCTAGAACAATTATACTGTAAAACATGATGGTCAATTAAACAAAATGCCATTAATAATATGCAGCATATAAGTACAGGAAGTCCTCAGTTAATGACAGTAACTGGAGCCAGGAACTCCATCACAAAAGAACTTAGTCGTAAAGCCTGATGTCCCATGATTGTGCTGACTTAAAGATAGCAATTCCAACAGTTCCAATTTCCCTCATTAGTTGACCCCCTTGTGGTCATTAGGCGTGGAAGAGCATAGAAAGTTTTTAAGAAGAGATTGGACAACCATTTGTCTGAAATGGTATAGGTTTTCCTGCCTGAGCAGAGGGTTGGACTAGAAGGGTCCAAGGTCCAACTCTGTTATTCTGTTAACTCAAAAAAAGTAGTACAAGATCAAAAGATGTGGAGAGACTTGGCCCATAGAATCCCCCCAAGAGTTGGAAACGACTGAATGGATAACATCCTCATCACCATCATCCTCACATTATTGCTCTTTGTGACCTTCTGCCAGCTTCCACATTGACTTTGTTTGTCAGAAGCTGGCAGTGACATCGGTAAATGGTGATGATGTGCCCACAGGATGCCATGACCGATGTAATTATGAGCCAGTTGCCAAGCATGATCACATGACCGCAAAGAAATTGCAACTGCCACAACTCCGAGGACTGGCTGTTAAGTCTCTTCATTCACCACCAACATCATAATTTCAAATAGTTGCTGAACTGGTGTGAGCTGGGTACCACTTACACTATTCATATATCCATGCCTAATTTTCATCGCAAAGCCTCCCACACAAGCAAAGCTTTTTCAGAAGAGGATGTACAGGAATGTGTGGCTGACCTTGGGGGACAAGAGAAAGACATGTTGCTAGGACACAATCAGAGAAGAGATGCAGGAGCCCCCAGTGTATTAACAGCCGGAGGAAGAAACTTAGCAACGGACCCGCCCTTATGGGTCAGCAGTTAAAAATGACAGTGGGAAGTTCGTACCTTCAGACTTGTAAGATTCTGTTAATGTAGCTTTACAATAAATAGAGTTAGCTCATCTGGGTTTCCTGTCTGGCTTACCTAGTTTGCTAAAAGAACAACAAAGATGACTAGGGGGTTGGGGCTGGGGACTAACACATATGAAGAATGGTTGAAGGAATTGGGTATATCTAGTCTAGTGAAAAGAAGGACAAGGAGTGACATGATAACAGTCTTCCAATATCTCAGGGGCTGCCACAAAGAAGAGGGAGTGAAACTATTTTCCAAAGCCCCTGAAGGCAGGACAAGAAGCAACTGATGGAAACTAATCAAGGAGAAAAGCAACCTAGAACTAAGGAGAAATTCCCTGAGAGTGAGAACAATCAACCAGTAGAACAGCTTGCCTTCAGAAGTTGTGGGTGCTCCATCACTGGAGGCTTTTAGGAAGGGACTGCACAGCATAGGGTTTCCTGCTTGAGCAGAGGGTTGGACTAGAAGACTTCCAAAGTCCCTTCCAAGTCTGTTATTCTGTTATTTCAGGATATTGTCGCATCCCTCAATGCAGAACTTTCCACAAAATATGGTAAGTTTTTCATCCTTTACTGACATTCGCATTCTGTGTGAGAGTTTCACATCCATGCAGCCTCTCAGATCTGCAAAGTGCAGCCAACATGGCGGTTGAGATTTAGCAGGGATAGGTTTGCAAAGCAAGTTGTTGTTTTTAGGTACCTGTCTATCATGGGGAAAGCAGACAGGAGCTGGAGAATTTCCCAAAGCAACTCAGGTGAGCTATGCCTTATCTATTCAATATGTTTGACATTTATCATCATCCCGATCTCAATCTCATTCAATTTTGTGATGTACCAATGAGACATCTGAGGTACCGAATATTATCTTATTATTACAAATGTCAACTCAGAGCTATTCAAAAAAAGGGTATTTGCCTCTTTTTCACCCGTTTTTAATAAAATGGGATTACATCCCACAAGGGATCATTCCCACTAGATTATTTCAAACTGACAAAACCCATCATATTTAAGTTAGCAGCTGAGAACTCGTGTTATGTCTTTAGTTTTTAATGGCGTTGTTCACTTAATTTTCTGAACAGCTATAATAATACCAAAAAAACACCCTTCTAAAGGATGCATGTGTTAATATTAACTATTCTAATGGATGCAAGAAAGGCCAGAGGGGGAAAAAATGGGTAGATTTATAGAGAAATATTTCCCTTTTTACAGCATTTCAAGACAACAAAAAACCATGATGAAATCAATAAACGAAATTCAGCTGTACACCTTGAATCATCAGCTTACTTTTTTTTTTGCTTCCTTACTCTCTTCCCATATTAACACAGAGGCACTTCTGTCCCTACACAATATAGCTAGTCCTCATTTCGCAGCCACAATTGGGACTGGTGACCCGGATGTTAATTGAAATATTTTGCTAAGTGAAACCGCCACTGTGCTTACAATCCGACTTCAGTTTTTCCTTTCCTTTATAGACTTCCAAAAGTCATACTTTTGTGACCGGTTACAAAAGCTACTTTTTCATCACCGCTGTAATTGTGAATGGTTGCTAAATGAAGCAGTCATTAAATGAGCACTTCACGCATACTGTATCCTCTGATGCCCCCCCCCCACACACACTATATTCTTTTGGCAGCAGGCACTTGGCTGCCTAAAGCTAAAGGCAAGATATTTCCTGGACTGCACATCTAATACAGAAACGAATGATCTGGCACTTAAATCTTGCATTAACAGTAGAACGGCTGGAAAAGCAGCCCAGGACTGCAAAAACACTTGCGCTACGCAGCCTGCTATCTGACAACAGCTTGCCCCCATTCTCCAGCATCAACAGCCTGAAGTGGCTGCCTCATTTTACTTGATGCCACTGGACATCAGGTGTGACCCTGTTAGTTTAAGAGATTATCTTAACTGATTATAGAGACTGACTTGAATGGAATTTAGACTAGCCGCATTTATGCTTACTTTCAGAAATGTGCTCTAAGATCATTGATAGGAGATGCTGCCGAAGCAAGACAGATCCTACTATTTGAGTGAGGATTCCTAATGCTTGCTGTTCTCTTGAGCTCACAACATTTCCTGTATTCCTTCTGATAAGCCAACACAATCCCCCTGTATAAGCTGATTAATTCAATGTGGCAATAAAGGTATGATGTACCAAGGACGAACCCAACCAGCTTCCATTTAAGGCGAAAACAAAGACATTTCAATTAAGATGAAAGACGGCAATTTTAAAAGCTGCTACAGTTACCGTTTCTCTTTCATACCCAAAAGACAATTAACCTCGCCACTGCTAGGAATCATGGAGACCACGAGTTTAGCCGAATTCAAAGGCAGGATTAGGCACCGATATAGCTAATGAGAACACTGATAATTTCATTACACAGATAAGGGGGAAAATGTCAGACCAAGTGTAACATCTCCTCCCTTCTCCAGTCGTCAGCACCTTGCCCGTGAAAATGAATGGATTAAAATCAGGAAAACCAATCTGTGGCAGGAAGGGCTATGCACAGTAACACTTCATGGGGCTTCTAAAGTTTGAAGCTGGCTGTTATTGAGCTGTAAAAGGAAAGACAGCTGGACTAAGATTAGGGCACTTTCAGCCTGCTCCATCTGGCAATCTTATATGAGCCTTTCCCGCTTCCAAACTTCAGTAGCATCCGAAGATGCTTCCATGGTCATGTGGCCAGCATGACTATGCGCCAAAAATGCACAGAAGGCTGTTATCTTTCCACTGAAGTGGTACCTATTAATCTACTCGCATTTGCATGCTTCTGAACTGCTAGGTAGGCAGGAACTGGGACAAATGACAGGAGCTCACCCTATTGCATGGTGCTCGGGTCTTGAACCCGGACTGCTGTCAGCTTTCCAGTTGACAAGTTCAGCATCTTTAACCACTGAGCCATTGTGCCCCCCTAGATAGATTAGATAGATAGATAGATAGATAGATAGATGGATGGATGGATGGATGGATGGATGGATGGATGGATGGATGGATGGATGGATGGATGGATGGATGGATGGATGGATGGATGGATGGATGGATGGATGGATGGATGGATAACCTTTGTCATTTTTTTATTGTGGCACACCTTAAAAATGAAATTTAGTTGCTTGCTCTCAAGGTGTACACATACATAACATACATTTAAACACACTATAAACAACATGTGTATAGACCTATACCCTTATATATAAGTAACATAAATATTAATCACTGTCCATCTTGAATACATAACGGAAGGAGGAAGCTTTAGAGTTCACAAGATTAATACTGTATGGAACAAAACTGTGACTGAATCTGGATGTTCTGCTTTGGATACCATGAAGCCCCCCCCCTCCCAGGAAAACAGGTCATGGAGAGGATGTGTAGTGTCCCAGACAATCTTGCAGACCCTGCTCAAGCAACGCTTATGTGCCATGTCCTGGATGAAAGGGAGGGAACTGCCAATGTTCTTTTCAGCCCTCCTCACCATCACATGTCTGTGTGTGTGTGTGTGTGTTAAATTTAAACTTATCGACGAACAATTAAAGGGAGACTAGTATCGCTATTTTGAGCTCTTTAGCTCTCACCAGCTAGCCCTACCCTTCTGAGATTCAAATAACATATACAGATATAATCTGTAAGTCACCTACAAATTGTATTTTGAAAAAAATTAAGAGTGAATAGGTCTGTAAAATGTCACTATCTCTTTTGCAATAAAACCTTCTAGGAGATGTACCTGCTTGATGATAAGCATTTCTAAGTAATCAATAAAAGAATGAATAGCTTTCAGGAGGGGAGGAATACAAAGAAACATTTTGGCAAGATAACAGAGATTTGAAATAACACTAGGCATCTGGTAACTATGGAAGGAATACTTTCTCTTTTCCTTTGGCATAATATACTGTATTGGTGTTGTACATTTTCTATATTTAACTTCCACAGTTAGCTCATTGTCCATTTAGGATTATGAAAAAAAAAGGGTGTCTTTCCTTTGCAAAGTTTTACTAATCAGAACTGCTATTAATCAAAATTGGCAAGGTCTCAAAGTGATTTAAGGGGAGCTCTTTAATGCTGTTTCATTTTAAATGTGCTAAGGAAAAGAAAGATTGCATAAAGAGGACAAATGTTTTAGGGCTATTTATCAGTCTAGAAATAAACAATGTGAGAATGTGTGCGGGTTCACATTCACAGTTAGATTCCAAAAATTGGGAAATTGTGAGCTCTGTGCTCTCCCTAAATGAGAGAACCTCCATATTAACACCAAGAGAGGAGAACAGTTGGTGGATCCTATTTTTTCATATAAATTTTTAATAAAGTTTTTTTTTTTAAAAAAAAAGGATGATTAAAAACTAATGTGGACTAATATAAACAAAAGAAAAAGGAAGAAATCAAGGAGAAAGCTAAAAGTGCAAGAAAGGAAAAAAAATACTCGAAGAAAAAAGATACAAAGAAATAGCTTCCTATCTTTGCAGCGTTTATCAGTACAATTGTAAATTTGCTTCTTACTCTATGGTTATAACATAACTCTCTATAAATTAACCTGCGTAATCATCAAAAACAAATTACAATTTCATATTTTTTTCTGTTTCATGCAAAAAGGGGTTTATACAATCAATAATGTACACAGATACTGTCTTTTCTCTGATCGAAGAAGTATCTTTAGCCATCTCCGCCAGTTCCATCATCTTCACCAGCCATTCCTCCATTGTACGTAATATCATTTTTTTCTATTTTTGTTCCTAGTTGGTGGATCCTACTGATTTACCTATCTCTCTTGCAACAGATGAGGGGCTTGTTTACTCTCTAGTTCCTAATGTCCCAAAGGTGCATAAAATCCTTCCATTGCCCACCATCCAGTCATAACTGAAGAAGCTTCTTGAATGAGAAATGAAACGTCTTAAAAAAAAACACCAAGAAAGTCCTGTTGCCTCTTGAAAAAGCACCTTTGGGACAACCATGACCTGGATGATGACCTGGATGAATCTCAATAGACATCTAGTTCCTAATATTAATAATAACTCCATGGCAGGGTGATTTGTCAAACATATTGCTCTAATGCAGCCCAACTTTAATCACTAAACTGTGGCTTAATGCTGCATGTAAATCACTTGTGCCTACCCATAGCCATTGGAAGCAATGACAACATTGCTTTTGCCCCAACACCAGCCATATTGCTCAACAGAAGGACAATTTAAAAAAAAAAAAAAAAGATATATTCTAAAACGGCTCCAGTTCTTTATTCATTTGTTTTTCATGGCTCAGCTCTGATTGTTTGAAAACCTGCTGCTGCTTTTGGAACACCCTGTCTATAGCTGCAAATACACAATTAATTTGCCGCACAATTAAAATGATGCATATTTGTCGCATCCCTGTTCAGAAGGCATTATGCTGCCACATTGTATGGGCAATTAAGCATTAAACACTGTTACAATCCTTAAAATGATTTGAGAGAGAAGTTCAGATGGTAAATTTCTCATTGATAGCAAGTCTGATGGCTCAGCTGGGCTGCGCAAAGACTACATATGTGATTCAGTCAGATGGTTCCATTTGCCATCAACAGAGTTTGCTAGCATGACTTTATCAGTTTTGGAAAGCCCTTCATCAGTAGAGTAGAGTAGAGTAGAGTAGAGTAGAGTAGAGTAGAGTAGAGTAGAGTAGAGTAGAGTAGAGTAGAGTAGAGTAGAGTAGAGTAGAGTAGAGTAGAGTAGAGTAGAGTAGAGTAGAATCTGGAAGGGACCTTGGAGGTCTTCTAGTCCAGCCCCCTGCCCAAGCAGGAGGTCCTATACCATCTCAGTCAGATGATTGTCCAGTCTCTTTTTAAAAACTTCCAGCAATGGAGCGCCCACGATTTCTGGAGGCAAGCTGTTCCATTGGTTAATTGTCCTCACTGTCAGGAAGTTTCTCCTTAATTCCAGGTTGCTTCTGTCCTTGATCAGCTTCCAACCATTGTTTCTTGTCCTTCCCTTTGGTGCTCTGGTGAACAACCTGAGCTAGATAGATAGATAGCTAGCTTGTTTGTTTGTTTGTTTTCACATTTCTTAACCTTCTATCTCCCTCAGAGAGAGGCTCTGGGCAGCGTACAATTTAACCCATAAAATTAAGCATTAAAAACAGAATGATTTAAGATTAAAAGTTTTTAGAAATTTAAAGCCTTATAAAATTACGACAAATGGAGAGTTCCAGCAGTTAGCAACTGTTAATACAAGCGAGGTGGGGGTTCCCATGGGGCCAACCAGCCCCTGTGGGCCTCAGACAAGGCCACACAATCAGGTTTTGACCCTTTTTCAGAGGGCCAAAAGACTGGGTCTTTCCACATTTCTGAGGGCAAGATGTTCCATAATGCAGAGGCAGTAGCAGAAAAGGCCCTCTACCTAAACCATGATGACATCCTAGTCTTCATTCTAAAAGATCTAAAAGATACAAAGAATGGTTGCAGGAATTGGGTTTGTCTAGTCTAGTGAAAAGAAGGACGAGGGGTGGCATGATAGCTGTGTTCCAATATTTGAGGGGCTGTCACAGAGTGGGGGGGGGAGGGAGCAACCTGTTCTCCAAAGCACCAGGAGGCAAGACAAGAAAAAATGGATGGAAACTAATCAAGGAGAGGAGCAAGGAGAAATTTCCTGACAGTAAGAACTATCAACCAGTGGGACAGCTTGCCTTCAGAAGTTGTGGGTGCTCCATCACTGGAGGCTTTTAAGAAGAGACTGGACAGCCACTTGCCTGAAATGGTATAAGGTCCCCTGCTTGACTAGGGGGTTGGACTAGAAGATCTCCAAGGTCCCTTCCAACTTTATTATCCTATTCTGTTGTTCCTGTAGAAGACAGTCCTTGAACTGTTCTCCAAATCCCAGTACTGACTTTCTCCGTATCAAGAACACCTGCCACTATATATATATATATATATATATATATATATATGGTGGTTGATTCTCCTGCAAGATCAATCAAGCTTGAAATTCAATCTGGAAGAAGCCAACTTACCTTTTGAAAAGCACTCAATAAAGGGATAAAATGTTGAGAAGGGCTAATGTGAAGCCTTGTTCCCCCTGACGGCAGGTGGGACGTACCACGAGGGACCAGAAACAAGCCAAGCTGAACAAACAATTAACTATAAATTATTTAGCTGACTGATTTAATTCCCTCTCCTCTCCCAGAATATCCAGGAACAGGTCATGATTTTGAAAATGTTCTATGCAATGTGTGGGCCCCGTTCATAATAATCTTTTGTACAGGAATTTCTCAGGGACATAGAAGCACACATAGATTAATATCAAGCTAGGGCGATCGCTGACTTTTTTTTCCAGAAATGTTCATGAGATGCATAATGTTAGAATTTCTCTTCCGAGGGGGGGGGAGAGGAAACCACCTTTTTGAAGAGAGCTTTTTGCTCTGATTTGGGGTAGGCTACCTTGAGCCACAGGCAGTCATCTGAGGAGGCTTTCTAACGAACCAAATCAATTTCCTATTAAGGTTGGTTTCTAAGCAGGGTAGTCTGTTTAAATTCAATGAAAGGGAACGTGCCGAGTTGTGGATCCTTGTTTGTTTTCTAACATGCAAACGTAAACAAAATGTGTTCGCCAAATTCAGAACAATGACGAACTGGGCTCTGCTTAAAACTTGAAGCAGAGCGTCTCCATCGTTCAGGTTTGAGCTCAGTCATAAATCACAAATAGGAGTCACAGTTGCCAAGCATCTGAATTTTGATCACGCGATCGTGGGGAGGAATGCTACAATGATTGTAAGTGTAAAAAATAATCATAAGTAACTTTTTCCAGTACTGTTGTAACTGCAAATGGTCACTAAATTAACTGTTGTAAATCAAGGACTATCTGTATAAAAAATCCACCCCATGTCAGGCTACTGCTAAAAAAAAAAGATAAAACAGAAGCTTGCAGCAGCAAGAGAGATTGGGGCATGACCAACATTGAAAGGACAGGGTTACTCTAGCCACGTTCCTTGGTATGAGTAGAGAAAAATCACACGTTTTCCCCAGAGGATGCTTCTTCCCATGCACTCAAGCACTTGGAGATGAATGATTACCGAGCAGTCCAGAGTGGCCTAGCCAATCTTCATCCTTTTAAACCCAGCTCTCTTCTCTCCCCCCCTCCCTTCGCTAAGCCTTAAGACTCCAGTTGCTAGGCACTGATGCTAATTAGGCATTACTATCATTTGGCTTTAATTCAGAGCCAAAGGCCAGCTCTTCCCTGATCATGGGGTAATGTGAAGGCCTCTTAATCAAGAGGTCGGAGAGGATTGTTTCCAACCTACAGGGTTATTTATTTCGTCTCGCTTCTTTTCCATAAACAGATCGTAGGAATCAGTCAATCGACCGCAGAGGAGAAGGAACCGGGGTGTAAAAGAAGCCATTTGACAAACCAGACTACCCACATAAGGTTGCCCAGAAGGAAGTCTCCAATCCAGGAAGATCAGCCTTAAGTTCATGAACTCAGAAAGGTATGGTTGGAAACAACGAATGGAAACTAAGCAAGGAGAGAAGCAATCTAGAATTAAGGAGAAACTTCCTAACAATGAGAACAATTAACCAGTGGAACAATGGCTTGGCTTCAGAAGTTGTGGGTGCTTCATCACCGGAGGCTTTTAAGAAGAGACTGGACAGCCAACTTCTCTGGAATGGTATAGGGTCTCCTGGTCGAGCAGAGGGTTAGACTAGAAGACCTCCAAGATCCCTTCCAGCTCTATTCTGTATGTATACGTAGGTTTGATTGACCTCCATTTTCAAGAGCAGAATTTTTCACTCTTAAAATAATGTCCCCGACACAGGGAGAGAAGTGGCGTTACAGTCCTCTCCTTGATCTCCACCAGGACCTAGGCCTCATCTGTTATTCTTTTTCCAGATATGAAAAGGCCAACACTCTGGCAATTTCACCTTTAATTGTGATAGGCATTTAAGAGCTAATGTTCGTAGCAGAGGAGTATTTGAGGCCATAAATGGCTTTGGCAGGTGATTAAATGCCCAAGTGGAACAAAGAAATTTGATAAGCACAAAGGCCATTTGTTCACTTCTAATCTCAATGCCGTAGACTTTGTCCTCGTTACCTGAAAAACTAGGGGCAGGTCCAGTTCAACTGTAAGAGAAAACCGGTCCTCTTCTCCTCCAACCCAACTTGCTCTCTGCTTTCTTAGACGTCTAGTTAAGGGAGCTAGGGAAACGCTTTCACAAATTGGTTCAATGAAACACAACTGAATTTTTTTTCCCCAGAAGCGAGATGTAACGGAAAAGAGAACTTAAATCAAGGATGCACGATCTTTTTTTTTCCCTTTCTTTTTAATGAAGGCTGAACTGGCAGAATCCAGACCAAAAATAATAATAATAATAAGTAGATTCAATAGTTAAGATTTGAATGAACTCGAGCGCAATCAATTTAAATGCAATTAGTATAATTTCTTCCTATGGGCTTCATCGTTTTTCTTCCTCAATCAGACTACAATGAGAATTTGGTGACAACTCTTCAAGATTTCTGGGATGTCTTCAACCAGAGGTCACATAATTTAAGTTTACAAGCAACTATTGAGATATGTTGTACCACAGAACTTACTGACAAACGGATGAACGCTTTGGAGCAGGATAAACAGATTGACAGTGTCGATGCAGCCTCCAAACAACGGCTAAGCCTGAAGAACAACCAGCCCATGCATCAGCACAAAATTCATCCACACAACTCACCTGGTAGCAACCCAGTATCATGCCAGTACTGTGGCAGTGTGCGTGTACGAGAGAAAGAGCAGTGTCCTGCATATGGGAAAATCTGCAGAGCATGTGGGAGACTATGTTATTTTGAGGAGAGGGGTTTATAGTGTGGCGATTGTCAAAATAAACCCACTTTGAGGGGAGGCAGTTTCAAACATACATTTCAATTTGAACTTCTCTGGAATTAAACATTTCTGGTGACCTAAGAGCTCCTGTTCTTGAGGGTGCTGTTCATAGTACATCGTGGATCAGCTGAATATTATGGAAGACACTGCTGTCACACATACATGACTTTTATTTGTAAATCGTACTTAGGGATCTGCACATAGGATATCTATCATTTCCTAATTCACGTTCTGCGTTTCATATATTCCAAAGAGCTCACTGTCTCCTACCCAATGTAGAAGGGGCTCAACTATTGCCCCTTTTCACATTCAAAAACAGAATGGTTAAGTTGGGAGTTGCTTCTTCGCGTCATTAATAAAAAGCTGGGGCCCCAGGTTTTCAGAATCTGACCTCTGAAGGCCACAAAGTCTTCTCCTGGTCTACCTGAGCTAACCAAATCCATCCAAAATTAGACCCTAGCTGAAGACTTCTGTACAGCTCTCTTCTTCAAGCTCACACCTCTATTCCCCTGTAGTTTCAAGGTTTCATAGAAGAGTAAAATCCATCAAGGGAGAGGACACTTATTCATAACTATCAGATGGAAAACCTAAATTGCCTCAGTGAATACGCGGCCCACGAGACAAATGGCCGGGATACATACAAGCAATTCAGAAGAGACAAGCACCCTTTTTCTCAATGGACTTGTGCTTTGATAACATGGAAAATCTATGCTCTGGTGTCTGCTTGGAAACAAGTGTACACCCTCTGTGCTGTGGGAGAAGAAGAAGGATGAGAAAAGCTGTAAAGTCGAGAGATATAATATCTCCTAAAAGCATTAGGAAGAAACCAAAGTATCGAATGATTTTTAATTTTTATTTAAATGGTACAAAGGGGAATAAATCTGAGTAGAGTGAGAACAGCCAAGATCTGGGCTGTTCAAGGGCTGCTCTGCAAAGTACTCATTTATTGGGCTAATCTCATGGCAAAAAGCAACTCGCCCGCTTGGAAAAAAATTAGCTCAGTGTGATTGCCTTCCCTGAACTGGCACCTTCTATATATGCTTCCAGAATTCCTAAACAGCCTGCCTGAAGAAGATGTTTTGCTTGCAATGAGGAAGGAAGGAAGGAAGGAAGGAAGGAAGGAAGGAAGGAAGGAAGGAAGGAAGGAAGGAAGGAAGGAAGGAAGGAAGGAAGGAAGGAAGGAAGGGAAGGAAGGAAGGAAGGAAGAAGGAAGGAAGGAAGGGAAGGAAGGAAGGAAGGAAGGAAGGAAGGAAGGAAGGAAGGAAAGGAAGGAAGGAAGGAAGGAAGGAAGGAAGGAAGGGAAGGAAGGAAGGAAGGAAGGAAGGAAGGGAGGGAGGGAGGAGGGAAAGAAGGAGGACAGGAATAGGGGAGGGAGGGAGGGAAGGAAGAAGGAAGGAAGGAAGGAAGGGGAAGGAAGGAAGGAAGGAGGAAGGAAGGAAGGAAGGAGGAAGGAAGGAAGAGGAAAGGAGGAAGAGGAAGGAAGGAAGGAAGGAATAGGGAGGGAGGGAGGGAAAGAGGGGAATAGAAGGAAGGAAGGAATAGGGAGGGAGGGAAGGAAGGAAGGAAGGAAGGAAGGAAGGAAGGAAGGAAGGAAGGAAGGAAGGAAGGAAGAAAGGAAGGAAGGAAGGAAGGAAGGAAGGAAGGAAGGAAGGAAGGAAGGAAGGAAGGAGACAGGTGAATAAAACTTCCAAGAGTTGGAGGAGGGGGATAACATCTCTTTTCTGGTGATAATGTCAACTATTTCATATTTCAACTCATATATAGTATTCCTGCACAGTGTTATTAAAATAAAAAACGCAACACAGAATTTGCCTGGAGTGCAATGAACAAATTGGATTAAGTTAACCAGGAAATAGAAGATGGGTTGAGAGCTGAATATTCTCTTTCAAACAAGAGAAACTAATCAGATTCTTTTATACTGCTAGATTATAAACCACAGTTATCAAATGACATTATGGCTTGGCATGTGAAGTCCCAACCCACTCAACTCTTTGGTGAATTTGCACATACTTCAAAATAAAAGTTACCTGTGCAGGCACAATTGTATTTCAAAAGCAATTAATTGATTACTATGGCCACTGTCATTTTGTCATGATACTGTATCTCCCATGTGAAGACAAATCGACTTATCTCCTTCTCTAGCTACCTTTTAGGCATGTTATTAAGATGATCACATACTTTGCAAAACATTTGGAGGAGGTCTGGGACAATGCCTACCATCCCCATCTGAGATGGGGTTATGCACCAGCAAAATAGCCCTAACAGTATTCTGTGGATATACTGAAAGGGAAATGTAACTGAGGTATTTCAGACAAATAGTTGTCCACTCTCTTCTTGAAAACCTCCAGTGTTGGAGCACTCACAACTTCTGGAGGCAGGTTGTTCCACTGATTAATTCTTTAACTGTCAAGAAATTTCTCCTTCGTTCTTGCAGTGACCTATTTTGAAGGACCTGCCTAAACTGATTATTTATTACAACGAATAGCAATTCCCTTCCTTTCCTAAATTCCTTAGCAGAGAATAATCTCACGTTTAGGAGATAAGAAGAAAGAAGGAGAACGGGAATAAGGATTATGAGAAGGAAGGCATGGGAACGGCTTTGTGGAAGATAGATTTTATTCTCCACTGCTTCCCATTATTACATTAACCATTCTCTCACTCTTGCTTCCAAGCTCAACCATTAATTTTAGAGGTCCTCTGAGTTAACCCGAAAGGTAGTTGAGCTGAATGCAAGACTGAGAGAACTGACACATGCTTGCTTCGCTACAATTTTCTGTTCCTACCTTACAGGTTAACTGAGATGCACTAGCACGGAGAAGCACTGATTAAATTAGTCCCCAAAGAATCTTGATGCCACTGAATGGTTATATCAGGATATCTTCATCTGCGCTGTGATTTACTTCTCCTGTACTCAGAATCATGTGTTAACTCTTTGATATATTTCATATATTATCCAGCTACCATTCAGAGTTTGTTACCAGTCCATGTTTATGAACAAACTGTAGATTGCAGTAGGAATTAGGCATAACCATTATTCTTCTTCTTCTTCTTCTTCTTCTTCTTCTTCTTCTTCTTCTTCTTCTTCTTCTTCTTCTTCTTCTTCTTCTTCTTCTTCTTCTTCTTCTTCTTCTTCTTCTTCTTCTTCTTCTTCTTCTTCTTCTTCTTCTTCTTCTTCCCCCCCCTCCTCCTCCTCCTCTTCCCCATTAACACTTTGGATCTGGAGGAAGATTCCACGTTTTGGGGCTTGCTCTTCTAGCAGCTTCGGCCATTGTTAATTGATGCTTTGAACCTTTTATCTTGATTAACATCAAAATGAGCCGTTCTGCTCTTGCTGCATGTGAAGCCAAATTTTCATAGCAGGAAGTCAGCAAAAGATTACCTGGAACCATCAACTTGTTTTCCTCCATTCTGCTGCTGCCCATCTGTCTTTACTAAAACAAGCTTTTGCGTGTTTTGTCCAGGGGCAGAAAGAGAATTCAGCTTCACAAATGGCTGAACAATCCCAACTGTTTCTTTTCCTGGGTACTTCATAGCTGCCCCGAGTTCCCTGGAGGTTGCTTGAGAAGAGATCTGCATGTTTTTCTATTATCATATGGAGCATTAGAATTTTTTTGGGGGGGATTCTATCCCTGTGCATAGAAACTCTCCCCTAGGCTAGACTCGGAACGCAATCAGGGGCTTTTCAAAAAATGCGAGAAAGATCAAGCATGGTCAGTCTCTTCCTTTTCACAGTAGACTGTCAACTTCCAGCCCCAAGAAATGGAAGAGAAAACAGAATGGATGTACCAAGTCCAGAATAACTGCACGCCAAAACTAGACAGTTTCCCCCCCCATGCCATCACTCTGCTAAACACCTAATTCCCACTGCATTGTCTTATACCTAAGGTTATCTTACCCTGTAGTAGGGCTGTATTACTTTTATCCTTCTCATCTTTCCTATGACCTACTCCAGAAGTCTCCAACCTTTCTCGATTGGTGGACCGGAGGGAAAGGGACAGGGAAGCATTTTACATGTGTGCGCACACACAAATGGGGCCACAAGCACGCACGGCGCAAACGGGGCGGTGCTAGCACCTGCGTGACACTCACCAGCACCGCCGTTTTCACTCACGGCACCCCGTTTTCACTGTGCGGTGCCCTGTTTTCACCGCAGTGTTCCGTTTGCGTAGTGGCGACACTAGTACGAGTGGGGGTAAGTGCACGCAACTCTGCTGAGAGGCAGCTGAAGTAATTAGTAGGTGTGTGCGTGCACTGACCAGCCTGTCCCGTGGCCAGCAGGCCATGGCCCGGGAATGGGCCACGGCCCACAGGTTGGGGACCCCCGACCTACTCCTATTGGTATCTTATGACTATCACTTTATTGGTTGCATCTTATGATTCATAAGTCATTTATTTTAGTGCTGTTGTAACTTCAAACTGTCACAAAGTGAACTATTGTAAGCAGAGGACTACCTGTAATCCCACATTGTAAGAAGCAGACTTGTATAAAGATTTCTCAAGACCAAATCCAGTTCTCTGAAGCATCCTTTATAAATGCCAGGTCCGGACAATATAAATCTATCTTGACGCCTAGTGCAAATGAGATTCCACAATAATCCAGTTTAGTTGGATTCAGAACACGAGCTTAATTTAATCCCTTGTAAGCACTGCTACTTTGAACATCGCAAAGTAGGTGGGTTTCCAAAAAGTGAATGCTTTCCAAGAAAGATCAATAGGAAGATCCATAAATCAGAAACCGAGCAGGCCAAAGAATGCACAACTTTACTGAATTTCGTCACTTTAATCCATTAAGGGGGAAATGTCGCTGAGCATCAGATGCCAGCTCAGATGCCAGCTCCTGTAAGCCAAGCTGCCCATCAGCTCTGATATTTGCATGTTGCTTTAATTTTGTATCTCAACAAAGATGGTTGTTTATGTGCTCCTAAGCAGGCAACAGAGACCTCCGGAATGGGATATCTTCCTGGGAAGGTTGCATTCAGAAGCTTAAACAACTTTTGACAGGTGGCAAGGGCCAAATTAATACCAGGTGGAGAAGCCACACCGGAGCGGAAACTGCTCAGGTGTTAGCCCCATAAAATGCACAATGAAGTGAGGGGGACACCTCTGCCGAACAAAGGATATCTTCCCCCTTCAGCTTTCAACGCAGGGCAAACATTGAAGCCAGACGTAACAGCCACTTGTATAGATTAATGTAGTAGATCCAGCAGATAATGTAACAGTTGTGTCTCAGTTTTATGAGCCCAATTGGGGAGCTTTCAAGTATGGCCAGCAATCAAAGGGCAAAGCACCGATTGCGCAGGAGGTCATTAGAGAAGGAGCAGGTTTATGCACACTGTCGTTTCAGCAGCTTTCAGGCAGGGAATGAATGTTTAGAATATTTGTTAGCTATGTTGGTCATATAGGGCAGGGGTCCCCAACCTGTGGGCCACAGCCCACTACCGGGCCGTGGCCTGCTGGTCATCAGGCTGAGGACAGGCTGGCCAGTGCACGCATGTGCGCACACTCACCCCCATTCTCACTAGCATCACCACTATGCAAACAGGGCAACGTGCAGCAAAAACGGGGCACTGCGCAGTGAAAACAGGGCACCGCACGTAAAAATGGCAGTGCTGGCGAGTGTCACCCGGGCGCTAGCACCACCCCATTTGCGACGCACATGCTCGTGGCCCCATTTGTGTGTCTGTGCACATGTAAAATGCTTCCCCCTCCCTTTTCCTCCAATCCACCAACCAGACCTCTGATATATAGCAGGGGTCCCCGACCCCCGTTCCGGCACCAGGACCGGCACCAGGCCGCAGCATGCCAGAAACTAGTCCGTGCAAACAAGCGAAACTCCATCCATGGGATACAGGCAGTACGTGAAACCATGCCCCCTCCGGTCCATGAAAACCCTTTCTCCATGGAACCTGTCCCTGGTGCCCAAAAGGTTGGGGACCGCTGATATGGAGAATGCCTTCCCTGCCAAGAATCGTACCTCCCTCTGTTGAGAGGCAGCTGAAGTAAGTAGTAGGTGGAATCCGAGTCAAACACAGATAGTCCTCCACTTTCAACAACCAAAGTCAATTGGATTGACTTAACAACATGATTCACTTAATGACAGGGATGATTTCCTTGACAACCGCCCCAATAAAGCTCGTAAAATCAGATACAACTCAAAACCTGCCTATGCTTTTCTGTAAGTTCACTGCTTTGCAAGGAACCTCTCCCTTACCTAAGGAAAAAGCCAATGAATCTATTTCCTTGTGTCAAGTGACAAAGGATATACGGTCCCATTTCAGCATCTGAAAGACAGTTTAGCCATGTCAGCATCTTTTCCACTCACCGAGCCACCGAATGAGACTCTTTGCATTGAATCAGGATGCTGCTCTGTGTCCTTCAACTTGACAGTTAAGATTCCATACACTTTGCTACACAAAGAATAAAAAATGGACGAAACAAAGCCAGAAGTAGTAACATCGGCTCCTGCTCTTTCACCCTTACTCCAGCGGCCAGTTCCTCCAGACATACTAACAAAGCCTATGAATAGTTTTCTCGGGCTTTTGATGTACTACTTTATGCAGTTTGTTAGGTCCTTAGCTTAATGTATTGTGCAAAAGAGACAATCAACAAGCCAAAAAGGGCAAAAGAGCAAAACACCTCCCCACCAGCAATCAGGGCCCAGATGAGCAAAAGATTAATTCCACGATTAAATCAGATCAACAATCAAGAAGTAAACAATACCCCAATCAAGGAATTGCTAAACAAACTAACAGTAAACAGCCCAACCAAGGAACACCCACCAATGTTGACAGGGCAAGACACTAGATACAGTAATGGTGAACCTTTTAGAGACCGAGTGCCCAAACTGCAGCCCAAAACCCACTTATGTATCGTCAGGTGCCGGGTGGCTGTAGCCCAGTGGGTGGGTGTGGCCCATTGGCTGGGTGTGGCCAATTGGGTGGGCGTGGCCCATTGGGTGGGCGTGGCTGTGGTGGTAACGGCAGACAGGGTGGGACTAAAAAGTTCAATCAATCAATTCCAACTTTGCGAGATCTTTTTTTTCCCGCGAGAAGTTGAAATTGATTGACTGATTGAACCTTTTTTGTTTTTTGCACATGGCGGAGGCCTAAAGTGAAAAGGTTTTATAAAACCCAGCTGAAGGCCTAGGACTGGGGCGACGGCGCGCGTGCCCACAGAGAGGGCTCTGCGTGCCGCCTCTGGCACCCATGCCATAGGTTCGCCACCACAGCACTAGAATATAAACTGAGAGCAAATCCCATTCTTTACTAGCACTGATGATGTTACCTAATTTGAGTAATGAAAAACTTGCAAGAAAACAACAAAGCTCAGAGAGCACCAAGGCAGAATGCACAGTCCTTAGCTTGCTGTTCAACCCTACCTATTGTGGTTTCTCAATCTGATTATGGTTGACCATATGTAAACCTAATCCGTTAAGTTGCTTTAATTGCTGAAGAAGCTCTGGGCAGTATGCAAAAATAGAGATTAAGTGCAGAAAATCAACAATATAAAAGCAGGTATGTCAAATCATGTCAAAGAACAAGAAGGCGATGAAAACAGTCATAAAGAAAACCCAAACCAATGGTGTTGGACTTGCTATGGATTAACCTCATCACTGGACTGGTCAAAACTAGATAGAGATAATCTCTTCCATCTTTTCTACTAGTTGCCACCGAATCTGATAGAAGGAGATCCTTTCAAAAGATTAGAGAATTTCAGAGTCATTTTCATGGGAGATGTTCTTATATTAACGCCAGGCGCAATAAATCAGAAAGCAAAGTGGTTCAAATGAATATAGGTTTATTGCATGCTAAACCTCTCTACAAGAATCTAACTATTAATGGTCAAACTATTAATGGCCCAAGCAAATTGGTGATAGATAAAGAGCCATTGGAATTCAAGAGGGGCTGGACTTAAGATCTCTTCTGGACACAAAAGGTATTCGAGACTGATGACGCATTTGATTCCTCCCTCCGGCTCAGCCTGGTCATCTCCTACAACTCATTTAGTTGTGATGTGTCTAAAGTATAAGTGTGTGAATATCTTGTATAAGCATTTCCTTACAAAGTTCTCTCTCCAACTATCTGCAGGCTCCATCACTTTCCACTTGTCCACTAAATCTGAAGAGAAGACTTCAGAGGACATTTTTTCCCATGAAAAGAACTTTTGCAGTAGTGAGGCTCATATCCTTCTTGAAAAATTTAACTTCCCTCAGAGACATATGCCAAAGTTTCCCACTCAATTTCTCTGGTCATAAATTTGGTGGAGAATTTCAAAAGGCTGTTAGTTCCCCCAACTGAAACCCAGTATTTCACTGAACACAGGAGAAAGTATGGCAGAATTAATTTGGAAAATTAATTAAAATTAATAGAATTTAGCCTGGAAATTTCCCCCCAGATAAATATCCCTCATTCTCTTTTCCCAAGCTTGCAATTATCAACAGCTCCTATATTCTCCAACCGTTGTATTGGCCTGTTTTATCTTGATGCTATTTTATTTCATTTTGGCAACTGGTTATTTTAAATGTATCTAATCTGCCATGCACTGTTCTTTTTTTAATAAATGGAAAATACAGATTTTTTTAAAAAAAAATCAATATGAGAATAGCTTAGGACGTTGGTAAAATTTGTCATGTCCAACAGATTGACTGGAAAATAAATTATCCCCATAAATGTGGATATATAGAGGTGTAAGTAACCATTTATTTATTTAGTTGTTTTATATTCTGACTTTCCATCAAAAGTGTCTGAAAGTGGACAGTAACAAAGTCACAATAATATCCTGATTCATTTCTATCTGCATTGCAATCCAGCAGCTGTTAGTGTAGCTGTTGGTTAAATCTGACTATTGCCTGGTTGTGGGTTTCCCAAGGGAAGAAGAAGTTAATATCCTGATCTGCATTTCCAGCAGCTAGTGTTGTTGGGAGGAGGAAGGAGGAAGAGAGGAGGGGAGGGGGGAGAGGGAGGGTGTGGAGGGGGGAGGAGAGATGAGAGGATGAGGAGAGGATAGGAGGAGAGGGAGAGAGGAGAGAGAGAGGAGAGGATAGAGGAGGAGAGGAGGGAGAGAAGAAAGAAAGGAGAGGAGAGGAGGAGAGAGAGGAGAGAGAGAGAGGGGAGGGAGGGATAGGAAGACAGGAGGGGAGGGGAGGGTAGGGAGAGGAGAGGAGAGGAGAGAAGAGAAGAGAAGAGAAGAGGAGAGGAGAGGAGAGGAGAGGAGAGGAGAGGAGAGGAGAGGAGAGGACATGAGGAGAGGAGAGGAGAGTGTGGAGGGAGGAGAGGAGAGTTTTATTGGACAATGGTCTAAAAAAATAGCATCTTGACTGTAAGAAAAGCCCAACAGATTCCTGTAGCTCCAGAATTATATGAAAGTATTAGCCCAATTCTTTTATGCTGTGCACCGTCATACTTGTTCTGACTTGGCATCCTTTAAGTAATTCAAATTAACTTTTTGAAGAATCTCTTCCAGATGGTCCAAAAGGTGCCAGATGTGATTTCTCCAAATGGAAGCAAGCCTTTTTCAAGGGACTGTCTTTAATATCTGTTTGAAGTTAATGTTTGCAAAAAGGAAATCTGTCTCCCCTTATTTTAGTTGACAAATTGCAATCTATGTAAGATTGTGTTTGATCTGGGGTGTTTTTTTTTTTCCCAAAGCAATCTTTCCGCTGTGATACACATGCACAAAGCTAATCCTTAAATAAAGAGTATGTTATGGGATGGTAATATGAACTAAATAAAATTATGGGGAATCAGCTCCATTGCTCTCTAGACCTACAAAATTCATAATCTGGTCTCAATCACTGAAGAGTATTTACAATACTCAGGTTTAACAGAAGGTTTATTGTGGTTTTAGAGGGCAGATTTAACCAAATTTCTTATATAAGATGTTTTGGTTCCTCAGGCTAAATTACTGGCTTATTTTTTTTTTTTAAAAAAGAAAACTCTGTACTGTTTATAGGACTCCTGCAACTCTACTATAATTTTTTCAGTCACTTTGATGACCCCTAGGTAGATTTTCTTGTGATGCTGAGGTATCCTATCATGTTGATAGCTATCAAAATGTGCATATAGATATTGCCGACCATAAATATACAGATGGACTAAATTATTTAAAGAACAGATTTGTTGCATCTGTTTTCTGACTTAAATGATTGAAGCAAAAAAGTTTTCTGGGGATGAATGAACCACCTTCTGGCCACCAGAGGGCGTCAGGTAAATTGTCCTTCTGGTTACTAATCTTCCTACTCATTGGAACAACAACAACAAAGTTATATTGGAGGAAGGGAAGATAAGAGTTTACTGTAGTCAATCAGTTTTTCTCTAACTTTCTCTTTCTCATTTCACTCTTCCCAACAAGCAGTAGTTACAACCAATAGCTAAGGGTCCCCTTGTAGAAACGGAGATCAAGGGATGCTTTCTATCACTTCTGCAGACACAGGGCAGTTGGTATTTAATGCTAACGTGGAGTTCTTTTTTTTCTTTTTCTTTTAATCATAGGAGCCAGATCTATTCAATAGCAGGTGAGAAAAAGATTACTTTGGAATAGGAGATGGGAGAAATGTCAGAAACAAATTCAGAGATATTTGTCTCAGTCTTCCAGACGTGTGCTGTTGAAGTGACAGAAGGCAAGCTATTTGGGGGTGTATTGTCATTTCAAAGCAGCCTAGGAAGTTGTGCAATAGTGAGTTAGCACAGTGGTTTACCTAGCCCCATATTGTTGGTAACAATTGGTAAATGACTGTCCAGTTTTAGGCCAACATTTTTGCATTGTTGCATGGAGATGTTAATGACCGCAAAACTGGGACTCTACCGCCGAGCTACGAACACACCCCTTCGGTCCCCCTTTCTGCTCCCTTAGTCATCGGTGATAAAAAGAGAACTATGAGGGTCTCAGTGCAGGCTCCCCCCTTGTGCAGCCAATAATCCCCGTGCCCTTTCCAGCCCCTAGTAAAAAAAACCGTTCTAGACAAGATTGCTAATATTTATGACCCCCAACACAACGGCGCATTGTGCTGTCTGTTTCAGAGCACCAGACAGTCAATTTCTCTTCACTCTTTGGGTCATTTCTTCACTTTCTGCCTTTCCCCCTGTCTCTGGGCAGAGGACCACCAGGATTTATAGGGCTGCTCCAGTGACACATCATCTCACTAACTGCAGAATGGCAGTTGTAAAAAATCCCATTTGCCAGCCTATTAGAATCCTATTAGTACTCCCACTTGAAGACTAACCTCCCTCCCTCCCTGTGGAATTAGAGAGGCTCATGGAGTCTGGTGCCACAGTTTTATGGGTCTCCTCCTTCCCAACTAGGAGATCAAACTGCTTGTTATTAAGCCTCAGGCAATAAGTGTCCTTGGTCCATAAGCCCCATGACAAAATACTTCTGAAGAGAATGACAGATCAGTTGAAGCACAGCTGCTCTGAGGAAGCTAAAGAAGATGGCTGGTAGATTTTTCTGAATCAATAGAAGGCCCAGCTTGGCAATAACCCAAACCATTGTTCTTGTTCCATTTCAGTTCCTCGATAAGGTTAGGATTCCATACCATGCAAGGCATATATAAAAAGAAGGGAAGGCCGGCTAGAAAAACGAGAGAGAGAGAAAGGAACGTAATATGTACTATGTAACATTGAATACATACTAGTAAGAAGACGACTATTGAGCGATTAACTAACATATTGATTATGATAATATAGAAATTAATGATTACTCGTTGTTTTTTTAAATACATGAACCCAGACAACGTGCTGTTTGCTAAATATTAAGAATGTTATTTTATAAAAACCCTAACCCTAACCTTAACCCTATAAAATTAATAAAATATTTAAAAAAGAGAGGGGGGGGGAGGCCAAAGAACACGAGGCAGATTCAGAAGAAGGAGAGACAACTTTAAAGGCACACTACAACAGCCTCAAATAACAATGGTTGAGGCTTCCAGAAGTGAAAAACCAGAACTTGAGGAGGAGGGGGGGGAGGGGAAGAATAAAGTTCAACAGTATTTAATTTGCAGAATCAAATCCTTTATCATTTCCCTTCACCTACTTAGAACACTAAAGCTACCCCCTTGTGTTCCAGTCTGAGCAACTCTGCTAACTGTCCAGACTACACATCGACATACCAAAATGTACTGCGAAATCTGGTTCTTTTGACCTCGGGTGTTTCTCAAACTTGAAAACTTTTAAGATGTTTTCCCCAGGACGGTTGAGGAACTCTGGGAGCTGTAGTCCACACAGCTTAATGTTGCCAAGGTTGGGAAACACTGCTCTACCTCAATAATATGGTGAGCATTTCACTCATAGCACGTAGAGCCCTTATATCCTTCCTAAAGTTTGCTCTGGTTGCTTAAAGATAAATAACACCGCTCCAACTGATGGGCGCCTGAACCATTCAGCTTGTATTATTTGCCTTCACGCTTCCGAAAGATGATTTTTTTTTCCCCTGAAAGAACCCTCCGTCTAGCAACTCACGGTAATATATATGAGTCCAGGCACGAGAAAACCTAAATCTTATTTGGCCAATAGGCCCGGCGTCCTCCTTGCTGAAGCCAAGCCTGTCGTCAGAAAAGTCTTTCTGCTTCTTTTGTTAAGACGTTCTTTTTCTTTCTTTCTTTTTTAACCCTCTAAAAAGAACAGACACTCCGGTGATTGATTTACGACTTCCTTAATTCTTTTATGTAAACTGGCAAACTTTCAACAAAATGAGCCAGTGAAAGGAAGAAAGAGAGAGCGTGAGCAAAGAGGGAAAGAGAATATCGATTGCCGTTTCATCAACTGAGCTTCATCATTGTTTGCTGCCTGGCCATTCAAATGCACAAGGCTAACTCAAGGAGCCTTGCTGGCAGAAAAAAAAATTAAGAGACAACCATGGACACCTCCAACACAGGAAAGGGAGAAGTACACACCAGGGCAAAGCCCATGTGGGGAACTGAGCTTATTGCAAGAGGACCTAGGATCATTAAAAAGCTGCTGGATTTTGAGGTGTATCTTGCAGGGCCATTTAGAGAAAACTGGAAACGCTTTTTTTTCTTACAGTTTTTACACATCAAAGATGGGAAGGGCCACAGCAGCAGCTTTCTCACCACTAGCCTTGCAGTTGTTGTCGTTCTTTGTAGAAGATGCAAGGGTAAATTGGCCAAAATGAATTAATTTAGAATCAACCCACTTTCTAAAGAGATCTACATTTATTATTTTATTTGCCAGCTTTTCTACGTCACTCTACTCCCAACAGCTTGGAGCAGCATAGAGAGAAAAATCCAGAAGCTTAAAAAGAATTTAATAGTACTCAAGGGCGTGCAGTACGAGAGTATTCTTTGTCAGGCCCTAAGCCCAAAGGTGACACAGTAAGATTCAATCAAGTCCAATCCTTTATTGGTTTATACCTAATAGACAGAATCTTGCCAGACTAAAGCTATAATCTTCCAACCTACTGGATATATCCTGAGAGATTCTAGATGTGGTTAACCTGAACCTCTTCCCCACTGCCCAATCCATTTTGGGACTGAGCAGCCTCTTAATTTGGGCTTCTCTATGGGAAAGTTCTGTGTTACCAAAACTTTCTCTCCCCCCCCCCCACTTCTCCAGGTGCACATTCAGTGGTAGGATTCAACCGGTTCGTACCAGTTCGGCAGAACCGGTAGCTAATTTTTTGTTGCCCAGGCCCAGAATGGACTTCCGGAAGCTGCATCCACACAGAGAAAAAAGGTTTTTCACGTATTTGAATCCCACCGCTGTGCCCATTCCATCACACTCTCCAACATGGGAGGATGCCAACACCTAACCTTTTCCAAAGGCTGTTTCCTAAAACCATCTTTTTTGCTTTTCTACAGAAATGCAGTGGGGAGGAGCTAGCTCTTATATACGAAGTCAAGTTGCTTTATAAGAGAAGTGCTACCACCTAGAAGGTCCTGCTATGGAGTTCCTGCAGAAGTAGGATAGCCCTTCAATTGGGCCTCTCCCCTACATCTAAATGGATGGATAGATTCGCTTTGGAGTAGTTCTCCTTCCAAAGATATCTGGAAAGGAGAACATATTTAAGAAACTGAGAGTTCATACCTATGCTGACAATCTTTATCACAATGGGACCGTAGTAACAAACTTGGATGAGACCTCATTTTTTCCGTGCTGTCATCTAGGTCCTAACTGAAAGCCAGAGAAATATTGCCTTTACTGCAGAATTCGTAGGTAAACCAATCCTACTTTCCACCCTTATTCATTGTATAACACACAACTACTGAGTTCATGTTGGTGTCCTGGGTTCAAAGCAGTGCATCACTCTATTTTTGATGGCTCAGTGTTGATAACATTAAAGCCTCATGGAGGATGCTGGAGAGATAAACTTAAAAGAGAAACCCTCCGTGCTAAAATGGTTTTAATCCGTTCGAGCCTATTTGACATTTCCCAGTCAAGATCTCAGATCTTATCAAAACTGACAGATCATCAGGTGACTTGCCAGAGAACAAGGAGAGAGAGATTTTCTGCTGCAATAGCACCACATTCTTTCTGAAAGTCTCGTGGCTTGAATAATCCATCAGCGTGCTGGGAAACAGCGATATATTTCTTACTTCAATTTGGAGATTTCGCTTTGATTTCAGCATTGGATTTGAAGACTTTTCGATCGGACTTTGGAGTCAACGTGACTTTCCAAATCAAAGCCACAATTTGATTGGGATTGTTGACTCAACTTAGTTGTCTCCAAAGAGACTGGGATGCATTTCTCACATGCATTTCTTAGCCGTCAGACTGGTTTGAATCCCACTGAAAAGGTTGCGTGTGAACGCTTCAGATGCGCTTGAACTGAGGACTCAAATTGAAATTGGCTCCGATTCGTGCAGGCCTAATTTCCGTTCAGTTTGGTTGGAGCGGATGAGTGAGAATTTGCAACCAAAGGGTAGTTGAGGTTCACATTCAGGAGAAAGTGAAACTGAAGTCCGATCGAACAGTCTTCAAATCAAATGTTGAAATCAAAACGAAATCTCCAAATTGAAGTCAGAAGCACGGCTGTTTCCCAACACGGTGACAGATTAATCCATCAATCTCGCTTCTGATCTTAAAGAAAATATGAGCCGAGAGAAAGGCTGACACATATTTATTGAAGAAACATCCAGAGAAATCAGTATACGGACACCAGATAGGCCTGTGACACTTTTAGGGAGACCCTCTGCAAAAAATAATAATAATAATAATAAATCCACGGATAATGCACGGCTAAAGGGTTGAGTTGCCCCAGACCGTTCAGCAAAGGGACAAAGGGACAGGTGACGGCTCTCTCTGCCTCTCGTTTCAAATTTACGGCAGCAGAATAATGTTTTCAGGAGAGATTTGTCATTGTTTGTGACGGTTTCGAAAGCTCCTAAATATGCTTGATGCAATCGCAGATGTAAATTGCAGAGAAGAAAAAAGCAATTTGCAAGATATTAAAGCCCCTGCACAGGTTCCTTTGGAACGACCAATGCATGTAAACTACAATGTTATCTAGATACATAGAGGAGAGAGAGATGTCTGGTTGATGCAGGTCACATCTTTTCGCTTCCCCCCCCCCCCGCTTTTTTCTTTTTTAAGAAAGAAGAGTGGTTGCTTTTTTTTTACAATAGGCACTCTTCAAAAAGAGCCGTTGTGTTTTTTTTCTGCCGCTTGTCAAGGGTAAATCGTTATCCATGTTTTCTCTTGGAGAGGAAAGGTAATCTTTCTCTCTCTGTGGGGATATTTTGCCATTCTTCAGTTTTTCAGCCCAGGCTCCCTTCCGTTTTAAAATCTGAATGAGACATAAGCATCTTATTTCGAGACAAAACAAATATCTAGGCAAATCTGAATGATTGTCTTCCTGTCAGGAGGTGATGGGACAAGGATTAGATGGAGCAAAATCATGCTAGTAGAGTTAGTCCTCGATTTATAATCTATTTGGAAAAGTCCCAAAGGTGCTTTTTCCAGGAGGCAACTGGACTTTCTTGTTTTTTCTTTGAAGATGTTTCACTTCTCATCCAAGAAGCTTCTTCAGCTCTGACTGGATGGTGGGGAATGGAAGGATTTATACTCCTTGCAGACAGCTGGTCATTTGCCTTCTTTTAGAGAGTTGTTGAGGACATTTGGAGGTTGACCTGTGTCCTCAGGGTCACCTGAGTGGTGCAAATGGGTGTGGAGCCTGCTTGGAGCTGTTGAAAGGACTGTGTTGTAGACTGGAGATAGATGATGTTGTATTCCCCTCCCCCATTGAGAGAGGGCTGTTCAAAGGAAAAACAAGGAAGTCCAGTTGCCTTGTGAAAAAGCATCTTTGGGACAATTATGACCCGGAGGACTGAAAATCTCCATAGGCATTTACCTGAAAAAGGAGATGATCCGGATCCAAAGTTCTGACCCCTGAGGTCAGCAGCCCCCAATCCTTTGGACACCAGGGACCGATTCTGTGTGGAGAGATTTTTCCATGGACCAGGGGTGTGTGTGTGGTTTCATGTGTTGCCTGCCTCCCATGGATGGGGGTTTGCTTGTTTGCATGGACCGGTTTCTGGCATGCTGTGGACCCCTGCCTGAGGTCATAGGACCGCACTTCGGACGTCACATTTGCAGTGTCCCACAGTCACATGACCATGTTTTATTACGGTTTTGCCACACACAAAAATGGGCACTCAATTCTGGTTTGCGGCAAAACTGTGCCACAGTTTTACTTAACAACAGCGACGTTTCCTAACAATCACAGCCTTCATTTTATAACCAGTGTGCTCATTTGATAACCGCCACAAAAATCATTGTAAAATCATGTCAGACCCATGAGCAGCCTGTTTTATGACTCTTGTAACTGGCAACCGTAATGAGCGGGCTCCACTATGGTGATAACTCAAAGAGTTATTCCCTATTTTTAGTATTCCCTATTTAAAAAGTATAGTGAGGACAAATATCTTGCACACACCCTGAGGCTTGGGGCTCACTGTAAAGAGTCACCTTTCTTTGGTCCTTCTTGGAATGAGCGTATGACCACACTGAGGTAATCCCAAATTCTTTCCATGATGCATCAGAGCAGGGGTGTCCAACCTTGGCAACTTGAAGACTTGTGGACTTCAACTCCCAGAATTCCCCAGGGAATTGAAGTTAACAATTCTTTAAGTTGCCAAGGTTGGACACCCCTTCCTTTGAGAAAGAAAGAATTCCGACAAAGAGTTTTGCTATGGCTAGGAAAAGCCATCCTGATTTTTACAACTGAATAGAGAACCTGGAAGATTTTGTTAAATTATGGGCATTTTGTTAAATTATAAAAGTAATTCTGTCTCTCCTCTTCTCCCTAAATTATGGGCAAGCGATCTGTGGCCCAAGAGATCATCTGTCATGGTTCCGACAGATGAAACTCTTCAAAGAACTTCGACGCATTGTTTACCTTAAAGAATCTTTATTTGAGAAGCATAGCATCGGCACTAACACAGTCGAAGCCAAAAACTGAATTCCCCCCCCCCAGCACATAGTATCAAAGCACAATTCCCTCCTCCAATTAACAGTCATAAATCACATTCTCCAATTAGCTTTAAATGCAGGCTTTCCCTCCTGTTCTCCAACCCACCAATTCTTATCATCTCTTATTTCAATAACCTTGGTTCGCACACTAGGTCCAGTATTGTTACGTCTAGCTAAACTCTCATGCACATTCCTCCCCCCAACATCATCTAACTCTAACTCTAAAAGTAAAACATAAGAAGAAAATGGTTGCCTCTCCAACTGTTGTCAAAGCAAAACATCCGATGTTAGCAGCATTGACATCATCTGTATATGCCTGCTATATCTCCCATCCCAGCATTATCTAAAGAATAATGTAGCAAATAAGTGTCAGCAACCCTGGAGAACCTCTAACCTGCCAATGTTAGTCTAATTGGGCAAGAATTTGATTCGACACCAGTAGTGAGAAACTGCCACCAGGCTTATCCTCCCCACTTCCTGGACCATCATCTATATCCTAATAGACAACTACACCAAATACGAGGAACGAGATGATTACATTTTAAAGAAATCCCCTCCCACTTTTTTTTCTCTTTTTCCTGGCTGCCTTTGACGTTGATCTAAAGATCACATTTTTGAACCTAATGTTCTAAGAATAGAAAAGAAATATGGGGAGAGGACGAGGAAAGATTAGAAGGGTTAAATGCATCTCTTCTGTGGCTCCGTCTCAGGCAAATTGTCTGTCTCTCAATCAGTAATAGATTGCAATCAGTTGAAAGGTGTTGCTTGAATTAAGCAGATCAGATGGAAGTTGGCATGTTGAGATGGGGGGGGGGAGGGGGAGCAGCAGAATGTTCAATCTAAAAATGTATGTCCGAGATCACAAACAACAATAAAAAAAGAAAACCAGCCAGTTCCTTTCATCGTGCATCTTAGAATGCGTGTCACATCTTTATTGTGTTTATAAATAACTCAAGGTGGTGAACATATCCATCACACTTCCTCCTCCTATTTTCCTCCTAACAACAACCCTGTGAGGTGGAGTCGGACTGAGAGACAGTGGTCTGACTCAAAGTCACCCAACCAACCTTATTCATGCATAAGGTGGGGCTAGAACTTACCGTCTCCTGGTGATCGTCCCAAAGTTGCCCGGCAAGCTTGCATGCCTAAGGTGGGACTAGAATTCACAGTCTCCTAGTGATTGGCTCAAAGTCATCCAGCCAATTTTCATGCCTAAGGTGGGACTAGAACTTGCCATCACCCAGCTGGCTTTCATAGCTAAGGTGAGACCAGAACTCACTGTCTCTTCCTTTCCAGCCTTTCCTTCCTTAGACCAAACTTCCTTCCTCTGAAGAGCAGAGATGCCACGATTTCCTGATATTTTAAATCCATTTTTAAAAGTTAGAAAGAGAAATATCATTTGTCTTCCTGCCGCAACTTGCCTCCTTGAAAACAAGTGAAAGAGTAGCTGACTGTTTGCACAAAAGCTTACCTGCTTGAAAAACAAACACACAGGCATGTTCACCCAACACACTCATCTAGATCAAATAAAGACTGAGAGGTACGTTGGTACAACATGATGGACTTGCTTAGCTCCAACCTTGGATATTTGGAGTGGGGCCATAATTTAGCCACTGTCCGGTCCCCAAAGCCTCATTGTTTCCCTTGCAGATATACTCTTGTGCTTTTGCTTTGGGGCCTGCCATTCTGCTGGGGGGAGGGGGGGATATTTGCTTTCGCTTGGGATAACTTTCGCTTTCTACTTTTCTTCTCCCGCCTCTCTCCACTTGAGAAAGGAATGGGTCTCCCTTATCAGGGAGACGGTTACAGAGAAACGAAACTGGAGAAGACCTTGAGATGCCCGCCAGCTGTACCCATTACCGGCGCATCGTTGCCATCTGTGGATTGGCTGGATTTCAAATGGACATCATGACTTTGGTGGGAGGAGGAATATTGCTAGCTTAACCATACTGTTTAAGCGGGCTTTTCCCCAGATCTCGCCTTGACTTCCCTACTGTCACTAACCCCTAATAAAAGTTTCCTTTTCAGACAATGCCTGTTTCAAGAGTTCTGCTTTCCTGGGTGGTTAGCTGAGGTGGGTCCTTACAGCAACTCATGTGAATCCAGCCTGTTGGGTTAGTTTATGGTCCAACATGTTAAACAAATCCAGAAAACTGAGCCTATTCAATTATCTGGTTAAACAAGTTGTGTTAAGCGTAGTCCAGAATCTTTATTCAAGGACCATACTTCATTAGCAAATGGCAAAGCATGAAGCTGTAGCAACTTACTTGGAACGTACGGATTCTGCTGCAACTTAGGGCTGAGAGTCACTCTATGTATCAGTCAAATAAAGCAATAGCAACAGCATTTAGACTTATATTGTTCCATAATGCTTTGTAGCAGGGGTCCCCAACTTTTTGATTCCACGGACTCGTGGCAATGGCGGTGGCTTCAGCGGTTTCGGCGGCGGGGGAATGGTTTCATGTGTGCAATCTAAATCCCGCGCACGTGCAAATGAAGCTTTGCACACTCACCCGCCATTTTGGCGGCCAGGTTTCCAACAGGCCACAGCCCAATAGAGGTCCATGGCCCAGGGATAGGGGACCCCTGCTTTACAGCACTCTCTGAGCAGTTTACAGCATCAGCATATTGCCCCCCAACAATTTGGGTCCTCATTTTACTGATCTTGGAAGGATGGAAGGCTTGAGCCCCATCAGGATCGAACTCCAGACTGTGGGCAGAGTTAGCCTGCAATACTGCATTCTAGCCACTGCACCAGCAGGGCTCTGATATGTGATTTGTAGGAAAGGCTCCTTTGGAATGTATTACACAGATGTACAAAAGGCAGTTTCATCAGGAATAGTTTTTGAGGTTCACTAGAGCTTATAATTAGCTTTTTTATTAAAATACTAAATCTTTTTTTTAAAAAAAAAACAACCTTCTTTGAATATTTGATAGAAAATGATCAAGAAGATTGATCAGTTTAGACATTCAGCCCAAACCGGTTCGCCCATCTAACTGCGATTCCTTCACCACATTCCAACTCCGCTAGATCTCTACCCTGTCTTTTTTTTTTCCCTTGAAACACTATTTTTCCTGTTTCCTCCTCTAATTAGATTCCCCTCTTCTTTCAAACACCATCCAATGAAGCATCCAAATTACATCCAAATACGCTTTTAAAATCTTGAATTACACCATTAAGGGTATAGCGTGCTGCAAAAATAATGGGAAATAGGGGAGAGAGCCCCATTTATCCCTAACAGATTGTGGACTGAAGCATGGAAGGGGGTTGGCAGGTGGGGAGGAATAAAAAAAAAAAAAGCTTCCTTCTAATTTGAGGATTTTGCTTCAAAAATAGACTATTGAAACAAGTTTGGTGCAATCATCCAGGAGCTGATAGGAGGGGGGGGGGAAAGCCCCCCAAATGCTCTGGCAGAAATTCCTTTTCAGATTAGCTGTACTTTCCACCTCGCTTAAAGCCATTTTACACTTGAAATGCCATCAACTGTAAACTGAAATTGTGAATTGTTTGCTCTGTGAATGTACAGAGTTTTGTTTTGATTTTTTTTTTAAAAAAAAAATATACCTTAACAAGCATTTTAGGAACTGCTGTTTTCCGATTGTTGCTGTAGCAAGCTGCAGAAAGATGTTTCAGATGAGAGAAAGAGAAGGAAAGAAGTGAGGTTCCTTATAAATAAAAACCTCAGGGCAGGGAAAGGTTGAAGCGATGAATTTGGACCGGGGCCCTCTGATGTTGTTGCAACTGCTGCAACAAAGGGGATGTGTGAAAGCAGAGAGAAAGACTGCTGCTATCCAAGTCTAAATGGCCTGGACAGATTGCTCTGGAAAACAAAAATCCTGCTTTTAAATGAGGAATTTTTTAAGCTGGAGGGATGCCACCCATCCCAATGAATTTTCATCCTTGGCTAATCGTACCACATACCCTTTAATGGTTTATGGCAAACAACACTTAGCGAGTCGTAGAAGCTTGAAGGCTAGAAATTTCAGCGGCCCAGAAGAACCATCAGAGCTAAAACTGAAGCACCAGCGAAGGCACCAGACCATCTAAGAGAGAGCTTCTCGACTCGCTTTTCAGCAAGCAGAGATCAGGCGGAAAGAAGCCTTTGAGGATGCTGTCAGGTTGCAAAATCAGGCATGACTAACAATGGCCTTGCTTAGCAGCAGAAATCCTGGTCCCAATTGTGCTCGTAAATCGAGGACCGACTCTACTTCCACATTCAGATAACAGATCAGGGAAGCTGTCGGCCTTTTCTTGGAAGTGAATCAGCCTTACATAAAGATACCTGGGAGAAGGCACATGGGTGAGAAGAAGAGAGGAAGTAAAACTCAAGCAGAGGACAAGCTTTCCATGAAGGTTGTCCCAACCTCTCCATTTCCAAAAGCCAGATAGTTAGAGAAGGGACATCTCTCTTGTTTGAAGCTCACAACAGCTGCTATCGGTCAAGTACCAAATGCGATTGTTACAATGATATTCCCACAGTAAAATTCTAAGTTGAGCTTAGGATGAAGCTCTATGGAGATTCTCTTTCGCCCAGGTCACAGTTGTCCCAAAGGTGCTTTTCCAAAAAGCAACTGGACTTTCTTGTGTTTTTTTTTTTTTCCTTGAAAACACTTCACTTCTCCTCCAAGAAGCTTCTTCAGTTCTGACTGAATGGTGGAGAGTTGGAAGGATTTATATTCCGGTGACCCTGAGGGCACAGATAAACCCCCAAGTGGTCTCAAGGACTCTCAGAAAGACTACTAAAGACCAGATGACTGCAAGGGATATAAATCCGTCCATTCTCCACCGTTCAGTCGGAACTCAAAAAGCTTCTTGTGGAAGAGAAGCAAAAAAAAAAAAAAAAAGCCTTCAAGGAAAAACAAAGAAAGTCCAGTTGCCTTTTGAAAAAGCACCTTTGAGCTTAGGACGTTGGGAGATTACTTCTTCGAAATTTTCCACGAGCTTTTGAAACAAGAGAAAGAGAAGAGAAACGAGAGAAAGAGCTACTGTGTGGTATGATGGACGGCATAAACAAACAAACAAATAAATAATAAGAAAAAGAAAATCCATTTGGAAGTCAGAAAAGTCTCTCTCTCTTTCTCTTTCTCTCTCTCTTTCTTTTTCTCTGTTTCTCTCTCACGCTCTCTCTTTCTCTCTCTCTCTCTCTCTCTCTCTCTTTCTCTCTCTCTCCTCTCTCTTTCTCTCTCTCTCTTTCTTTTTCTCTGTTTCTCTCTCACGCTCTTTCTCTCTCTCTCTTTCTCTCTCTCTCTCTTTTTCTCTGTTTCTCTCTCACGCTCTCTCTTTCTCTCTCTCTCTCTCTTTTTCTCTTTCTCTCTCTCTCTCTCTGTTACACACAGCCTCCTTGCCACTTCTGCCCCCTTTCTCTGTCTCTTAACAGAGCAGCATCAGTAAATAAGTATTTACCAAGGCAATTTTCTTTCCAAACAGAGAAATATTTACTTGGCTACAGTTTTACAGAAGAAATTGGTAGCAGTGAGTCAGACAATATTCTCTGTGACTTCGCAAAGGGGGTTGGGACCAGTTGAAGGGACCAGTTCAATTGCTGTAAACCCTCCAATCAGTAATGGTCCAGAGATGCAAAGTTAGCAAATTCTAGTATGAAGAGATCCAATCTGTATTGGCCAAGCTATTGGTCAGCTTGTACATGGCTCTGCTTGATCCAGTAAGCAAAAAAAAAAAAAAAAAAAAAGCTAACAAAATAAAAACTAACTATGCTATTAAAATGATGCTTGAAACTCAAACCCATTTGAGTTTGTTTTTTTTGTGTGTGTTTTTTTAAAAACAGACTTTGTTTTAGTCAAGGTCTTGTCACTCCTTTTTCAAGAAGCACGGGAATAGTCTGGTCTACAAGATGCAAAATCAAGAGGCAGATTATTTTTAAAATAAAAGGGTGCATTCAAACATGTGGCTGAGTGCTTTTTGCTCATAATTAGGTAACCGCATATGGAATTAAGTCGACACATGTCAAGCTAGAGGTATCAAGATTTCGAGGCATTAGCTGTGTTTAGAAACAAAACATAAAACGTGCCCAGCAGGGAAGGTGTGGAGAAATGCATTGCCTTGAAGAGCAAGGAATAGCGACACCATAAGAATAACATTACTAAATCAAAATATATCAAAAGGCAGTGAATTCAACCATCTCAAATAGGGAATTGCAAACTCGAGAGCAGAGTGAGTTCTAAAATGCAGGGCTGATGCGTTTGAAGAGCATTTCCATTTGCTGGGCTTTTCTGCATGAAACTATTAAACCCATTACATTCAAAGGCCAGCATAATATACAAAGGAAGGTCAAGTACAAAAGGAATTCCAGTGAGTAGGCCACTTGTGCTCTTCGGAGGTTTGAAAGGTAACAATTACTCCACTGGATGAGTCCTGGACTCAAACTGGCCTAGTCTGAAGACCAGACAGCCCCTTCCTTCAGACTATTTGAGCAATTTCTCCCAAGCAGGGGTTGCCCTTAAAATTTGCCACATAATTCTGTTTCTGTGGCTGCAAACATGTTCATGTCTTACAAACATGTTCTTGGGCAGCCCCTGCAAAGCTGTGAAATTTGCTGGCAAGAATCAACTTCCAGGAATATGGAAGTCATGTGAACGCTGAGGCTTCACTGGATCAACCCTCCTGCAACTTGGCTTCTGCATCCAATCACAGGAGGCTTACGCGGAAGACTAAAAAGTCATTGAACTTTGCGTCAGTGTCCCTTTGTGTACCGGCAATTTTATATTCCTTTGAACCATGGAAAGAAGCTGTTAAAAATCTACCTAATGCCTAATGATCCTTGGGGGAAAGGCTGCCATGAAAATGCACATAATTACGATGAAACCTGTGAAGTTGCTCTTTCAACATTGTGGAATAAACTGTACCAGCTGGGCTGACTGAAAGCTGGCAAAATTGTTCAGGTCAACTGAAGAGTCACCTAAGAATTAGACAAAATACCGCCAATTGTACACTACAATTTCAAATGTTCCTGATCCTTAAAAAAAACAAAAAAAAACCCTTAGATATAATGAGAGAGAGAGAAAAAAAGGGCTGATTCAGAACTTCTTCTTGTTCTGCTAGTTCCCTACTTGCAAGGCACTTGTATAAAGGATTGCATACAAAATCAAGGACTGCCAACTTAAGTACTAGATGGCATTCTTACCAGGTAGATAGACAGACAGACAGACAGACATTATAGGTAGGTAGGCAGGTAGGTAGGTAGGTAGGTGGGTGGGTGGGTGGGTGGGTGGGTGGATGGATGGATGGATGGATGGATGGATGGATGGATGGATGGATGGATGGATGGAATGGATGATTAGATAGACAGATAGACTAGGTAGGTAGGTAGGTAGGTAGGTAGGTAGGTAGGTAGGTGGATGGATGGATGGATGGATGGATGGATGGATGGATGGATGGATGGATGGAGATTAGAGACAGACAGACAGACAGACATTATAGGTAGGTAGGTAGGTAGGTAGGTAGGTAGGGTAGGTAGATAGATAGATAGATAGATAGATAGATAGATAGATAGATAGATAGATAGATAGATAGATAGATAGATAGATAGATAGATAGATAGATAGATAGATAGATAGATAGATAGATAGATAGATAGATAGATAGATAGATAGATAGATAGATAGATAGATAGATAGCAGTTCAGCAACATTCCAGCATTTTTTTCTTTTAACAACTCTGTAATCCCTTGCATCGGGGTGGAGTTGGGACGACTGAACGGACCTTGAGAGTTCACTGGCCAGATGCCCTTCCTGACACCTATGTGGAGTTTGCAACGTACAATTACTCACTGAGCCCAGAAAGAGAAATATCTGCCACTACCTAAGGATCAAACTCACAGCCTCCTGATTCTGAGGCGATAGCTCCATCTCTAGGCCAGCACGCCACTCAGTAAAATTCCAAAAATAAATATTTAAACTTCCAGGAATTATTAGATTACACCATCCACATCCAGGGCCATTGCCATCTGATGTAGAATTGACCTTACACTTGAGGGGGGGGCACTCCTATCTATGTTATAAGAAAAAAATCCCTATGTGGAGACATGGGAGTAGAAAACAGAGTTAGAAGGGACTTTGGAGGTCTTCTAGTCCAACCCCTCTCCTCAAGCAAGAGACCTATATCATTTCAGTAAGTGGTTGTCCAGTCTCTTCTTGGAAACCTCCAATGGTGGAGCACCCACAATTTCCAGAGGCAAGCAGTTCCGCTGGTTAATTGTTCTCACTGTCAGGAAGTTTCTCCTTAATTCTAGGTTGGTTCTCTCCTTCATTTCACCAACAGTGAAGAAGAGGTTTAATGCATGCATTTTTCTCTCCGCACAGAGATATATCCTATTCTCTGCAATGCTGCTTGCTTCATTTGTTGTTGTTGTGTTGTTGTTGTTGTTGTTGTTGTTTAAAAATCTATTGCTATTCAAAAGACCAAGAGAATTTTAAAAAAAATGAAAAGCTATTATAAAAAGTAACCACAATAAAACCCTGACTGCAATGGATTTACCCTGGGGTGGGATTTCACCAAGATAGTATAGCTGTCAACGTTTCTGCTTAACACGACCTTTGATGCATAATTCCACAAGACAAAATGCTGGTGGGTTTTTTTTTTTTTCCCAGGTTAGAAGTTTGGACAGCACTTCGGAGTAAAACCCACATGCCAGAAACAGTCGGAAATTTAAAACTAGACTCCTCTGCACAAGACCCAGAACTCCATAAAGAGGTGGTGTTGGAGCAACACATTACCTTGAAATTCAGAAGCAAAGAACAAATAAGAGGAATCGCTTCTGTCTCTCTGACTAATTACCTACAAAGCTGCAGTCAATAAGATAACATCCTTGTACGTTTTCCTTCCTAACCTTCCTAGCCTTAAACCCAAAAAAGGAATGGAGCGATGGAAGATAGCAGCCAGTGAAAAGGTAGGTTTATTGAATTAAACCACCCATCATCCATGACTGGTGCCATCTGAAGCAGATCTGACTTCTCTCTCCGGAGGCATCACCTTATCATTTGGAGACTGCTGCAAACGTTTCAAAGGTCCACCTGGTGCCAAAGAGGTAGAAGCTGAGGTCCCTTTAGATAAAAGACGGATGTTATTGATTGAAGAAAAGAGATGGACTTGGGAATAGGGTTCCCACTTGGGTTTTGTTCAGAATCAACACGGATTCTTTCTTCTGACATAATTTTGCACAGGGATAAGGGGCTATCACATGCCTCCCTCCATGTTTTCCTTAAGACTTTGCAGAAAAACAACAGGACGCTTGCTAGCTAAAACCAGAAATTAAAAGCTAACGCCAAGCGTACGGAGTAAAAAATATAGTGTTTTGAAGGACAATAAAAACTTGTTCTATACTGTATAGGGATAAGTAGGACTGATCGGAGAGATGGGTTTGAATTGCGATGTCACCAAAAAAGAAGCTTAAAAATGGAAGATGCCCAGAAAAGAGACTGCATATATATATATATATATATATATATGTATCTATGAAGGTTGTAGCATCAGCTTCCGACAAGCAAAGTCAATGGAGGAAGCCAAATTCATTTAACAATCATGGGATTCATTTAACAACCACAACGAAAAAGGTCCTAAAATTGGGTGGTACATCATGTAGCAACAGAAGTGTCTATCCCAATTGTGGCCGTAAGCTCAGGACTACTGTAAGCAGTTCAAGCTGATGAATATGAGAAATCGCAAGGATTGTTCCTAGGAAATATGTTAATTGATAGATCCCAGGAACAGATAAACAATGAGCTGACAGGAAAGGATATCTGTGAATAATACTACAAAACGTCTATGGAGATTCTCAGTCATCCAGCTCATAGTTGTCCCAAAGATGCTTTTTCACGAGGCAACTGGACTTTCTTGTTTTTCTTTGACGACGTTTCGCTTCTCATCCAAGAAGCTTCTTCAGCTCTGACTGGATGGTGGGGAATTGAAGGATTTATACTCCTTGCAAACAGCTGGTCACTTGCCTTCTTTTAGAGAGTCGTTGAGGCCACTTGGAGGTTTGTCTGTGTCCTCAGGGTCACTTGAGTGGTGCAAATAGGTGTGGAGAAAAACAAGCAAGGAAGTCCAGTTGCCTCATGAAAAAGCACCTTTGGGACAATACTCCAGAACCCAAGTTGGCCATATAAAAACAACCACTGAATCATCTTAGTCTGGGGGAATAAGATGTGCTAGTCAGAGGTCAGCTCTGCCTGGTGAAGTTGGCAACATGAATGTGCCATATCACTTTGTAGAAGGTTCATAACATGCTCGGTGTTACGGGTCGCCAAAGCATAATCAAATAATCCATTCAATGCAGTAAGTCTCTCTCACAGCTCTCTGAGTGCTGAAATCCAGCCTGCCTACACGTTGCACATTAGGGCTGTGATGAAGGATCAGACACAACAGAGCATTTGGCAGGATGCACAATACAACTTGTAGGAAATAAGGAAGCTGCAGGGGAAACCACAACTACTTCGTAACTTTTGTCCCGCAATGCCAAAGCAGAGATAGAAAGCTAACAGCTGCAGGCAGGATGCTGCCAGGAAGATGAATTACGCCCCTTTGTGCTCATCTCAGATACAATCTATCAGTCAAAAGTGTGTTGGTGCCAAACTATAGTAAAAGCAGCCAATGAGTTCCAATGTTCCCACCTGTTAGCACAAGCACTTTCTGAAAATTTCTTAATAATCATTCTAATGTCCTCCGGATATTGCAGAATAACTGCCAATAACCCTAGGCAGGGAACGGTAATTCAAGAACATCTGAAAGGCCACAGGTTCTCCATCTCTGATTGGAGGTCTTATGAGAAATTTTAAATGGCAGCAAGCTTGGCAACAAACAACCCTATGGGATGTGACTGGCTGTGAGATCTGTCACCCCATTGATCGCCAGAGGTGATAGATGGAATCAATCTTTTCTATTATGGCACCGGCTACTTGCAAAATGTGATAATAGCCAACAACAGCCACCACAATTATAACAGCAGCAGCAACAGCAACCATGAATGTTACAGAAAACTGCAAATAGGCATAAGCAACTGGGGAAGGGTTCCTTGAGTGAAACGCCGTGCTGCTTCCAAAATAGCCCAACTGAAGTCTGATCAAGCACAGTAGTAACTTAAACCAGTGCATTTGCTCCGTGGAGAACAACATTTGGCTTACTTGCTGTGATGGGCGGGTGATGAATGATTCATTATTGTGCTTTAATTTTAGCTTTGAGGGACAAGCCTGGATGAATTCACTCGACGCCCAGCAAAGCTTGCCAAAGATGTGTGATCCTGGAGCCGCTGGTCTCCAATAAGTGAATGGGTAATGTTGCGTGCCAAAGAAGCTTAGAGAAAAAAGTGGAGGCAGGAATCAAGAGGCATGGCTGGACTCAAAAAAGGGGGAAATTATGAACAAAATCTAGTTGTGCCCCTAGGTAAGGAAAAAGGAAACCACCCAGAATGCCCAAGTCAGCGTGGTCATTGGTGAAAAGGCTGAGCTATGAAGTCCACACATCTGTGGAAGTTGTCTAGCAGGATATAATAGCAATAGCAGTTAGACTTACATACCGCTGCATAACGCTTTATAGCACACTCTGAGTGGTTTACAGAGTCAGCATTTTGCCCTCAGCAATCTGGGTCCTCATTTCACTGAACTTGGAAGGATGGAAGGCTGAGGCAATTTTGAGCCCTGACAGGATCGACCTCCAGGCTGTGGGCAGTTTGCTTGCAATACTGCATCCTAACCACTGCGCCACCAGGGCTCCTAATAAAGCTTGTTAAACCAGCATTTCCCAACCACCTTAATTTACAAGGCTATTGAATCCAAGGTGTTAATTAATACACACAGAGCTGGCAAGTTCCAGTTTTGCTCATACACACATATTGTACGTGTGTGTAGATTTTATCAATACCCAAAACACTTGTGTACAGTTTATCGACCTTAGTAGTGTGCGTTCCCTTCTGGATGAGTGACGCATCAAGGACAGTCTTATCATCTGCTTCTCTTCCCAACTGAATTAAGAGCCCGTCAGAGGTCTGTGGTAAGCCTGTGTCAAAACTGGAGAAAAGATGGGCCTCTGGATGTAGCAAAACTAGAACCTCGGGCATTCCAGCGAGTGTGATCATCAGTCACAGCAAACGGCAGAGCCGCAGAATCTGACGTCTCTTCCTTGGAAGACAATTTACACTGCGCCCCATGAGTTAACATCTCGTCCTTACTGTTTTCTCCCTGCCTTCAGATTATTTTAATGGCATGTTTTTTTATCAGAAAGGACACCATTCCATTTCAGTCTGCTTTGGATGTGAGTGTTAGCTATGCTGATTTACACCAGCATCTTTATGACAGCCAGGTGCATACGATGCTACTCCCTTGTACTTTAGCGTACGAGCACACCATACATAACTGTCTTAACTGCTGCAAACACTTCTGAAATAAGGATGGAAATTGCTTTCCAGGCTCCAGCAGTTTCCAAATAATGGAAGCATAAAATAATAGAGAGTTGGTTTGGGGTGAGAGAGGGAATTTTTTTAATAGCTGGTGTTTGCTTCGTACAGTGTGCTTAAAATCAGAAATGAGGAGGTTTTAAGCCGCCTGGGAAAGCCAATGGAAATCATCAAAACAATTAAAAAACGAAAGAATATTTCGGACATGTGATGCGACACCCAGAAAAATACGGCATACTCCATTTAATCCTCCAAGGAAAGATTGAAGGCAAACGAGGTCCAGGCAGAAGAAGAACATCATGGCTTCAAAATCAAAGGGACTGGTTTGGACAAAACTCAGCAGCACTTTTTCGTGCGGCTGCTGATAAAAACAGGATCGCCAACATGATCGCCAACGTCCGATAACGGATATGGCAGAAGAAGAAGAAGTGTGCTTAAACAAGTCAACATCTAGGAGACACATTCACAGCAACAAGCTAAGCTTGGGTAGGGCTCAGCTGGTCAGGGATGGGCAAACCTCACCTGCTGGATTTGGTTTCAATAGAAGAGAATATTTGTAGCACAGGATTGAACAATGAGGTCCTTGGTGCTGTCTGAGCTTGGCTGTTTTCTTGCAGACATTTCATTGCCCAACTAGATAACATCATCAGCTTGAGTGTGTTCTGTGAACCAGCACTTAAAACATTGCAGTAGCTCAGTTCACACATTGCAGTAAATTAAACCCCAGTTAATGTTGTTATGGCTTCGCCATGATGCATGAACTGAAAAACTCTCTTTCACTTACTTGAAAGTAACCTGCTCTAGGAAAATGCCACAAATAGGATGGAGAGAGGGAGAGACAGAGTGAGTTTTTTAGCCGAATAAAAAATATCAGCGCCATGCCAAATGAATGTTCTGTTCTTAAAAGAGTGTTATGTACTTGGCAAAAGGACAGAGAAAAATTCAAAGAAAAGCTCAGCCTACTGCCTCACTGAATTCAATGCAGCACTTCCAGACACAAATGAGGGTTGCAGTTACATATTATTAAGTCCCTAGCACTCTAGGAAAAGAAAATACCTCACCTAGCCTTCTAACTGATGGACGTATGTTTTACATATAAATTCATATACATACAGTACGTGTGAGAAAGCATTCAACATGTGATTCTCTCCTACAGGTCGGAAATGGCCTTCCCCCACAAGATATAGAGCACCATGTGATTTACCTGACATTATCATGCAAACCTGATCAGACGCCAGGAAAACATGGTGTAATGTCTAAGATGTGGCCAAAATTTACAGCTTTAAGGCAGAAGATCAAAACAGACAGGAAGAGCCACAAAATGCAAACCATTCCTGAGCTAGTTTCTCTCCATACAAACCTCAAAATACCTCATAACAGGAACAGAAGTGATGGAAAAAGTGTTTCGCCTTTGGGCCTTTCAGAACTCAGATAACCTAAGATATTTGCAGCTGCTACTGCTGAAGTTTAAGGATATAAATCTAGGGCTGTAGCTAGGCTCTTTAGCACTTGATTTCCTTCCATGTAAGCATGCGCTTATATGAGCGGGTGCGGTGGTCTAGAGGTGAAGACACTCGCTTCCCACTTGGAAGGTTGGGAGTTCAATCCTAGGCAGTAACAAATGTTTCTCTATCAGGGCGCAAAGAGAAAATATCTGCTGTGAACTCTGTGTAGGCGACAGGAAGGGCATCCGGACAGTAAGCACTCAGCTCCATTCAGTCACCCTGAGCCCACCCCGAAGGAAGAGATTACAGGGCTGTTGTTTATTGTTTGACTGTTGGTCTAATATTAATCTTGGTGTGAACCACTTGTGTATAAACAGGGAGCAAATCCAACTCCTTTCTACTATCGAAGATGTTGCCTAGTTTGGGTAATGAAACATCTGCAAGAAAACAACCAAGCTCAGAGAGCCCCAAGGACCCCATATGCTTACATCTCAGCTGGATTCCTCATCTCAACACCTGGGAAGCTTCTCTGTGATTTAAAAAGTCATAAAATGGGATGGGAAAGAGGGGGACAAAAACTTCTAATCTTGGAAGTTTCAAGATGTCTTTCTCAAGGAGAAACTAAAGTTGTAGAAGATAATGCGAAAAAAATGAACAAAATAAGATATGGAATGGAAATCATCTTTTGCTTTGGAAAACCCCATTTGTCTGTAGAATAATTAGCAGTCAAAGGCATCGTTAAATACATGAATCAGATGGCTGTCATGATGTGATGGCAGATAATATGCATCATCTTTGCTCCGTATCCAAAGATGGACCTATCTGTGGAATATTGGAAATACGTCCAATAGAGCCATGAAGAGTCCAAAAACAGATGGAAAAATATTCCACATTTGATGCACAAGGAGGCCCATTTTGCATTTTATCTTCAGAGAGAAAAGTGATCTGTCACTGCCTTTTTGGGAGGTTTTGCTCACGACAGTCCCAGATGAGCTTTCCGATGCAAGCTGCACGCAAACAAACCCTTTAATTATAGCAAGTGGACTACCTTTGCCTGTCACCCAAATTATATACACGGGCTGTAATTCACTCATGGGGCTTTTTGCCAATGTCAGCAAAACAAAGAGGAATTCAATTACAGCCTTGGAATTGGAGGCCCATTTATTGTTATTTATAATAAAATGCACTCTGACAGCTGGAAGAAAAAAAAGGGGGGGGAGAGAGAGATGGACGGCGACTGTGGCATCTGTACATCTTTGCCAGGTAATTTAAAGCCTTGTGCTTTTCAGACAATTGCCTCTTCTTCACCTTCACAACATTAGCAGGCATAATGGACCAGTTGCGCAGCATAAAAAGGAAAGTGAACACCTGTGGAAGGAATAGACTTGTCAGGGGAAGACAGCTTCTATGCTGCCCAGATCAAATCAACTGGCAGCAACACAATGGGGTTTTGGAGATGAGTGTTGGTCAAATCTGGGGAAGACCATGTGACCAGCTCCAAGCATTTGTTGACCTGACACAGGGATTGGGCAGGGGTGGGATAGTCAGGGATTGAGAAACAAACTGCACTGCAGTCTCAAATGTCCTTTTTTAAGAGACAACTGGACTGTTTTTTCCAAAGAGGAAAGAGGAGGAGGAGGAGGAGGAAGAGGAGATATGGGAGGAGGAGAAGGAGGAGAGGGGAGGAGGAGGGAGGGAGAGAAGAGGAGGAAGAGAGAGGAGGAGGAGAGAAGGAGGAGAAGGAGAGAAGATAGAAGAAGAAGAAGAAAGAAGAAGAAGAAGAAGAAGAAGAAGAAGAAGAAGAAGAAGAAGAAGAAGAAGAAGAAGAAGAAGAAGAAGAAGAAGAAGAAGAAGAAGAAGAAGAAGAAGAAGAAGAAGAAGAAGAAGAAGAAGAAGAAAAATGGTTATACCTAATTCCTACTGCAATCTACAGTTTGTTCATAAACATGGACTGATAACAAACTCTGAATGGTAGCTGGATAATATATACAATATATCAAAGAGTTAACACATGATTCTTCAACAAAGAAGCAAAGGATGGTGGGGATGATGGAAGGATTAGTTCTGACAGGATTGGGGGAAGGGATGGAAGGATTGTATTTCTTTGCAGTCATCTGGTTGTTAGCACTCCTCCTGAGAGCTCTTGAGGCCACTTGGAGGTATCTTTGCCCTCAGGATCACCTGAATCAGAATGCAATTGGTTATGGAATCTTCTTGGAACTGCTGCAAGGACTGTGTTATAGACTGGAGATAGGTGGTATCTTGTCCCTCTCCCTCTGTTGAGAGAGGGTGGCTCAGTGTTAACATAAATGGCCTCTTTTACCCCTCTTTCAAACCAGCGGTCCACTCTGTCCAGAACGTGGACTTTCAGGATGAGAAGCAAAACATCTTCTTCCTCAAAGGAAAAAAACTGTCAAAAGTTGAGACAACTATGACCAGGATGACTGAGAATCTCCACAGACAAACTACACTGCAAACCTGTGGGAATACTAAAGAATTCAAATGCTCTCTATCATAAACAATGGTCTGAAACTTAAATGATAGGTAGATAGTTTGAGCTGTTCAGTTGTGTTCGACTCTTGGCAACTTTATAGGCAAGTGCTCTTCATGCTACCCTGTCAAGCACAGCTTCTTTCGGTTGTTCTATGCTCATTTCTGTATCAGCTTTGATGGTATCAAGCCAGTGTTGATCCACTAACTACTCCTATCATCATTGACTTCTCCAATGAATTTGCATGTATGACATGGCCAAAGTAAATCAAACATAGTTTTTGTGTGTGTGTGTGTGTGTGTGTGTGTGTGTGTGTGAGAGAGAGAGAGAGAGAGAGAGAGAGAGAGAGAGAGAGAGAGAGAGAGATCCCAAGGCATGGAATCATCAAACTTGGTGTCTTTAGTTTAACATTCCCCCATCCATGTCTTCATCTAGTGATATGTTCAACACCAAGGTCTAATTCTGATGTCACCTTCTTTCTTCTCCTAATACCTAGACATATCTTGGGCAAGGAAGTGGAAACAACTTGGATGAAACATCAGAAAAGATCACCCAAAGCTCCAGAATGGAATAGCACCAAAGCCAAATTTATATGCTTTCTCTTGATCACGTCTTCCTCCAGCTGAACAGTCCTATGTGTTCAAGAGCAGACAAGCATCTTGTATCTATCTGCTAAATCACCCTATCTGTTCATTCACAGGAATGGATTTGTAGCTCTTACGATTCAAATGCATGGCAGGCTTTATTTCTCGGCGATCAAGTTAAAAGAAACAGCAACCTAAAAATTGCAAAACTAAAGCAATTTGCTTTGCATAGGCATCTTTAACAAATAAATTCTCTTTATGTGGATCAATAAATTCCCCGACGGCTGCTTTTCTTCCCTGGGAAAGGAGCAAAGCAGGCCACACTGAAGAATGGAGAATGGATTTCGAAGCACAATGTGTGTCTGCGAGAAACACGGAGTTATTTCATTACTTATTGATTTTAATTTCTCCCCCATCCGCATTAACCGAAGCCACAGCTTGCACTGAGCCGAATTTTCGAGATGTCAATCAATTCATTAAATGATAGTTTAGCATGACACATGCATTATTATCTCCAATTAACCCACCACACCAAATCAATCCATGAAAAATGAGAGGGGGGGGGGAAGAAGAGCGGGAAATGGCGGCACGTAAAGCTCTAATAATAAAACATTCCCATAATTTTTTATTAGAGCCTTACGTGCTGCCTGAGAAGAAGCAGTGGGAGAGTAAACAAAATGGGCACAATGGATGAAGAGAGAAACTATTTCTATTACACAGTTTATAATTTATAGTTCAGTCTTTGGTATTCATTTGCATTCATTAGAAGTCCCTTATAGAACATGCCAAATGCAAGGTAATCCTCTATTTACGACGACGCTGAGCCCAGAATTTCATTGCTAGGCGAGACAGTTCTTGAGTGAGCTTTGCCCCTGTTCACCACCTTCCTTGCCACATTTGTTAAGTGAATCACTGCAGATGTTACGTTAGTAACACGGTTGTTAAGTGAATCTGGTTTTCCCCATTGACTTTGCTTGTCAGAAGTTCACAAAAGGGGATCACGTGATCCCGTCATTAAGTATGAGACAGTTGCCAAGCATCTGAATTTTGATCACGTGACCACAGGGATGTTGCAATGGTGGTGTGAAACATGGTCATGTCACTTTTTTCAGTGCCGTTGTAACTTCAAACGGTCACTTAAATGAAGAGGTGTAAGTTGAGGACTATCTGTATTTGGGACAATTCCAAAACCGCAAAATTACCAAAAATGAGTAGTTCAAAGTCCAAAGCAGCTGGAGGGCATTGTGTTGCTTAGGGATGGAGATAAACGTTCCATTCCCATTTGATTGCAAATGCATCTAATTTTGCCTTTTTATATCAATATTCACATCAAAATGCAATCGGGATGAAAGGGGGCCTTTCACTGAGTTTGTTCATTAACAGAAAAAAAATCACTGAAAAAACAGCAAGGAAAACTGAACAGAAATTCGTACGGTCGTAAAAGTAGCCCAGAGATTGTATTGAAAGATTTACAAAAGCTACAAACTGAGCAAAACAGCGAACAAAATTGCATTGTTTTATATTATCTCTTTCCCTTTTCTTTTTCCCACAGTTACATCTGGAATGGGCACAGCAGTGAGTCTTCAAACCTGGCCAAATGCAAAACAGCACCCATTTCAATGACTTGGAGCTGATAGGAAACTAATGTCAGCAGCACAGAAGCCAGCTGCAATAGATTCTGCGCGCCAATGTCATCCCTGTGAGGGTAAAACTACAGAACAAGTCACAACATATTTAAATTTCTTCCCAGAAGATAATCTCACAGGTTGTTTATGGCTGCTGCACTTGAAGTATAGGGTCTGGATTTTGCTTTTTATGAAGGACAAGTATGAGTTTCTTTCATGCAAACACAGTTCAAAGCCCGGAACTTTAGATTGTAGCTGTGGGATCGTTGTAGGATTTAATGTGCTCCTGTATTGTCATCTGGAACATAGAAAATGAGCATCCCGAGGAGGAAAATAAAACCTATTACTCTCCTGGAGTCTAAATTAAACCAGATGCATGGAAAACTCTTTGAAAGGTAAGAGAACTTTCCCTTTACAGGCTTAGAAGGAAGATAAACAAACGCTTCAAGCAAGCAAGGTCCTGCCTATAGATATGGTCTGCTTATCCTAGGATTCACAGCCTATAATAAGTGGACAAGCTGTATTAAAACAGCTCAAGACAGCTGTCCATGGTGCTACTTAAATGTTGATATCCTTCTTAACTTTTAACTCTCCATTTAATCAATAGCTAAGTATGGAGGGGTATGTGTCTCACGGCATTCTCACAGGTAAGACTCTGTCCACCCTCCCAGGTAAACCAGTCAGGAAACACAACAAAATGAACGAATTCTACTTTATCATAAAGGCTACGTGAACAGAATCTTGCAAGTCTGAAAGTACGAATTTGCAAAGCCATCATTTTTAACTGCTTGATCCACCAGGGCAGGTCCTTCCTAGGCTTCTTCTTCCGACTGTTGAGCCATTGGAGGCTCCTGCTGTCAAGGTTCTGATTGATTGACTGACTGACTGACTGAACCCAACCACTTTTGAGATGATCCAATCTCTTAATGCAAAACTTTATTGAGTACATCATTTCGGCACATGGGAAAGCAAAACCAGCTCTTGCAAAACCACACCCAAGACTTACACAGTGAAAGCACAGGATTCTCTCCCCTCCCTCTGGATCAGGTCACGATGCCCAATTAGATGCAGCAATATTGTTATGAGAAAGGGTCTCTGGGTCTGGCCAGACAGCTGGTAACTGTCCTTGGTTCCCATGGTCTGCTTTCTTAAGCTTTGAAGTCTGCATTCCAATCCGATTGCCTCCCCTCTGAGTTCATTGGCGAGTTGAGAAGCAATAACTGTTGCAGCAGGAAAAAAAAGTGCTTTGAAACTCGACACCTGCTTCTCTTCTTGGTTGTTTCCTAGGGAGCGTCTCTTCCCCTCGTCCCCTAAGGTCACCCACCCATTCCATTACAGGTTCCCTGTTGCTGTGGTGAGAAGATGAATTGGCAGCCACCTCCAGAATCATATTTATTTTTATTTATTAGATTTACTTGCTGCCCGTTTTGCCTCCAGGTGACTCTGGGTGGCTTACAACATCATAGCTTTATTTATGCCTGGCATCTGCAGTAATTACCAATGATTGCCAGTTTGCAGCATGCTACATTGGCACAGACTCTCTCAGCTTCTTCCTTAGATCACCACCTAGCCCAGGGGTAGGCAACCTTGGCTCTTTTATGACTCATGGACTTCAACTCCCAGAATTCCTGAGCCAGCTATGCTGGCTCAGGAATTCTGGGAGTTGAAGTCCATGAGTCATAAAAGAGCCAAGGTTGCCTACCCCTGACCTAGCCTATAAGATAATATCTAGCCTTTCTCTCTTAGACTAAGTCAAACCTAGGCAGATCCCAAACATGGGATTGTCCCTTGTCTAGCTCCCTTACTACAACATTGCCCTATTGTGCCTTTTCCTGGTCTTCCCAGGCAGCAATAAGCAAACAACCAAGTCCACTTCTCCTATGACATCTTTTAACACTATCCAATACAGAAGAGATTAAAGCATCGCTGAACCAAAGATTCAATGCCTTCAGAGATATTTCTGGCTTGAGAGATCTTGTTCCATTTTAAGATCAGACTTGTCCAATCCAATGCTCTCCTTCTTGAGGGATTCCATTTCTTCACATTGGCCATCAATACTGGGAAATATGGGTGCTACGGCTCCAATACATCGAGAGAATGCCTGGCTTTAGACTAGATGGTTTTCCCTGCTGGAGCTGAATATCCCAGCAACCAAAATTGCTTTGCGAGATGCTTCAGTTGCTTAACAGAGGCGAGATGGAAAGATCCTCTAAAAATCAAGCCGCACGGATGGCATTTAAAAACAGAAAGCTGTTCCTTTAATTATGGGCTTTCCATTTTTATCACCCACTGCATTTTCTCCCACATTCATCAGAGGACCCAGTGACAAATCAATTGTGGCTAGCCAGAAGCTGCAGCCTGGCTTCATCCATTTCTCCTCCCAATTTATCTCACCTCCCTGGGTGCTGCTGGACCATTAGTATGCAGCTCAATACTAACAGCCAGTACATGTCACATATGATTTCAGCACTGCTGCTATCCAGCAGATGGTCCCAGCCCCAATCTCTAGTTGCTTGTTTTGGCTGGAGGGCAAGGTGAAGATGGATCACCTGAGTGGACAAGGTGATCTGTGTTTCGTGCAATATTGTGCCTTGAGATTGCGCAACACATGCACCACTAGAAAAGGAGGCACAGAAAGATGCTCCCTGAGATTCTCATACTCATTTTTAACTGCTTGGAATACCAGCTGTTTGGGCTATGCTTCTTCTCTTGATCCTAGCCAAAAGGTTGAGGGACAATGGGTTCTTCTTTGGGCCTTTCTTTCATTCCAAGTGCAATATAAACCTCGCTCTTTCACACTTTTCCATTCACTGGAAGGCATTCCCTGGCAATAGTATTGATGACATTCCCTAGTTTGGTAATGAAATGTCTGCGAGCACACAGCCAAGCTCAGAGCGCATCAATGACTCCACAGTACTCCTCCTCCCCCCTCCCTTCTCCTGCCATGGGCAGGGGGCTGGACTAGAAGACCTCCAAGGTTCCTTCCAACCTCATTATATTATGTTCTATGTTCCTAAGAGGCTTTTTTTTAATCCTTTCTATTTAGCACCTTGCAAATATTTCATTGCTATGAATTCACCAGACACCTTAAGTGAGACAGTTCTCTTTGAATATAAAATCATAACATATCTAACATGTTATCCAGCAAAAAAATTGACCTGAAGTTTCATATAGAGCATGTTTTCTCTTCATTCTGCAAGTAAAAGAATTGTGTTTGTTCTCTTTCTGCCTAGATCCTGGTAGGTCTGTTGGTCTGTTTCTATATCCAGATCTATATCTATCTATCTATCTATCTATCTATCTATCTATCTATCTATCTATCTATCTATCTATCTATCTATCTATCTATCTATCATCTATCTATCTATCTATCTATCTATCTATCTATCTATCTATCTATCTATCTATCTATCTATCTATCTCTACCTCTCTCCCTATCTATCATCTAGATAGATAGATAGATAGATAGATAGATAGATAGATATAGGAGAAGAGAGAGAGAGAAAAAAGAGAAAAGGGAAAAAAAAGAAAGAGAGAGAGAGAAGAGAGAGAGAGAAGAGAGAGAGAGAGGAGAGAGAGAGAGAGAGAGAGAGAGAGAGATAGAGAGGCAGGCAGGCAGGCAGGCAGGCAGGCAGGCAGGCAGGCAGATGGCACTGATGATGTCACCTATCAGGGTAATAGTTAATAAATGTCTGCAAGAAACAACCAAACTCAGAGAGTTCCAAGGACTCCACAGTGAATCCTTCTTTTCTTTCATTTTCAAAAAAACTGGCTAAAATACAGCAAGCATCAAGACACATTTAAGTCCTTTGATTTCCGCAGGATAATATTTCTAACACTGCATAGCATCCAAACATTTAAGAATCTGTAAATCCTTAAGCACCATTTCAGTTCAAGATCCATGAAACCCTAGGAACAATCAAGAAAGTAATTCTGACAATAGCCTTTTCCTATTAATTCTTCTCAGATGTTACTCTGTAGAAATATGCTATTTCATTAACTGTGAACATTGAAAAGAGCTACCATTTAATTACTACCACTAATTAACTGTAACTGATTAACTGCATTTTTTTGATAGCCTAAGAAGCTATCAGGAACAGACTGTCCATTCTATGTTCTGGAAATACTCTTAAAAATTGGAGAAGGATATTTCTTAAAACATCAAGCTACTTTTTTCAGATTTGAATGATAAAAATTCACTTGAAACATTCTCCAGAATATGCTCTCAAATACAGAACTATTGAATCAACGCTTCAAGCCATTATCTATACATTTGTTTATTTTTCACAATTAAGAGACTTTCTAAAAATTGAAGCTGAGATTTCTGGACCCTGAAGTCTGTATTCAGTAGTCAAGCTGGCAATGCAGTATAAAAACAGTCTAACCTCCCATTTGAAGGATTCTAAAAATAAGCAAAATATATTTCCTTGATTAGGTATTGATCCAATTTCATTCAGATGTTTGCAATCATCGGATCAGATGGGTTCCAGTTTCTGAATAGATTCGGAAAACGCCACTTCTGTACATCCAAATTAATTCATAGGTCAGTTCCATCTGAGTTTCCAATTTAACCTGGAAAACCGATGTGGAGATTTTGCGCAACCTTACTCTTTGGTTAACCGATTGCAAAAGAGAGAACATTATTTTGATTTCAGATCCAGCCAGCTATACAGTATAAACACTGTTTTCTACACTGAACATAAAAGACTGGAAAAATGGCTAGTGATTTTAAAAGCTGACTCATTTGCAGGTTCTGCTTCTTCTTGAATATTAGCTGCTTTGGAAAGGTTTTCAGGAAACTGCTCCAAATCCAAACACTGCAGTAAACATTCCGCTGTGCTCCATTAAGATAGGGGTATAGCCTCCCGAGACGATTTCATTCTCTAACTCTTCTTTAATTATTCAGTGGCTATAAAAACATCTTGAGAGCACCACTACTAGGAAAGAAGAAGCTTAAGATACAGGAGGACCTGGACAGACTTGAACACTGGGCGCTATCTAACAAAATGAAATTCAATGGCGAAAAAAGCAAGGTTCTACATTTAGGCAAAAAAACCCAAATGTACAGGTATAGTATAGGGGGTACCTTGCTCAATAGTAGTAACAGTGAGAGGGATCTCGGAGTCCTAGTGGACGATCCCTTAAATATGAGCCAGCAGTGTGCTGCAGCTGCCAAAAAAGCCAACACAGTGCTAGGCTGCATTAACAGAGGGATAGAATCAAGATCACGTGAAGTATTAATACCACTTTACAATGCCTTGGTAAGGCCACACTTGGAATATTGCATCCAGTTTTGGTCACCACGATGTAAAAAAGACGTTGAGACTCCTAGAAAGAGTACAGAAGAAGAGCAACAAGATGATTAGGTGACTGGGAGGCTAAAACATATAAGGGCTGCTGCTGAATGGGTATTCCCCCCCTTAAAAGGTTTTAAATGAGAAAGGACGAGGGGGACTAATAGCAGTATTCCAATATCTCAGGGGCTTGCACAAAAAGAGAGGGAGTCAAGCTATTCTCCAAAGGCCTTAAAGGCAGGACAATAAGCAACACGATGGAACGCTAATCAAGGAGAGAAGCAAACCTAGAACTAAGGAGAAACTTCCTGACAGTAGACAATTAAACCAGTGGAGCAATCTTCCTCCAGAAGCTGTGAATGCTCCAACACGGGAATTTTTTAAGAAGAGACCTGGCAAGCCTTTGTCTGCAATGTATAAAAGGGTTTCCTTCCTTTCCTGCCTGAGAGGGGGTTGGACTTTCGATGAACTCCAAGGTCCCTATCCACTTTATTTTATTATTAATTATATATTATTATTATTATTATTATTATTATTATTATTATTATTATTATTATTATTATTATTATTATTATTATTATTATTATTATTATTATTATTATTATTATTATTATTATAACCTCAAATAGCTCTTGCTCCATCTGAGGGATGAAAGGATCCCTCCGTTAGGCAAAACCATTCGTATTATTGGATATTCTCAGAGCTCTAACACAAAGATATTGAATTATTACTACCGGTACATTTCTAAGGCACTGGTCACAAGAGTATCTGGGTCCCAATTACAAAGATTTAAAGATTGTCCCACTCTTTTACAAGAAATCAAGGAACCAGGGCAACAAGAGAAGGACATCCTCACTCCAGTCCTTTCCAACTGACCCAATCTATGAATAGAACACATTATATCCCCTGATACAGCAAACGTTTGCATATGGCTTTCTGCAAGACTTCCCTAAGTAAAGCAATTAAGAGCCACAAATGGCAATAGCAGTAGCACTTAAGATTTATATACCGCTTCAGCACTCTCTGGGTGGTTTTACAGTGTCAGAATATTGACCCCCCCCCCAACAATCTGGGTCCTCATTTTACCGACCTCAGAAGGATGGAAGGCTGAGTCAACCTTGAGACAGTCAGGATCGAACTCCTGGCAGTGGGCCGAGTTAGCCTGCAATACTGCATTCTAACCACTGCGCCACCAGGCTCTTTATACTACAGTCTCAAATAATGACAATAGGGAATTCCAACAGAGAAAAACAAGCAGGAATGAAAACCCATCTAAGATGGGTTATAGTTCAACCAAGAATGGATTTCCACCAAACGCTTTACAGAAAGGGGTCGTTTTTTTTTCCCCAAAGGAAAGGAAATTGGCCAGGAGACAGCTGTGTGCTATATGCTGTGTAAGAAATAAATAAGTAAACAAAGAGCAGCAACTAAGACTTTCAAGCAACAGACAATTCAAAGTAGATGCTTCAGAAGGAAATATAAAGTATGTGTACAGGAATAATAGAGATGGCCCTGAAAAAAAAAACTATTCAACAGCCATTAGGTAAACACCAGCTTAGCCTTGAAAGGGAGAAGAGGGTGAAGAAGCAACTCAAGGCTGCCCTATCTTGCTTCTGCTTGATTTAAAAAGGGAGGAGAGAGACTCTCCACAGGCTTTCAAGATTCTGTTGTTATACCTTGCCACAACAGAGTTTAATAGTCCTAAGGGCATCTATTTCTGCTCTTACCTCAAAAGGCTGTCATAATCCTTATTTGGCTCACATTCATTTCCATGGGATTCAGCCAGAATGCTTCATCTCCCTATTATAAAGTCATATCCCACTGCAGGGGGAAGAACTGCTGGAAATCCATACACTAGCAAGCACAATTCAGATACTCTGTGGCTCACTGAATGAATGTCTGCAGTGGAAAGATGAACACACGACTTTAGCAACAATTGCAGGCCCTCCATTTTGCCTCATGTTTATACCTCCCACGAAAGGGAGACCATAACAGCTACCATTTTAAAGGTTTGAATCCCGAGATCGGGAAGTTCAAATGGACCATTTTTACATTCTGTAATGATTCTTTACTGCAATGCCAAGAAAACATTGCAGAAAGTAGGCCTGGATCCAGATATAGCGATGATGTGTAGAGCATAAGCCATTAAAAATAATGTGACAAGAGAGTTGTCAGAATTAGTTCTCACCTCGTTAGTACAAAATAAGCAAAGAATAAATCCGATCATTGCAAAAAATAGTAATAATAAAGGACATAAGGAAATAGGTCAGCCTGCTCAAAAGAGGGGGGCAAGTTCTTTTTTTATAAAGAACAGGAAGGAAAGCAGAGTATAAGAGGCCTTCAAATTTATTTCTATAAATAAGAATGACAGTAATGATTTGTTTCCTAACTTTCTTCAATAAATATTACTCATCCTAACTTCTTGAAGTCTTCTTATGCGCTCACCTAAGTGATTCCAGTTCTGTTTGAATGGATGAAGCCAAACTCCCCACTGATTTCAATGGATCTAGTCTAAGGGTAATTAAGACAAAATCTAACCCATAGTCTTAATGATCCAATTTTTGGAAAAAGTATTATTTGGCTTTATCCCAATACCCTTGTCACGTCCTTTATTCCTTTGCTTATATGGATCCTTAGAGCACACCTGCATACCTCCATTGATTTTTCTACTCTGGTTGCTAATCTTGAACATGACATGCAGGAGAGCAACTTTATTACTGCCATTGCTGGCAGAGGTGATGAGGAAAAAAATAAAAATATTAAGTAGACGATCTGTTGGCACAGAGATATAAACACAGAGATGACATGTTCCCTAAATACTCCCACGCTCAATTGTTTCCTGTTCCCCTCTCCATTCTTAAGCACCTCTCTGCTCGTTACGTTCTGAATCCTAAAATATGTACCTTGAATTCCATTTCGTTCCTTTGGTTTATTTATCTCTGTTTAACCTTCCAGCTCCTCCTACAGAGGGAGCAAAAGAAGAGGTAATACCTCAAGAGTCTCAAACAACAATGAGGGCAAAGATGAGCCCAAGAAGAGGGAGAGAATGAGAATGCCTCAGTCTCAAACATACTTCAGTTCCAAAACAGATGATGTTAAACCTGGAACCAAGGGCTTGTATGAGAAAGGTCAACCAACTCTAGAGAATGTCTGAATGCCTCTCATAATTGTGTCTACTCAGAAACTATGGTGGAAAGGCTACATATTTTGTTCTGAACAATGAAGTGGATAACTAGTAGGTTAGATCCATATTTTCAGGTAAGAATTAGGGCAGGGGTGTCAAATTGCCGGCCCGCAGGCCGGATGCATCATACCGAAACCGCGCCCACCCCATTGCCGGCAATGGCAAAAAAGTCACGATACGTCGTGACACATCACGTGACGTTGCGAGTTTGACATCCCTGAATTAGGGTATCTTGGCCAGAGTGACAACAAAAAAAAAAAACATTCATCTGTCCAGGACCAGCTCTATTATCAACCAAAGCATGGCAACTGTTTTCAGGCAATAACTTGCACATTTTGTGTTGTAATTTCATTACTATAAATACCTGTGGAATTGTTGGTAAACCCAAATATTATAAACCAGCTTGAAGCACTATGGCTTTAATTTGATGAACTGAATGGGGAAGCTATAGATGCACAGAAAATGACTACCCAGTATCAGATCCTCAGTTTTAGTTGTATCAATCTTCTTGAAAAGAGAGAAGTTTCAAGAATTTGAAAGAGCTTTTCCTTCACAGGTATTCATGCAATGGCCCAGTCGTGCTACCATGAATTACATCACTTCCCACAACAGCCTTTGTTGTATCTCAGGTTATATATTTAAGCTAACAAAGTATATACACTAGGGGTTTGTGAACAGATTTGGATTCACTAGGTATTATCAATTCAATTCTGATTGTCAAGTTGATTCAATTCTAATGGTCACTTCAATTTGGAAAGTCAACATGATTTGAATCACTACATCAGCCTGATTTGATTGGGAAAGCTAATTCAATTCAAATTTTCAAATTGCTTTAGAGACATCTGATTCCACAGTTGCAGATGACTTCCCGATGGATACCAAGCATCAGATGCTGAGCGTAGGATGTATTAAAAGCTCTCCTCTTCTTTTATAGAAAAATAATCCCAGGCAACTGTAGGCTTCTACAGAACAGTGTTTCTCCACCTTGGCAATTTTAAGACATGTAGACTTCAACTCCCAGAATACCCCAGCCAGCAAAGCACCGCCAGCAGTTTGAGAAACACTTCTATAGAAGATTGTCAGGGATTTCTAAAAGAAAAGAATGAATAAGATAAGCTTCTTTGGAGTTACCCTAGCAATATCACTTCACAGGACATTGGGATACAGAAAGGATGTTCCGTTACATACAGCTAGACCGCTGCTTATAAATATGATATATTCTGCATGACCGAAGCATGTATTATAGCAGGGGTCCCCAACCCCTGCTCCGTGGACCAGTACCGGGCCGTGGCATGCCAGCAACCGGTCCACACAAACATGCAAAGCCCCATCTGCGAGATGTAGGCAGCACACAAAACCACGCCCCCTCCGGTCCGTGGAAAAACCTCTCTCCACGGAACTGGTCCCTGGTGCCCAAAAGGTTGGGGACTTCTGTATTATAGAACGCAGGTGGTCCTTGACTTACAGCATTTCATTTAGTGACTGTTCAAAATTACTACAGCCCTGAAAAAAGAGACTTGTGACCATTTTTCACACTTATGACTGTTGCAGCATCCCCACGGTCGCATGATCAAAATTCGGACGCTGGGCAACTGACTCATATTTGTGACGGTCGCCGTGTCCCAGGGTCACGTGATCCCCTTTTGCGACCTTCTGACCAGCAAAGTCAATGAAGAAGCCAGATTGACTTAACAACCCTGTTACTAACTTAACTGCAGTGATTCATTTAGCAACTGTGGCAAGGAAGGTTGTGAAATGGGGCAAACTCAACTTAACAAAGGTCTCACTTAGCCATAGAAATGTTGGGCTCCATTGTGGTTGTAAGTCAAGGACTGCCTGTGCACCGCAACTGTCTTCATAATTTGATGGGACTGTGTGCAATGTTCTTCCTTGGAAGGTCTCCTTTACCCAAGATGAATTCTTGATATGCATTACCTGCTCCAATCCTTTAGTCCCCGATCTCATGTCACCCCTTCAACAATTTAACATTACAGCAGCTTCATCTGAAGAAGATCCTCCAACATTTTCTTCTTGCCTTTTTCAAACACCTATGGGCTTAATTGGAAGGCATATGAACAGGGGAGCAGCAGAAGCCGTCACCAGCCTGACAATGGTGAGACTTCATTAGGAGTGGTGGAGCAGAGAACGCAGCCCTGCGTGCCCATCTCCCCAAACCTTCCCTCCAGCTCTTTCACCTCCTACAACTCTTCTATCCGTCTTCAATGGATTGCTCTCGAGACAATAAAGTGATGCTTGCCATGGGTGTGGGATGGTGGAACAATCCCGAAGGCTCCTCTCACATTGCCTCCGGGCGTAGAGTAACTCAACCTGCCTTTTGGTAAAGCGGGTCATCGCCACGTGTCAACAAGAAAGCACTATGAGCCTTTTCTTCTTCTTTGCCTTGGGCTGGAGGCAGCTGGAAGAGGAAGAGGAAGGCGAAATGAAACGGACAGAGATAAGCAGCCGGAGGAAGTCCAGAGCTGCTAATTGATTCAGAGGTTTTCGTCGACCCTTTGCCTGCCTGCCTGCCTGCCTGCCTGTTCCCTGGGACTCAACCTCCCTTTTAATATAGAAGACAAATGCCGCGCGCACCTCCAAGCAGCCCTGAAATGATTAATGCACGCCCCACTTGGTATTCTACATACGAAAGGGCCAGGCTCACTCAGTGGCAAGGAGTATTTCTGTCTCCCTCTCTGCCACTTTTGTCTCCCTCTGTTGAATAAATCAATACGGATGCCGTCCCAAGCCTCAGAGAGAGAAGAAAGAGATTGATTTCACCTTCGACCAGAGATCCTGGGGAGACGCGATAGGAGCAGCCCGTCCAACCAGCTGAATAAATCCCATCTGAAATGAAAGGGAATCTGTAGCGAGGCCTTTTACTAATTTATTGCTTGCTGCTACTTAGAAGTACATAGTGGATAGTTCCTTGACGGTTGTCTTCTGCTCCAGAAGGTCTTGCCACTGGTCCAGTGCCTGCATTTCCCTTATTGATCCTCCTGCAGCTGCTCTTTATGGATGGGCCCTCCTGGAGGTTTACTTCTTCCTATTTATTCTTTCTATGCATGGAGAGACCTGAGCTTCCTTTTTCTAAACCAGTATTTCAAAGCAGGTGGTGAAGATTCCAAACGCACACACGCACACACACGCACACACACAAAGCAATCAAACCAGTAGAATTTTTTTAAAAAAACCTGCCCAATATTCTGAGCCTCTTTTTTGGGGAGGGGGGGTGCTTTTGGCACGTGGGGGTTTCTCCCCTTACCTCCCCTTTTCTGTTTGTGACCTGGATGCCAATCCTCATTTGATCGTTGGGCATCTCCTGCAAAGAGCAGTGCAGATCTGAGTCACCAACTCTCTGTGGGCGTACAAATCAACCGCCATGAGCATGTGCCCTTCAAAAAGTATATAGACGTTCACTGTGCAAAAGGATGTTTATTTAGGGCAGAACTTCACCACCCTTTTTTTTTTTTTTTTTTTTGCTGGCTTATCCTTTAATCCAAGCAGGAGAAGTATATCTACAGTTTCTGCCCAACCGTCTCCTGGTAGCTGTTTCTCTGACTTCTTTTTCAATGGCAGGAACGTATTAGGATCCCTCCTTCCTTCTCTCCTGTAATGCTGCCACTCCTCATGTGTCTTTGAAAACTACCTTCTAGGGTCTTGCTTTGTGGTCTAATGGCACCACTAGAGAAGGTAAGAAGACTGATCCAGCAATGATTGGGGGGAAAAAACCCAACAAACTAAAGTCCCAAAGGTGTTTTATCAATTCGAGTGAATGGCAGGATTGCTTCTAATTGGGATCAGCAATTAGAACCGAAATGGTGTCCTTTCGTTGGTTGAATGCCTCTGGAGATTCTCAGTCATCCAGGCCATGGTTGTCCCAAAGGTGCTTTTTCAAAAGACAACTGGACTTTGTTTTTCCTTGAAGACATTTTGTCTCTCACCCAAGAAGCTTCTTCAGTTCTGACTGATTCCCCACCATTCCGTCAGAACTGAAGAAGCTTCTTGGATGAGCAAGCACAAACGAAGTCCAGTTGCCTTTTGAAAAACAACCATGGGACAACCGTGACCTGGATGGGACAACCATGGGACCTGGATGACTGAGAATCTCCAGAGGCATTCAACGAACAAAAGGACACCATTTCCGTGCTTATGCTGATCCCAATTAGAAGCAAACCTGCCACTGGAATTTCTATCATGCAGGGGCCGCCTTATGGAACAGCGTCCTCCAGAGATATAGATGGCCCCAACCTTGTTGGCCTTATCTTATCTTATCTTATCTTATCTTATCTTATCTTATCTTATCTTATCTTATCTTATCTTATCTTATCTTATCTTATCTTTTGGAAAGTTATAAAAAAAACTACCTTTTCCCTCAGATAGTAAAATCAGAGTCTGATAACTCTGTGAATTTGGAACTGAGGATCATATCTGGGATGCCTCAACTTCCTTACTTTGGTGTTTTCTATTCATCACACCTGTTTCATTTTTGTTACACGTATTGGTCTGCATTGATCTAAGTTTCCTAAACAAACAAATCTACCCAAATTCAGGGCTGTGGGGTTCCACAGACCTTGTACAACCGAGCCACCAAATTTGCTGGAGGGCAGATATGATATTGTTGCCATTACGGAAACATGGTGGGATGAAACCCACAAATGGAACACACAGCTAGAGGGATTTAAATTATTTAAAAGAAACAGACCAAATAAAAGAGGAGGTGGAGTTGCTCTCTATATAAGAAATAACTACATCTCTACAGAAATAGAGCACAACAATGATGAAAACTGTCTTGAATGCATTTGGGTCAATATAAAAGGGAGAAAAAATGACATTGCCATAGGTGTATACTATAGGCCACCCAACCAAACCGAGGAAATAGACGAACTTTTTGCTAGTCAGCTAACTAAGGTATGTAGGAAGCACATCACAATAGTAATGGGGGACTTTAACTACCCTGACATCAACTGGGAGACAAACTCTGCACCAAGTGGAAGATCAAACAGTTTCCTGACAAACCTAGCAGACATCTTTGTCTCCCAAAAAGTAGAGAAGGGAACTAGGGGATTAGCCATTCTGGATCTAATTCTCACTAACAGAGATGAAATGATAGAAGGTGTTGAAGCCACAGGAACCTTGGGAGGTAGTGATCATGTAATATTGGAATTCAACATTATGGAAGCACAAGCAATAGAACACAGTCAAACTAGAGTCTTGGACTTCAATAGAGCTAATTTCAATAAACTTAGAGAGGGCTTGGGAAGGATTCCATGGATGAGGATCCTCAAGGGGAAAACAACTCAAGAAGCTTGGGAAATTTTGAAAAGCGAGATAATAAAAGCCCAGTCTAGCACAATACCAACAAAGAGGAAAAATAACAGCTCTCAAAAGAGACCAGCATGGCTGCATAAAGAACTCTCTGATAAATTGAAAGATAAAAAGGACAAGTATAGAAAGTGGAAAGAGGGGCACATAACAAAGTCAGAATATCAGCAAATAGCCGAGCCTGCAAAGATGAAGTAAGGAAAGCTAAGGCTATAATGAACTAAGGCTTGCGACCAAAGTCAAAATAAGAAAAAAGCTTCTTTCAACATGTAAAAAATAAGAAAAAGTGAAGGAAATGATTGGGTCCATTAGTGGGTGAAAGTGGCAAGAAGGTGACAAGCAATAGTGAGAAAGCAGAACTATTTAACTATTTTTTGCATCTGTCTTTACACAAAGGGAAAAAACAGACCAACCTATCAAAAATAGTGCCATAAAAACAGAATAGAAACACAAGTTAAGATAGGCAAGAAAATGGTAAGTGAGCACCTGTCCAGCCTAGACGAGTTCAAATCACCAGGACCAGATGGATTACACCCAAGGTTCTCAAGGAACTGGCAGATGTGATCTCAGAACCACTGAACTATATTTTTCAAAGATCCTGGAGCACTGGGGAACTACCAGAGGACTGGAAAAGCTGATGTAGTTCCCATCTTCAAAAAAGGAAAAAAATGGATCCAGGAAATTACAGACCTATCAGCCTGACCTCAATACCTGGGAAGATTCTGGAAAAGATAATCAAACAACGAATCAGCGAACACCTAGAGGCAAACAAAATCACTACTAAAGCCAACATGGTTTGTCAAAAACAGATCATGCCAGACAAACCTTATTGCATTCTTTGACCAAGTGACAAAATTAGTGGATCAGAGGAATGCTGTGGATATAATTTACTTGGACTTCAGTAAGGCATTTGATAAAGTAGATCACAACCTACTACTTGATAAGATAGAAAAATGTGGGTTAGACAGCATCACCACCAGATGGATTCGTAGCTGGCTGACCGGCCGTACTCAGCGTGTGGTCCTCAATGGAACCGCATCTACATGGAGGGAAGTGTGCAGTGGGGTGCCCCAGGGCTCTGTTCTGGGGCCAGTGCTCTTCAACATCTTCATCAACGATTTGGACGAGGGATAGATGGGGAACTCATCAAATTTGCGGATGACACCAAGCTGGCAGGAATAGCCAACACTCCAGAAGACAGGCTTAAGATACAGGAGGACCTGGACAGACTTGAACATTGGGCGCTATCTAACAAATGAAATTCAATGGTGAAAAAAGTAAGGTTCTACATTTAGGCAAGAAAAACCAAATGTACAGGTATAGTATAGGGGGGTACCTTGCTCAATAGTAGTAACTGTGAGAGGGATCTTGGAGTCCAGTGGACAATCACTTAATATGAGCCAGCAGTGTGCTGCAGCTGCCAAAAAAGCCAACACAGTGCTGGGCTGCATTAACAGAGGGATAGAATCAAGATCACGTGAAGTATTAATACCACTTTACAATGCCTTGGTAAGGCCACACTTGGAATACTGCATCCAGTTTTGGTCACCACGATGTAAAAAAGATGTTGAGACTCTAGAAAGAGTGCAGAGAAGGCAACAAGATGATTAGGGGACTGAGGCTAAAGCATATCAGGAACGTTTGCTGGAATTGGGTATGTCTAGTTTAATGAAAAGAAGGACTAGGGGTGACATGATAGCAGTATTCCAATATCTCAGGGGTTGCCCACAAAGAAGAGGGAGTCAAGCTATTCTCCAAGGTGCGCCTGAGGGCAGGACAAGAATAATGGATGGAAAACTAGTCAAGGGAGAGCAACCTGGAACTGGGGAGAAACTTCCTGACAGTTAGAACAATTAACCAGTGGAACAACCTGCCTCCAGAAGCGGTGAATGCTCCAACACTGGAAGTTTTTAAGAGGAGACTGGACAACCATTTGTCCGAAATGGTATAGGGTTTCCTGCCTGAGCAGGGGGTTGGACTCGATGACCTCCAAGGTCCCTTCCAACTTTATTATTATTATTATTATTATTATTATCCACAAACAGTAACGAACAATCTGGTGCATTTGGCTGACAAGAAATCAACCTATTTTCTGCTCCCCGTAATGTAGAAGTTTCAGTGTGTTTGTTAAATATGGAGAGTAGCAAATTATGGATATTCATCCAGCACATGGTGCATAAGTTCGACTTAGACATCTGCCAAGAAACACCTTGTCTGCTCATGGCAGCCTACTAGAATTATAAATAGCTTATTCCTTCCTCCGCTTCCCCCCCCCTCACATTCTCGCAACCAATTATAAAGTTTGACACTAGTTGTTATCATTCTTTTCCGTTAGCATAAATCCAAGTGCAAACACAGGGAAATTAATAATAACTGCTATGTCAGAAACAAGGGACGCTATCAGTCCTCATAAGAGAAACTAACACAAACAAATGGTATTTATCTGGCGGTAAGATCTTCTATTCCTTCCACTTCCCTGGGAGATGCTAATAATGATGTCGTGAAGGCGATGAATCAAGGCTGGTGGAAGAATTAGGAATGGATTCCGGAGCCCCTGTCCTGGCTTCAGGAGAAGGCTGGCTGCTTAAGTGAAATTAGAACTGGGATTTTAAAGCATCTACATACAGAGTGCGTCATATCCACCAAGGCCACATAGAAGGAGAAACACGAGCGGTACTCTTTATTCAAGGAGGGCCTTGTAGAAGAGTAAATTGAAAGTTTGTACAAAGGATAACTAGGCCAATGCGTGTTAAAGCTGATCCTACTCAATGATTATTCTTAGGAGCCCTGGTGGCACAGTGGTTAGAATGTAGTATTGCAGGCAAACTCTGCCCTCAGTCTGGAGTTTGATCCTGGCGGGGATCAAGGTTGACTTAGTCTTCCATCCTTCCGAGGTCGGTAAAATGAAGACCCAGATTGTTGGGGGCAATGTGTTGATGTTGTAAACTGCTCAGAGAGTGTTGTAAAGCACTAGGGGGTGGTATATAAGTCTAAGTGCTCTTGCTATTTCTTAGCCAAGCTAGATTGTGGTAAGGCTAAAATCGAAGTGGAAAAGGAAAACAGCCACATAACTTTTTTTTTTCATTTGATATTCAAGCAGTAGATTTATAGCTGCTGGACATCTGAAGTCCACCTCCTGCTCTACTTTTCCCCTACAAATTGAGCATTGATCTCACTACTCTACTATTCTCTCATCTGTTTCAATCCATCATCAAGGAAACAAATCTATGGTAATGTGGATGGCAGGGAGACAGGCCTTATCAGTTATGGGCAAGAAAACCACTTCGGATCAACTCTGAATAATCCTTCAGTCATCAAGTCATCATGATAAATGACTGCCATGATCCTATCACAATAGGCAGGCCCTGCCCAGGGATTCTCAAACTTTCTGTTACTGCAACAGCCCACTGGAACTTCAGCAAACAAAGCAAGTGAGTTTTTGTAAAATTGCCATTTATTTTTTTTCCACAAGCAAAGGGAAAGTGCTTTGAAAACCAGCCATTGCTTTGTTGAACAGGTCTCCAGAAGGTTTGCATAGGCAAAGTGGGGAACTAAGCCTACAGCAAGCTTAAAAACACTTCTGCTTTGCTTGCACAAATCTTAGCATGTTTTAAGAACAAGCTTATGATACTTACTACCACCATCGCTCCACAGCTCTTGAAATTCACAGTTGGAAGCCCCTAAACCAATAAACCAATTGTTTACTTGAGAGTAAACCATTTTGTCTTCAAAAGGACTTATTACCAGGCAATTTTTCGTGAAACCCAATTTTAATGGATGGTGGTGAAGCTCTCAAGCTTATAAACTATAATTTTTTTTATTGTTGTTGGAAAGGTTGTTAGTGCTCTATCTCTCTGTCTGTGTCTGTCTCTTAAATCTGTTGTTTTATTTTGGCATTTGACAGATGTAGATTTGAATAAACAAATGAAACTCATTAAATTTCTTCTCTGACCCGTACACACACTCAAAATTATATTGCACGGTATTGGGAGAGTCCAGAGTTGTTTTCAATTAAATTCTGCATTACAGGTTTAAAGAACAGGGGAGGGAGACGATAAGACGGCTGAATTACTTCATTAGAGTTATGGCAAGAGAAAGAAAATCTGCATGATTTCAGAAAATGAAAGATGATGATTGGTCAACAAATTTAATAAAGCGTTTGCCATTATTTGAATTGGCGTGGCCTTTTACAGCTCGCAGTTATATTTATGGATTTCTTTTGTGCCACTCATTAGAATTATTGTATTATCTCAATTTTGTTCTCTCTCTCTCTCTCTCTTTTTTTCTCCCTGTAATTGTGCTGAAGGAAATCTTATTTGGAATACATTCAGTTCATCCAAGCTATCACTCATCAAACCAAGGAATTCTCTTGAACTTTCTTCATTTATGTGAAACAGCTTGGGGAAATAACATTTAAAATTGGGAGGGGTGATATTGATTTTCCCCTTGCAAAATGTTTTTAAGAAGGTTTCGAAAGAAGCGAAGGAGGTGCTCGAAGTGATCACCATTTGCAGAATGCCCTGGAGCCAGGACTACCCTGGAGAATTCATGTAGGTTCATGCACAAGTGCAAATGAGATTAATAAGAGCTCTCGAGAGCCGTGCCAACATCATTTGCAAGACAGCTTCTGGGGACAGCTACTGTCTAAGCTGCTAACAGGAGCACCCAACGCTAGAGACTATGAAAGAAGAAGAAGAAGGGGCAAAAGTTGAATTGCTAGGATTGCCCAACAATTCACATGCTCCTTAAATTTCAATTATCTTCAAATACATACAAGCCCCAAAGAGTCAAAAAGAAGAGCCTCAGTTACAGGGGACATATGACCATTATCTCTGACTGACACCAGAAAGCCAGTGGTGGGATTCAAATATGTGAACTACCGGTTCTCTGCGTGGATGCCGCTTCCGGAAGTCCATTCTGGGCCTGGGCAACCAAAAATTAGCTACCGGTTCTGCCGAAGTGGTGAAAACCGGTTGAATCCCTCCACTGCAGAAAGCTCAGACTTGGTGGGGAGGGGAGGCATGTGTGAAAATCCAGGGCTGTAGCTTAGACTGGGTAATTGTAATGGTGTGTGGAAAAAGGCCTTGGGAGACAGGATGAAGAGATGCTGCCTAGGGCAGGGGTAGGCAACCTTGGCTCTTTTATGACTCGTGGACTTCAACTCCCAGAATTCCTGAGCCAGCATGGCTCAGCTTGGAAACCTCTCCCTTTCCCCTCAGCATGGCTGGCTCAGGAATTCTGGGAGTTGAAGCCACGAGTCATAAAAGAGCCAAGGTTGCCTACCCCTGGCCTAGGGAATGGTCGGATAAGAGACCAAGAAACCAGCAGCTACATATGGACTGGAGTAAGGAGCTCGGAAGAGATTTTCCCTAATTTCTCAGGCTGTAAAAGGAGAGAGGGGGAAATTGTATTTTTAGACTTGCGAGAGTTAATTTAACTTCACAATAAAGTAAATAAGGTAATCTGGTTGTATTTCCTTGTCTGTCTATTTGGTAAGGCTGAAAACAATGTTAAAAGCACCCCGGAAAAAGCAAAAGCACCAATATGTTTTTCTAGGAAAGCTAATAAATGCGGCCATCTGAAGTTGTTAGAAACTCAGTTCAGTTGATGGTACTTTTCGCATTATTATTATTTTTAAATAATTTTTTTAAAAGGCTGCTGTAGGGTGAATTTCCACCTCAGGTAAATAATGGTTCCTTTACAGAGTTCCTAATCATGAAAAAAATTACTGGTTATGGTCCAGCAGAGGCTAGAAAGCCATCTGCTGAGAAAGTTCAATTTTCATTTGAAAGCTTGACATCAGAGCAACGGTCACTGGCTTCAAAATGATGGGCACAACTGGACAATCAAAGCCCTGTCCTTGCAGTCATGGGGAAAGAGGTGGGGCTTTAATCACCCTCCATTTTGAAGTCCATGGTCATCACCATGGATATTCCTATTTTGGACAGAGCATAAAACAATTCTCTAGAGAAGAAAGGAACACAAATATTTATCCTTTCTCTTTCTTTCTTTCTTTCTTTCTTTCTTTCTTCTTTCTTTCTTTCTCCCTCCCTCCTTCTTTCCTTCCCTCCCCTCCTTTCTTTCTTTCCTTCCTTTTTCCATCCCTCCATCCCTCCCTTCCTCCTTCTTTCCCCTCCTCCCTCTTTCTCTCTCCCTTTTCTCCCATCCATCCATCCATTCTTCCATCCTTCTTCTTCCGCAGAAGCAGCATAGCAGAAGCTGCCATAGGCCTGTTCCCAGAGAGAGAATGACAGTTTTTTTTAAAAAAAAAAACCCTCTTGCTTATTGCTAGCAGCCAGGCTGCCTCTCTCTCTCTTTCTCTCTCCCTGTTGATTCAGATCGGCTTTGCAATGCAAAGAGACAAGAAATGCCTCAGGACAAGTATAGCACAGCCCAGGCCTGGATCATGGATTGCTGCTAGCATGAAAATTCATTCATATGAATTTGGAATATAATACCTGACAGAAGATAGATCGCTACTGCCATGCTCCAATCCCAGATAAGGACCCAGCGGTGACAGATGGAGGAACAAGGCACTTATCTTGTTAGCTGATGGATTTATCATTCATTCTTCCTGCCTAGACCTCAGCCCTTTTCCTGCATATTCCAGAACATTTAAAGAGCTTTGCTTCTCACCAGGCAACCTAGAGCAGTGGTGGCGAACCTATGGCACGGGTGCCAGAGGTGGCACTCGGAGCCCTCTCTGTGGGCACACGTGCCATTGCCCCAGCCTTGCCTCCCCCTGCGACCCCCTCCTCACCAGCAGCCCCCCTGGAGGAGTCGCCCCTGAGTGTGGCCCACGTGGAGCAGCACAGCCAAGGACATGGCAGCCAGGCAGCGTAGACAAGACACTGCCCTCACGCCCCATCATGCACAGTTGATGCTGTGGGGTGTGTTGGCATAGGGCGTGGCCACCATGGCGCTGCTGGGCTGCCTGGGCGATCTACGGCGGGCCCTGGAGGCAGTGAGTGGCCCTGCGGGCAGGCGGGGTGGGGGCAGAGCAGGGGGTGGAGCGTGGGGCGGGGCCAGTTTTTGGGCACTCGGTCTCTAAAAGGTTCGCCATCACTGACCTAGAGAGAAAGAGTTTATTTATTTGTCTTCCTTCTCTTCTCCTCTTCCCCTCCATCCATTTGACTTAATTCAATAAGATCTGGAGTAGCAGATAAACAGCTTGTGGTGCTGGAGAAATTTTAAAACAGTGAAGAAAATGTCAGCTTTTATATAAAAAAAAAAGTATTGATATTTTCCCCTCTTCTCTCTAGGCTGGGAAAACTGAACAAAAGAGAGAGGCTGGATTCACATCACATATTTAGACACTTAACTGTGGTTTCTTCCAAACACCATCATCCTCTGAGTGATTATAAATCACCTTGGTGTCATATTGACACGCTGGTATCCTAATTCTCTGTAGAATCGCACGTTCTGTATGCAATGCCAATTCATGGAGAAACTATCATTTATCCTTGTATTAAGGTAAGGTTTTCCCGTTAACCATGATCTTTCCCCTTTCCTTCTTTCCAAGAGAAGCTTTTCTCCTTGCTTCTGAGAAGAAGACTACTCCAGACAAGAAGGATCCTATTTCAGGGGGATCCTTGGTGTTCTTTGAGCTTGGTTATTTTCTTGCACGTGTTTCATTACCCAAACTAACATCATCAGTGCATCTTGATCCTATTTCAGTTTAGGATCCTGAGTGCAAAATATATGTGGGGAAATACTAGAAGAACAAGAAGCTCCCTTACATCAAACTGATGACTGGTCCAGCTAGCCTAGTCTTAGGTACAAAGTATGCAATGCCAGGCTTAAAGAATCAAGGCGTTCCCTTGATGGCTGTGGCTGTTAAGATTTGCCGTTATCAAGCTTCGCAAAATTATTTACTTTGCATGTTCTCTCTGTTGAATATAACCCCAAAGGTTCTTCCCTGTACTCTTGATTTCATAGTGTAAAATGGCTGGAAAATCTGATGGAATTAGCAGCGATGGCTAAATTGACTGCTTTAAGCAAAGAAAAGAACACATTCAATTTTGGAAATCACTTCTGCGTTTTTTTTGCTTGAGATGGACGAAAAATGAAACTTTGGGTTTTGCTGTTTAGATAAGTTTGTTGTCCTAAAAATGGCTATAGTGTGTACTTTTATATTAGTATGTAAACGTAAAAAGTTGAGGCTGTAATGTTATTAACTTATTCTACTGCTGTAGAAAGAATCGGAAGTCAATGTTTTTCTTTCTTTTTTCCCCCTTTACTCTACACTTTCTTCTCTTCCTTTTCTCCTCTCCCATTTTCCTAGTGTTTTTGTTTTCTTTTGTATTTTATATCTTGATAAACTTAAACGTTATAGAAAAAAATTGATTTCAGAGCACAGGAGCTCCCAGATTAGTCAGGGGAAAAGAGGGATCTTCAATTCAGACAACTGAGAGAGGCAATTGTTGGCTTAACAAATTGTCAGTGATACTCAAGTCTTCCCAACTGTACAAGTTGTACAAGTGACATTTTAAAGAGTTAAAAGAAAAAATCAGAGTCTCTGCTTGTTCAAAATCTGCTCCTCTGATGCAAATGTCAGGGAGGTTTAAAGGTGTTTTTTTTTTTGTCAACTCTCAGCATCAACATAGGCAACATTAATTGAAATTTCCTTACTCCGTCTGTACCATTGCTGGAAAGGCACCCATTTTGACTTTTTCTCTCTGAAAAGCTGTGTATTCAAAGATAAATCAAATGGCAGAGATCGAAATACAACTTGGTATTCCCGAGCTGTTTGTGTGTGTATTTAAAATAAATGTACTTGCCTCCTTCTCTCCATCCCAAAAGGTTAAAATGGTAAAGACCAACTTGGAGGCAGATAATAGAATGACAGCCACCTCATAAAAGGGAAATGGAAGCGTTGCAGAAAGCCGGCCTAACAGAGAGTTCAAGATTTCTGTGGGAGCTATTGGGAGTGACAGTGACCTTCATGAACTCAATTTGCTCACATCTTTTAAGCCGACAGAAAGTATAACGGAGAGCTCCTCCTCCAACTTACCAAACTTCACTGACAAATTCTCTGGAAACACTCCATCGATTTGGCTAACCTTCTGCTCAGCTTAGAAGGGTGTGTAAGAAAATTGTACAGGAGGGAAAGGTTATAGATAAGAAAGATGGATGAGACCGGAAGGTTTTAGGATGGCCCACATGTCTAAAGTTTCTTACAGAGTAAACCGGGGGGGGGAGGGGGGGCTTCAAGCTTGGCCCTTTGATGACTTGTGGACTTCAACTCCCAGAATTCCTCAGCCTGGCTGGGAGTTGAAGTCCACAAATTCTGGGAGTTGAAGTCCACAAGTCATAAAAGGGCCAAGTTTGAAGACCCCTGGAGTAAACTAACAAGCTACCTGACCAGGCTGACCCCGAGGGAGGGGGGGTCAAATGCATCATCAGTCTTGAGTCCATTCCTGCCCATAAGAGACCTTAAGTCCAGCCCACCTTGAATTCCGTTGCCTCTTATCTACTGCCAATTTGCTTTGACTGTTGGGTACAAGTAGTCCTTGAGTTCCAACAGTTCATTTAGGGACTGTTCCAAGTTACAACGGCACTGAAAAAACCTGACTTATTACCCTCTTTCACACTTATGACCGTTGCAGCATCCCCATGGTCAACGATCAAAATTCGGATGCTTGGCAACTGGCTCATACTGATGACGGTTGCAGTGTCCCAGGATCAGGTGATCAACTTTTGCAACCTTCTGATAAACAAAGTCAACGGGGAAGCCAGGCCCACTGAACAACTGCAGTGATTCAGTTAACAAGGGTGGCAAGAAAAGGGGTAAAATGAGGTTAAAGCTCACTTCACAAATGTCTCACTTAACAACATAAATGTGGGGCTCAGTTGTTGGTCGTAAGCCGAGGACTACCTGTAGTTCCGATTCTTGTAAAGAGCACTAGCATACCATAAACCTATATTCATTTGAATTCCCTGGACTCCTGATTTCCTGCGCTTGGCACTGTCAGCTTTTTTTTTTCTTTCTTTTTTTGAGATCTCTTTGCTTATTATATATATAGCGGGGGAGGGGGGGAAACACGACCTATCATTCATAGTTTGAAAAGCTCTAATTTCTCTACTTATCACCTAGTCAGTGTAGGCTAAGGTGGGGAGAGCTGTGACTTCTCCATAGAAACAGATTACCCCGAGCCAGAAGGTATGCACAGAAGGTCAAGTGAAAACACATACACAAATGCAGAACAAAAATATTTTAAATAAAGAAACAGGTCATCAAGCAGAAGTCAAATAATCTAGACCTACAGCGGTCTATCTAAGAATGAGTTCACCAGCTCAAGCCTATTTGCCAGGTCAGTGGAAATTCTCTTTACAAACAATCCGTGAGTCTTCTGCACACTTACTTACATCCTGCCTCCCTTTTCACAATAAAATTAAAACTGCATCAGTTTGATTCCCACTCAGGCACTGAGTAAATGAAGAACCTAAAAAAGGGTATTATATATTTGCTATTTTAGGCCCATCTATTTACAAATCCATCCTTTTGTGTACCTTCAGAGGTTCTGCACAATTCCGTAGGTACATATGAAAGAAACATTAATCTAAGCCACATGACAGGTATGAAACATTTTTAAAGAATGCACTGGGAAGGGGGGGGAGGGAGATTTAATAAAAGAGAATATGTGCCGTTGATCAGATTGCTCCTGACGCCCTCTTTGCGCTAGCTTTATTTCAGCGAAGTGCTACAAATGTCAAGCTTCAAACCACAGATTGAGAACACACAAGAACCTCACGGCGTCTTGAAGACTAACAAATGTGAGATGGCATAAGATGCTTGGTTATAAAGGTATTACCTCTAAGTTGATACAAGACAGTTACTTTTCCAACAGCAGATAAATGATTCTACCACTGTGGATTGTTCGGTAAGTTGTTTTATTCGGTGCACAGGTGAACGTGGAAATGAGCTACAAGTATTCTTCAGCTCATTCAGTGACTGTTCGAATTTACGCCATCACTGACAAAAAAGGGACTTATTACTGTTTTTCAGCCTTGTGAGCTTTACAGCAACCCCACGGACAGGGGATCAAAATTCCAGACGCTTTGCCAACTGACTCATATTTATGACGGTTGCAAGATCCTATGATTCCCTTTTGTGACCTCCTGACAAGCCAAGTCAATGGGGGGAAGCCAGATTCACTTAACAACCGTGTTACTAACTTAACAACTGCCTGATTCACTTAAACAACGGTGGCAAGAAAGGTCGTGAAATGGGGCAAACCTCACTTAATAAATGTTTCGCTTAGCAACAGTCGTTTTGGGCTAAATGGTGCTCATAGTTCGAGGGCTATTGTACTATGATGGGACACGGGGTCTGTCCAGCAGAAACCTTAATGCAAAGAGTGTTTACTCCCTGCAAAGCCAACCTGGCTGCATGCAAACTTGGCTGCTTCTTCCTTAATGAGCAGAAATTCTCCCTACTACGCATTAACACCCAATCTAATGATGCAGTAACTTTTTCATTTATCATCATAATTCAAGTCAAACGAACCCTCTAATCACATAACCACCGCGGGGAAAACTGATTAGAATTTATTTGCAAGGCATCTTTGAATTTACTCCTGCAGCTCTGCCACCTAAGCCGATTCCCAAGTTTGGCTCCGGTCCTTTGAGCCAAAAAAATAAAAATGAAAATGAAAACCAGCCGACACAGCAATTGTTCCCTGTCCTGGCTGAGCCTCAGGATAGTCTCCTTTCCTCTTTGGAGATGGGTAACTAAAAAATTGCTTTTTTGCTTTTCCTAACCACTTACTTCATTAGTTTAATTCAGATTTCCTTTACCCCAAATACTGTTCTATGTCCGGTTGAATACAGGTAGCCCTTGATTTACAGCAGTTCATTTAGTGGCTGTTCAAAGTTATAAAGGCACTGAAAAAAGTGCCTTATGACCGTTTTTCACACTTAAGACCGTTGCAGCATCCCCTTGGCCACGTGATCAAAATTCGGATGCTTTGCAACTGGTTCATATTTATGACGGTTGCAGAGTCACGTGATCACCTTTTGTGACCTTCTGACAAGCAAAGTCAATGGGGGAAGCCAGATTCACTTAACAACCATGTTACTCACTTAACAACTGCAGTGATTCACTTAACAATGGTGGGAGGAAAGGATGTAAAATGGGGCAAAACTCACTTAACAAGTGTTTCACTTAGCAACAGAAATGTTGGGCTCCATTGTGGCCATAAGCCAAGGTCTACCTGTAGTTAGAATTACAGGGCATAAAGGAGCCTCAGATACCGGTAGTAAATTCAGTGGGGGATAATATGAGGCGACTGAAAGGTAAGAGCAGAGCATTCTTGATATGATTCAGGGGTCCCCAACCCCCAGTCCATGGACCGGTACCAGGCTGCAGCATGCCAGCAACTGGGCCGCACAAACAAGCAAAGCCCCATCCACGGGATGCAGGCAGCACACAAAGCCACACACCCTCCGGTCCGTGGAAAAACCTCTCTCCACGGAACCTGTCCCTGGTGCCCAAAAGGTTGGGGGCCTCTGATATAATTGGTTACACTGGTTGATGTGAGGCAAACCAAGTACTGGGACAGCTTGCTCCACTCCCACAACACAAGGCGGTACCGATCAGTACAAAGAAGCATCTCATACAAGGCACATTCATCCCCAGCCTATTCTACCTGGGCCAGACATGGACATTTACAATAAAACATAAATGAAAGTTAGTCACCACGGATATGGAGATGTGTGAGAAAAGCTGCTGGGATGGCCAGAAGAGACAAAATCAGAAATGAGGTCATCAGAGAAAGAATTGGCATAGAACCAATCTTAGATGACATTACAAAAACAAGCAGGTAAAGGGGTTCGCTCACCTGGAGAGAATGTCTTGGGATTCCATACCGTACAAGGCAGATTCAAAAAGAGAAGGTCCAGGAAGAGGAGGCAGACCCAGAAGAAGATGGAGAGATAACGTCGAAGTCACTCTGCAACAGCCTCAAATAATAGGGGTTGAGGCCGTCAGAAGAGCAAGAACCAAAACTTTGTACCTCCCTCGACACCCGAAGTGGTAAAAGAGGAAATAAAGGAGAAGGAGAAGAACCAACAAGCATTTTTTTTTAACCTGTGCACACGCGCTCAAGCTTGCACTTTCCAAAACTGTCTGAAGAAGGCCTCCTTCAAAAATATGTGTGCAAAACATCAATACAATTGCAAAAGTGCAAGATGCCCACAGGAGAAGAGCCGTGGTGGTGCAGTGGTTAGAATGCAGTATTGCAGGCTAATTCTGCCCACTGCCAGGAGTTCGATCCTGACCGGCTCAAGGTTGACTCAGCCTGCCATCCTTCCAAGGTCAGTAAAATGAGGACCAAGATTGTTGGGGACAATATGCAGACTCTGTAAACCTCTTAGAGAGGGCTGTAAAACACTGTGAAGCGGTATATAAGTCTAAGTGCAATTGCTATTACTATATTACACAGGAAATACACAGTACTAACCTGATCCAGATCTAGGAAGGTGCAGGCAAAGGCGTATTTTATATTAGAAGTACCTACGGAAATGTAATTTTTGTGCTAAGGGAGAGGGGATCACAACTGAGGCTATGTACAACTGTGATCTGGTTGTAAGTATTTGTCCTTGCCAACCGCACTAGTGGCATGTCAACTAAATAAAATCCTGGAGAGATTATAAAAGGGGAGGTCTGGAGAGATTAGAAAAGGGGAAGGACTGAAAAAGCATCTCCAGGGTTCTCCGGGATGTCATAATGCTGGATCTGTCCCCCCTTTTTCATTTCTCTTGAGCTCAAATCTTGTCTTGTCCACATTATCAGTCTTACGGTTCTCTTGTAACATTCAGCAGACAGAGATGTACACATAGGTCTTTTCATTGTGACCTGCAACTTTCTTTCTTTCCACAGCGGTTCTAGATTTGCTCCTGTCAGCTGAAGTACAATAATTTCCTCATTAAAGTAAATTAAATGCCTATTTTAGAATCTCAGAGGAAGAGCAAATAGTTATGTCTCATACTCTGAAGGGGAGGAGGAATCAGATATAACTTGGGAAAAGGACATTGGCTGGCAGCCAAATCACCACCTTGCTGATAGGCCTAACAGGATCCCTGCGGCCCCATAACCTAAAATGCTGAGAATGCAAAAAAAAAAAAAAAAACCAGTCCCGGGAAGGAAGCAAAATCTGTCCTGCTTTTTATAGGAGCTCATTCATGAAAATGGGGAAGGGGGGAAAGTGATATATCTTGATTATAAAGCAAGGTATGGGGTAAAAAAAATCAGGGGCTTGGCTTTCTCCTGCAGATGTGAATTCCTTTTGTAATCTTAAAACACAAATTGTTCACATACAACATGCCTGATAGGATCATGTGAAGACCTAGCAGCTGCATCAGTACCACTTACTCAACTTGTGTTGTGTTCATTTTGGATGCGCATGGTGGCTTAGTGTACTGTACCCAACGCAGCCTGTGTGCATTGTATCATAATCCGGTATGTTGCAAACAATGATTCCAAGGGATTATGAAAAATAGGCCATTTGAATCCGTAATCACAACCACCTGGTACGCCGCTTTTCGATTTGAACAGTAAGGTTGAAATCAATAACTAAGGATCCTCAAAATCTGAGCTATCCCTATCCCCCACTATCCTACACTGAGCAAGAAAGACTTCGGAAGTACCAGCTTTGTCTATGTTCTCAGCAATGTACTATAGACTTGTTGACTTTTCTGTGGGACCTGTTCAGCCTTCTGAAAACTGGCTCTCCACCCTCCCCCCGCTAACTTTGGTTTCTTAACCTTCAAATAGAGGAGTACTTTCACTTAGTCTGGGTTAGCCACTGGTGGGTGGCTCCTAGGCCAGTGGTGGCAAACCTATGGCACGGGTGCCAAAGTTGGCACTCAGAGCCCTCTTTGTGGGTACACGTGCCATGCCTCAGAGATGGCAACCATCCCTCTTCAACCAGCCGCCCAAGGTCCCACGTGGCCAGATGCATCCTGGCACAGCTGGTTTCCCTCCCCCCATCCCGTCCCATCCCTCCTGGCCTCACATGCTCTCCTTTTCCCGGGCACGACCCACTGCATTGCCTCCTCACCTGTTGGCCAGCTGTCCAGCTCAGAGGTGGCTTCTCTGAACTGCTGGCGGTGGGCTGTGGAGCCCCAGAGTATGCCAGTCGAGGAGCCGTCAGCCTGTGGCTGCTGATGGACACTGGCGGCCCCTATGTGCTCGCTGGCCTCTGTGTGCGGGGGTCGATGGTGTCAGGCAGCAGCTGCCCTGGCCCCTGCCTCACCTTGCCCCGCGGCAATGGTATCCCCACCCTGCCTCGACTCGACTCACCCCACAGGATGAGCCTCCTGCCCACCGCTCCACCTGCCAGAGACCCCCTGGATCTCCCCCAACCCTGCCCACAGGCGTCCCTCCCCATGAGCAACATCGAGGTTAACACACACCCACTCAGTCTGCCATGACCACCACAGCCATGCCCACCCAGTGGGCCACATCCCACCTGGCACCCAGCGATAAATAAGTGGGTTTTGGGTTGCAGTTTGGGCACTCGGTCTCTAAAAGGTTCGCCATCACTGTCCTAGGCCAATAGCAAATCCCACCTCCCCCATCTCGCTCCCTGCTTGCCCACCCATCCTTTATTCTCGTATCACTCTATTCTCGTTGTTTTCTTTTTTCATTGCTTAGTCAATTGCTCCATTACTTTGCTATTGATACATTCAGACTTCTTTTCATTTCTCTGGGTTTATTTTTTTAGTTGTTGCAAGCCACCTCTAAAAGCCCTACAGTGAGATAGGCAGCAAGCAAGAATGCATACAAGCATGCAAGCAAGCAAACATTTTTTCTCAAACACTGCACTAATGAAACTTACTTTTTTTTTGCAAATTATCTCTTATTTAGTGACATAGAAGGGTCCAGATGCTACACTATGAAAAAAAGATCCCCTTTTTCTTCAGCTGATGATTTTCCATGGCTCAGTCAAAATTCTCCAATTTTTGCTCAGAGCTCCTGCCTCAGTAGACTCAATCCACCCACGCTTCCATCCTTCTGCCCTTGGGGAACTTGCGCTAAGGAAAGATTGTCCCGCGGTCTAGCTGGCTCCCTTCCCTTCCCTCCACTTTAATTTACTTACCAACACTTCCCTAAAGATTTCTCTCAATCTGATTTATTGACCTTCATTTAAGAATTTATTTCCCAGTTTCCGACAAAAAAAAAAACTGCTTTCATGAAGCAGCCTGCTGTATAACCCACCTAATATAAATAAATCCTAAGCCGCAGGGAAAGAAAAACGATTTTTCATATATAATATTTTAAATCAGCCTGCTCCAACTTTGTGCTTTAAACCTTTGCTCAGATTATAACTGCCAGAACTCACCAATAAAGTGGACATCAGATCAAGGAAGCTTGAAGTAAACAGAAGAAATACTCAGAACTGCAAAGATAGGTGACCAATCTTTGCTTAGAAGCACAGAGTAAGGATGAGGAGACCACAAAAACATCTACTCTGTGTTCAAATAAAGGGATATTTTGCTATTGTGAGATGGTCAACTCTATAAATGCATAATATTTTAATTTTTAAAGTTACTTCTGATTTCCTTCTAAGCTACCTTCCAAAGAGCTCATTGTAGGGATTGCATTTAGTCTTAAAACTAGGGGAATCAGAAGCAAAAACAGATTCAAATTAGAGGGTTCAGTTTCATGATTTAGAATAAACCGAGGACTATCGAATTGAACCCCACTTACTGAAGCACACCTTCACCAATAGAGTGAAGGTGAAGATGGGGAACCTGTGGCCATCTGCCTAGGGCTGAATGAAAGTTCTCAGCATCTTCCACCACTGCACTAGTTGGCTAAGACTCTCCATCATCATGATTCAGCAACATCTGGAGGACCGTGGGTTCCTCACTTGTCTCTTCCGCGTTGCATAGGTCTTCCAAAGCTGTGTCTGCTATATCAGATTGACGCAACTGATTCCAAAAAATCCTCAGAAGCCCCTCTGATTATTGGTCACTCCAGCTAGGGTTAACATTAATTATCATTATTCCTTATAAAATCCTCACATCAAGGTTCATGGTCTAATCAAAACCACTCTAAAAGGAGCTGGGAAGGGAAGTTGAAATGAAATGTGGAGCAGATGCAACTTTGCAGCTGATGGATGATCTGAAACGCTAAACATATGGAGGTCCCAGGTTGGGCGAACAAGCTCTGGAGGATGCTGCAAAAATATCTGCCCATGCACGTTTGCGTTTCCATCACTTCAGCAGAATGATTACTCTACAGAGGGTTTCAGAACTGCCGCTTTCAAGGTGCTCCTTAAAAGCCACAAAAGATCAGGGCCACCTTGTCGCCACCCAGCTCCCTGCCCAAATTCCTTTGAAAACAGATGTGTCAAAGCATCGGGATTACGATGACAAAAGCTCAGTGAGGCCCAGCAAAGCTGGTCCCAGATGCTTTGGGGGAGCCCGAAAGCAATGATTGAGGATGAGCACCGAATAGGCTGACAAAAGGAATGGTAATAAAACACCAAGAAAGGGAAAAGATTAATGAGGATTTCACAAATATGATAATTTCCGGACATCACTGCATTAAATTTAATTGGGTTCTTGGTCTGCTGGGGAAAAAGATGCCAGCAAAGCAGCTTGACTGGGTTTGCTAAGAACACGAGCCGGCAAAAGCTTCCGCATGCGCCAGCAGGAGTCTACACGTTTGCAAAAGATGCCACTTCAAGAGGCTTTTCATGCTCCTTTATTGTATTCATCTGATGCTTCGTTGCATTTTGATAAGAGATCGTGATGGCTGAACAAAGTGAGGGAAGAATTACCTTTTTTCCACACTTTAGTACAGATTAATAGCGGAGGATGGTTTCTTAAAGCAAACATCTTTTAACCATCAAGGCCCGTTAAATGAGCGTGGATGCCCAATGGCTATTCATTGCTATGTTTAGTTACTTTTACATTGCATAAAGAAAGAAAGGGAAGTCTGGTCTACTACAAAGCAGAAGAAGAGAGAGAACAGCCTAATGAAAATGCCTCTAGGCATATACAGAGCCCTCAGGCATTGGGGGGGAAAAGGGAATGATTGGTTTCTATCCAATCCAATGTCTTGTTAGCCCATAAAGCACAACTATTAGGGTGATGGACACCCTGGGGTTGTAAAGCAAATGCTTATCAAGCTTTATCAGCCTGTCTTGAAATAAGTCAATATTTTGCATTTGATCTCATCCAAGGTGACAGCTATTTTGTAACAATGCTCACAAGCAGCATACACACAAAATTGCAGATATGCCAACTTCTTCAAAAAGTCCCTTCACCCTGAGCTAGTTTTGTCCCATTACCTTAGGATGGCCCTCCAAATGTTAGTCAACTGTGTTTCCCAGTAGTTTCAGACAGCATGGGAAATAAGCTTGAACCTAGTTATGCACAACTAGGGTTCACTGCTTCTTTATCTTTGTCATAATCTCTTGAGACCATCTCGTACATTAAAAACACACAACATCCCTCTGGAGAATTGCTCAGTCCATGGTACCCAATACGCACCACAAGATACCACAAGGCTACCTTATACAGTACAATAGAAAGTAATGGAGAGGAAATGGTCACGAAACATGGATAGCCAACCTTAGCCCTTCAGAAGCTTAGAGGAAGTGACTAGCATTCGTTCAGCTACTACAATTATTACTTTTTCTGGCTAACCAGAAGTGTCCCAGATGTATCTGAAAGTGTTCAAGCTGCCTTTTAATCCCACAAGAGCCATCTCTTTCCTTAGTGGCTGTATCTAGGCTTTCATCCAAGCCAGTCCTGGGGAAAATGCCTAAATAACAGCAGGATATAGGAGAAGGATAGGCAGAACCAGGAGGTGGGAGTCAAGAGAGGAATCAGCCTGGCATCGTGATGTTCCCACAAGCGGTCTAAGTCCAACCCTCTTGAATTCCATTAACTCTTATCTAGCGCCAATTTAGTGCTGATAGTTGACTAGATTGTTGTGTATAGGCATGAGCAAACTTGGCCCTTTTATGACTTGTGGACTTCAACTCCCAGAATTCCAAAGCCAGGCACGCTGGCTGAGGAATTCTGGGAGTTGAAGTCCACAAGTACTAAAAGGGCCAAGTTTGAAGACCCCCTGGCTTAACTGGAACTTAAGGTGTGCTCCTGATTCTTCACATCTGACCCAGAGCCACAGAGCGAATTCTTTTTTATTTGTTTGGCAGACTGGAAAGTAAAATATTTTTCTCAGCTTCTCAGCCACACCAAATCTTCAGACACTCTCATTAGTCCTGTGTAGGACAGATAGGGTGGTGTTTCTGTGCCTTTTGTTTAGCACTAATACCTTTCCGTGTGTGTGCTCCCCATTAAGCTTTGGTCTGTGATGTAGGAATTGCTTTATTGACATTTAAAGGTCTCTGTCAATCTGGTCTGAGAAATCTTTACCATTTCCTGCCCTGAGATAAGCCCACCAGGTCAAGACAAAGCAATGAAATAAACCTCCAAACCCACTCTGGAAACCTGACATTGCTATGTTAATTGCACATTTATTTACAACTGAATGGTTGGTATTAATTTTGTTTATTAAAGATCTGGACCCCAGATAGCATTTAAATCAGGGTATCTCACGTGGGATAAGAGGGTTTCTATTGTGGGTAAGGTCAAACATATTAATGTATGTTGCGGTGGGTTAGAAAGGAGGAGAGATAATATTCTCCACTTATTACTGAAATGCCAAGGAGAACGTGAACAGATAAGGAAGTTTGCAAAAAGCATCTATTAAATCCCAGGAAGCTTCTGAAGATGTTGGGCAGTACGGCAAAACTGTATTTATTTGGTCACGAGTGACATAATACCTTTCCATTTTGTCTGAGGGAGAAATCGGTATTTCAGATTTCTCGGCCACCACTCCAAAATGATAGCCTTATTATCAACACTTAACTTATCTTTTTTTTTTGGCTGGGGGAGAGGTTATTATATTCCATTTCTCATTTGAAGCAATTAAAGCTTCATTTACTAATGACACTGTATGAACAGCCATTGTGGATATAATAAGCTGCTTAGAGATACAGAATGCTTTGCTTACGTGGAACGATAGTTGACTTTCACAAAATATCTTACTATCCTTTTCTGGGTGCTAGTTCTTTCCCTTTTTTTTTTTACTCTATTAATTACCTCTCCTCTCTCTTCCTTTATCTCTCCTCAAGTCCTCTTGGCTTTCTGTCCATCTTCCTTATAAGAAGTGTCCAATTAACCCTTTGATAGAATGAAAGCAATCTACTCTTTCATCACATGCCCCGACCATTAATTGATGGATTTGAGTAGAGATAGATAGCAGTAGATTCTGCTCTCCAGCGTCAATGGTCCCTTCTTACAAACCTAAGTAATATTTATTTATTTAGAAGACTTATATGGCCACCCACTCACTCTCAGTGACTCTGGGTGGCTTACAAACAATAAAAAAAGCCAATAGAAAAGAATAAAAAACAATAACCCTCCCACCGCTCTGGTGACAACACACAATCAAGCAAGCCGCTTGATGGGCTCCGTCCCACTCTGGGTTCCCCAGGTCCTTTGGCAAAACCAGGTCTTCAGGGTCTTGCGAACGAGTGTCAAAGTGGGGGCCAGTCTAATCTCTGCGGGATGAGATTCCAAAGGGAGGGAGCCACTTTGGGGTCCCGCCAGATGTACCTCCTTAGGAGACAGAACCTGCAACGTTCCCTGCTTCCTCATTCCTGGTGGGTTGGGTGGGTGTAGCTGGGAAGAGATGGTCCTTCAGATAACCTAGTCCCAAGACTATTCCACTCCAACAGTGTGGAATGCTTGAAAGAAGACTGCAAATGGATTTTCCTGGTTATATAAGAATGATAGGCCAATAGCATAAGAGTTTCAGAAGAAAGAACATTCCTCCAGTTTTTACTGAAGAACATTCCAACTCTGCTTTTCGCCTTCTGGCTGCATGTCAAAGACTCGATTTCACCCCTTCCTTACCAACCCCAACGCCTGAGGCTTCAGCTCTGATACGCCATTATGTGTCCCACTAATTCTGCATGTTAGATTCGCAGATAATAGGTTTACATTAAACCAGATCATCTTGGACTTTAACTTACCCAGTTGTCCAAGATTCTAAGCAGAATCTTTCCTGTCATCTGTTATCTGATCCTTTCAGCAGAAGAAACCAGGAGCTGAACCTGCATTTTTTTTTTTTTTTTTTTGCAAGCGAAGTATGTGCTGAGCATTAATGTCTGAAGATTTCCTTCAATGCCGCAAACAGTTGACACAATCAGACTAAACGCACAACCCTCTTAAATTTCAGATGAACCGAGAGCTACAGACAAGGCAATGTATCAGCACCACCAGCTAAATTATCACTAATCACCGTGTAAGATTTCAAAGTAAGACAAGGGCCACGTCAACCCCGTGGGACAAATGTAAGCAACCAGCTCCTGGTAGAAAACTCCAGGGAACCATCTGCCTCTAAGACTGGAATGCAGCTATAAATCACCCAAATCAAATGTTAAAGTGAGTTTAAAATTCAGTACATAAGATTTGTTGGCAATCCAGCATAGAACACTGTTCCCAGCGGTCCTGTGATATGCTGGGAGAGAAGACATTTGAAGGACTGGCACCTTCATATGCAAATTTTCCAGGCTTAAGAGATACAGCTTCCCTCCATTTTCGAGTAATGACATATACTTTATATACATATTCATATATATACACACACAACACACACATATATGTAGATGGATATACACTTAGATGTGCTGTATATAGCCAGAGTTGGTTCATCCTTATCTGAAAACTAATTTTATATTTAATGAGGATTAGTCTCCCAAAAGCCTAAGATCAGAAGGATCAAACTTCCAGCATTCAGCTTAGAGAGCTCTTGGTTGTCAAAATTTAGTCTAGTCTTATGCATATTGACTCAAAGGGTAATTTCCTACATCAATTACTCTCGTGTAAGGATGCAAAAGACCACAGCCTTCAACTTCAGTGAATGGTGCCTTGAATAGAATAGAATAGAATAGAATAGAATAGAATAGAATAGAATAGAATAGAATAGAATAGAATAGAATAGAATAGAATAGAATAGAATAGAATAGAATAGAATAGGAATAGGAATGGAATAGAGCTAGAAGGGACCTTGGAGGTCTTCTAGTCCAGCCCCCTGCTCAAGCTATATCATAATGATGTTTGGGACACTGTCTATATCTCTAATCATCTCAAATTTGAGACAGGTTCTCAGGAGAATACCAGACTTCTGTCTACTACATTGTCTAGGAATAAAATTTTAAACAAGACACACTGATTACCATGGATTATAGATTTGTGTCTAGCATGTTTTGAAAATCCAGCCATGGTGGCTTATAATGGTGGCTCATAAATCAATATCCACGATTAAGCATTGTGCACAACCCCAATCTACTGTCTTCACCTTACTTAAATGAGAAACCACCGTTATTCCATATATTAGTGAAACAGGCAGACTCAAGCAGAGACTCGCATTTGGGAAAGAAAAATAAAGGCAGAAAACAAAACAATGATGCGGCGAAGTTTGTGTCTTACGAGAAGTCCTCGTTTAGTGGCCATAGTTGCAACTGGCAATTTGGTTAAGCAAAGAGGGGTTGCTGGGTGAAACCGCAACTATACTTATGGGTCTGATTACAGCTTGCTCTGCTTTACAGTCCATAAATGTAAGGACTGGTTGCAAAGTTATTTTTTTCACCCCCCTCATAATTGCAAACAGTTGCTAAATGAAGCAGTCGCTAAATGAGGATCTCCTGTATTCAGAACATTCTGTGAAGACTGGAAAAAGGGCAATTCTTTCCACCCAGTGGATTCTCGCTGGAAATGCCCGATATTCAGTATTTGTGGAGGTTTTGAGGGTTTTTTTCCAGCATCTATGCACCTCTCTTCAGCCAAAATTAATACGTGCCTTTCCCTGCTCTCATTTAGAAAGCTACGTGAAACTATTCTTTTCGGTCAGATCTTTAGATAATTGGAGTTGTAAAGATATTGGCTGTTACATACCTGCTCCAGTGCCTACATTTTTATTTTTTTTATGACACCAGACTCTCGGACTGGGGCATTTATAATTGTGTAACTATAAACTGCTCTCCAGAAAATCAACTGGTCCTCCCTCCGTTAAAGGTTTTCCGGGTCCAGTAACTACTTCCAGAGTCTGAAATCCAGAAAGCTTTGCTGGCTCAGTAGAAGATTAGACTGAGTTCCCAGAATTCATTAGAAATGGGAGAGCCACAGCCAGCTCACTTTCATTTAGGTTTAAATAAAATAAACTATGGCATCCTCCCCAGGGGAAGCCGTTCCATTCCATTGCTAGCTAAACCCAGCTGCCAGCTTTGCGTGTAAAAATCTCCTGCCCGGTTTAGAGGAATCAAATGGCCGCAGAGGATCTTCTGCAGCGGATAGGGGCACATTGCCCTTAGGATTTGTCTCTGCTTGTTCCCTCTGCTTGTTCGAAAAAGATAAAGGTAAAGGTTTCCCCTATTCAGTTGTGTCCGACTCTATGGGATGGTGCTTATCTCTGTTTCTTAGTCAAGGGAGCCAGCATTGTCTGAAAACATTGACATGTGGCCAGCATGACTATACGCCAAGGGGCACAGAACGCTGTTATCTTCCCAGTGAAGTGGTGCCTATTTATCTACTCACATTCGCCTGCTTTCAAACTGCTAGGTAGGCCGGAGCTGAGGCAAGGAACGGGAGCTCACCCCGTAATGCGATACTTAGGTCTCAAACTTCTTGTGCCTCTTTTTAGAAGCTCGCTGTAAAAGTACACAAATGGTGTTCATGGGACCACAGGATCCTGAGATGGTTGTTAATGCGAGATCAATTGCAAAGATATTTTTTAGCACTGCCGTTAACTTTGAACAGTTGCTAAGCGAGGCAGTCAAATGAGGTCTACTCTCAACCAATCTCTGCCCCAGTTAGTCATCGCTAGTGCAAGGCTCTGTGTATTTGTACGGAAAGATGTTCATTTCCCCACTAGATTACATCAGCTGCCCCAAATCCAGAGGCTATTCTTCAAAGCTGCACAAAGCGTTTTGTGCCATGGACACTCCTGTGGGTTTTTTTTTTTTTTTTCAATGTAATCATATACCATTAAGATGACAATCTTAAAAGAAATGTTTTAAAAACTGAAAAAAATCTCCCCCCCCCCCCGCTAATTCTCTAATTAACCTAGTTAGATTTCTTCACAGTAGTCTCTTCATAGGCCACCCTGTGCAAAACAAAGGAAATTCAGACTGAATTTGGCAGTTATACACTCTTCTGTTGCGTCTCCGTGGAACTTTCACTGGAGCAAGCCAGAGTAAGGCACTGATCAAGACTTGGGACATAAGTGGATCTTTGGAACTCAGTCAGTAATGAAGTATTGTAATCTTCAAACAAGGAGTAAAAGGACGGTTTGCTTGTTATTCCAGATAAGTGGTTTAGAAGCGTTGTGTCATAACCATGGTTTGAATTCCACCAAGGCGAGATTCACATAAGGAGGATCTGGTTCCATATGGGCGGTTCAGACGCTCCATGTCAGAGCTCATGGTTTGAATGTCACCATGGTTAGTTTCATATAAAAAGGACCCGGTTGGTATTCCACATGAGTGGTTTAGAAGCTCTATGTCATAACCCATTGTTTTAATACCATCATGGCTAGATTCATTCACAAAGACGATCTGGCTGGTGTTACAAATTGATGGGTTTACAAGCTCCATGATATAACCCATGGTTTGAATACCCCAAACAACGAGAGTCTGGTTGATATTCCACTTGGATGGTTGAGGAGCTCCATGATATAACCCATGTTTTGACTATCCCAGTGGGTAGAGCTACTAAGATGATCAAAGGCCTGGAGACTAAAACATACAAAGAATGGCTATGGGACTTGGGTTTGGCTAGTCTAAAGAAAAGAAGAAATAGGGGACACATGATAGCAGCGTTCCAGTATCTGAGGGGCTGCCACAAGGCACAGGGGGCCAAGTTGTTCACCAAAGCACCAGAGGGAAGGACGAGAAACAATGGTTGGAAACTGATCAAGGAGAGAAGCAACCTGGAATTAAGGAGAAACTTCCTAACAGTGAGGACAATCAACCAGTGGAACAGCTTGCCTTCAGAAATCATGAGCGCTCCATCACTGGAGATTTTCAAGAAGAGACTAGACATTCACCTGTCTGAGATGGTATAGATTCTCCTGCTTGAGCAGGGGGCTGGACTAGAAGACCTCCAAGGTCCCTTCTATCTCTATTCTATTCTAGATTCACTCAATGTATTCACACATGTGCACATGCTTAGAGCAATATGCATTTTCATCTGGAAACTTCAATGCCACGCTTTGTCCTTGGCTCAGCGACCACCTTGTATAAAATTTAAAGACAAAACATCCCCCTTGCTAGATTTGCATGATTTATAATGTAGTGTATCCAGTTTCAAAATATATTGTTCCTAAAGCTGAACGCACAGACCTTGCTTCCTCCACTTGAATCTGGGAGGCTGAAAGCAGAAGTATATAATCCTCTTGCAAATTAAACTCCTTTATTCAAGCTATTCATCATGTCTCTATTTTTTAAAAAAAAAAAAAATCCCTTTTCAACTGTTGCTTTGCAGTTATGGGAAATAGGAGAGTCATACCAACAGATGAGACAATAGGAAACAACGAAACCAGGGTTTTTTTTAAAAAAAAAAACCGGAGTACATGTCTACCTGCTTAACTTCTACTTTTAACTGTGTTTTTTTTAAAAAAAATAATATTTAAGGTCCACAAAGTTCCCCAGAATAATAAGGCTAAAGGTGGGAGGGGAAGGGGAGGTTTGCTTTATTTAATATCTGTAGGTATTAAAAGCTATAAACCATCATCTGGCTTTCCAATTTCCTGTTTTATATTCCCAGGGCTCTTCAGGATCACACACACAAAAAAAACCCTGCATTGTGGTTTCCTTTTGCCCCAAAACAGCAGGAGACACAGGTTTCCAATGCAGTGAATTCTGTTGAGTAGAAAAAAGTACAAAGCAGATTCTAAGTTCAGCCTGCCAACTACCTAGCCTGTATGACATACAACTTACCCCTCGAGTTCTGAAGCATGCACACATCGTCACCCTTTAGTTGAAACAGGCTCTGTGTCAAGTGCTATGACAGGGATGGGAACATGTAGTGTAGCTCTCCAAACATTGGAAAACCTATGATATCTGACTCCATTTTCATGCTGGCGGAGACTGCTGGGAACGGTAGTTTGATAACTTTTGGTGTATGTCAGATTCTGCACTCCTGCTCGGATGCACTACAAAAGCACATAAGCCATGTGATCTAGATGGAAAGATACAGACATCATGTGGTGGGAGAGTCCGGCGGGCAGGGATGCTATCTCATGACCTGGCACTACAATACGCAACGTACTTTTGTCACTTTTCTGTGATCCTCGCTGCCCCATTGCTGAATGCTAGATGTTTCTTCCTCCTGACAAACAGCTGTTTACACTGGTTTCACCATTCCTTTTTTTAAAAAAATAATGTTTTTTTGCTTATAAAGGTAAAGATGAAGGTTTTCCCCTGTCCAGTTGATTCCAACTTTAGGGAATGGTGCTCATCTCCATTTCCTTGCTGAGGGAGCCAGCATTGTCTGAAGACACTTCTGTGGTCATATGGCCAGCATGACTATAGGTCAAGGCACAAAGAATGCAGTTACCTTCCCAGCTAAGTGATACCTATTTATCTACTTGCATTTGCGTGCTTTCAAACTGATAGGTGGTCAGGAGCTGGAGCAAGGACAGGAGCTCACCCCATCATGAGGCACTTGGGTCTTGAACCCAGGACAAGCCGTTTTTTCCTTATTTTTACTTATATGCTTACCTATAAGAAGACCTTTGTCCATCCACTTATTGGATCACTCCCACTTCATCTGACCCCTTACTATCAAACAGATTGATATCCAATGATACAGATAACAATTAGCTATTGGGGGAATGGAGCATGGTGACTCAAGTGTTTGGAACGCTAGGCAGGAGGTTAGCAAGCCCACGTTGGAGACCCGAGAGATGCCATGGGGCACGCTTGAGCTCTTGTCCTTCACTCCAGCTCCTACCATTGACATGAAAGGAGCCCCCAACTGGGCATCCCCCAGGCGGCAGTGATGTCACTGGCTAATCCTTTCAACCTGGATGCGCCTCGGTGCTTCTGACACAAGTGCAAAAACCTATTGGGGGAAGTAAAAGGAAAGGAGGGGAGAGATGCTTTCAAAGATCCAATATTCTATTACTGTAAGCTTACGATAAAGATAATGTTAATATACATGGTTGGTAATTCTTGTCTGGACTATCTCAGCAGGCTGACACGTTCACACTCAACTTTGGGGGGTATAGCTGAACGAGGTGGTAGTCGTAAGAGAAGTAATTCTTATGGAGGATGTACAAAGCAGTAACCCTTGCCCACTCCGTACAATTCAAATTAACGGTTCCTCTTGTTCATTCATTTTTCATCTCGCATAAACCAATACCTGCTGCCTGCTTGGATAGAATACAGTCATTTTATTTTCTTCATTAAAAGAAAAGAAAGCTTTGTACACAATATTATTTTTAATAAAAAAAAAACCTAGTTTGGCAGGCCAGCTGTTTGAGTGTCTGCCTTAATTTAATCAGAATATCTGTTCCCTCCAACAGCAATTGAGCATGAAAAGCAACTGGAAAGAAATCAAGATATGATCAGGGGAGGAAGGAAAAATATCAAATGATATCCTGTATCAAGGGCGAGGGAAATCTAAAGGAAGCCCAATACAATTGTGCCATTTTCTGGTAAGACCTCAAAAAGGTATGAAGTAACCATCTATTTCTTTCTTTCTTTCTCTCACACCTGAATGGATTCTTTGTGGACATCTTTGGTTTTGTTGCACCTTATGTTTCTTCTCTGTTATGGAAGGATTGTAATTGGAGAAGGATTTTAATTAGAAATTTAATATATTGAATAAACTATGCCAGTCAATACCACAGCATAGCATTTTAGGCTTATATCTGGGTGGTTTACAATGTAAGTATTATTTGCATATTGCCCCCAACGATCTGGGTCCTCATTTTACCGACCTTGGAAGGATGGAAGGTCGGGTCAACCTTGAGCTTGGTCAGGATCAAACTCCTGGCAGTGGGTAGAGTTAGGCTGCAATACTGCATTCTAACCACTGCGCCACCAGGGCTCCAATTGATAGTACTGGTCGATTCGATCCTGCAAGATTGGTGTGGTCCAGGTTCCTTCAATTAAACAATGACCTCTGTTGGGACCCCAGAAGCGTGCCCTCTTTGTAGCAGTGCCCGCTCGCTGGAATGAGATTCTCCCAATATCTAGATGTTCATCCCTTTGCTGTTCACCCAGGCCTTCGGCAATGGAGAGTGAGACCCCTTGTTTCACCATGCTTGCCATCTTTTATCTTGAATAGGTTATTGATTTTATTGCAATTTCGTTGATTGCTATGAACAACCCAGAGTCACTGAGAATTGGGTGGTATACAAATTTAATAAATTATAATTACTGCAAGCAGGACAAGTGTCTCGGTATAACTTTTTATGGTCTTAAAATTTCTCTTAAAGTCTTTTTAAAAAATGAGGACAATCCTGCTGCAGTCAAACAGGCATGGGTGAAATCCACCTAACAATCTAAACTGGGATCCGTTTGACAACTCAGATCGACCCAGTGGTGGGATTCAGCTGGTTCACACCACTTCGGCAGAACCGGTAGCTAATTTTTTGTTGCCCAGGCCCAGAATGGACTTCCGGAAGCAGCATCCACCCAGAGAACCAGTTGTTCACCTATTTGAATCCCACCACTGGATCAACCTCATTGTCCAATTGTCACTTCTACCTTCTTGCCCCATAAAAGCAGCTCACAATAGGGAAAATGTTCATCAAAATAAATACAGTATTAATAAACTGCCAATTAGCATCATAAGATAAACAAATCAGCCGCTATTTGTTTGTGTTTACTCAGGGGTAGGGAATCTCTGTGAAAATAACCTGCTGCATTTCAATATTTTCAAATTATGCATTAGGTAGCAGTCATAAATGCCACTAGTAAAGCAAATATGCGGCTCAGCAGTGTGAATGAATTAATTAGTATTTAATTGCTTTAAAATTTGCTGGAAGTTCTTTTGCTATCATTAATCACTTTTAATGGCTGCTGTAATTATAAGTCATCTTTGTCTCTTTAGGTGGTCGTGGTGGGGACTTGAACTGCAGCGTTTCCCCTTCCCCAAAGTTATAAAGAAAGAAGGCTGTTAACAGCAATTCTAAAACAAAAAAGTATTATTATGTTCCTAGTTAATTGTTGTTGACCCTCTTTGCTTATACTGCCCTATCTGATCATCTTTTGCCAGAGAGGACAAGTGAAATCAAATGCACAATAAAAATTGCAAGATCTAACGGGCCAGGGGGGTCTCACGCCATCACCTCATGTTTTCACAATGATCCTTCTTTAAGGTAATGCACGGAACGGAAAGTTAACTAGATGGACTGGCCCAGTCTTTGTGTCCTCAAGCTCTGAAATTGTACAGAATCATTCGATTACTCCTTTGAGATCTTGCCACTCTTTTAATTCATTGATTTGAAAAAAGAAAAAAAAAACCAGACACCTGTAAACTCCTGTTTTCTCTTGAAGACAGCCTTATCTGAGGTCCGAAGGGCAAGTTGGATGGAAGCCAGCATTGGCACACCAAACTAGTCGTTCAAAGTGTGGGAAGAGAAGATAGAAACGATAACAAGCAGTTGATCTTAAACCCAGCTGGCAAGGAAATTAAGGGAAACTGTACAGTCTGAAAGAAAAATCTGATTACTGAGAATACTTTTCTAAAGCATCTGCCTTTTCCAAATGAGGGAACCTTAAGAGGAACCATCTTGTTGTTGAACAAAACTGTTTCTTCACATTGATCTTTTTTAGCTTGTTAGCACTGGAAAGGTCAGAAGTTCCAGGAAAGCTTTCAAACTTGCACAAATAACATGTTTTACTCCCGGATTTTCCAGGCGTTTGCTCACAACACAGAAAGCAATGTATACTCTTAGTAGGAAGGACCCACAACCACACTAATGGGAGGGCTTCCAAGCTGCTGGAGCTTCAGTACACAGGCTGATCTGTGTTTTTAAACTTTATAAGCCAGCTGTCATGCCAGTTTTCAATCTTTGCCTTTTTATGTCAAACTCTTCTAGATCAATCCTTTGTTCCATCTCCCAACTCAAAGGCCAGAAATTACTTTGAACAACACTTGCTGGGTTGTTTTGACTTCCCTCAGCCTATTCTGCTTGATCTGTCCATGTAATGCCATCTGTTTTGGTTTGGTTTTTATCTCCTCCAGTTTCCTGGATCGGTTGCTTGAAATGCCTACTTCTATACTTCTTCTTACTTATTCTCAGACCCAACTCACCTCCCTTGCACCTAAAAAAAAGTCTAGCACGTCTTACCTATGATCTCATAGCAGTTTAGTCAATAAAAATCCATCTTTTTATAAAATTAGACAAGCGCTTTATAATAAAACCCCGCTACCTTTTCAGTTCAGAAAAAGGAATGCAAAGATAAGGTGGGTGAATAAAATAGTTTTTCAACCTAATCATCAGTGCTAATACATTGATAGAGGAAATCTCTCTTTATGACAGCAAATTCCACCCTCTGGCCCTCTGAAATCCCATTCCTTTGCCAGACCACTAAAAAAGATCAGAATTTGAGAATTTCGAATTTCATGTGGTGTGGCCATTTGAAGGAAAAGATTTAAAACCTCAGGTTTTTCGCTCCTATGGCTACAGAAGGAAACACACAGACATATAAATATACACATACACGCACAAATTGAAATATGTTGGAGAAAGTGTGAAAGCCGTGAAAGCAAAATAAATAGAAGACCAAGTATTTATTCATCAGCGCTTTCAAGTGGGTTTTCTTTAAAAAAGAAAAAGAAAAAGAAAAAAGAAAGAGCTCTTATGTTTTGTACATTTCAGAATAAAAATATTGTAGCATAAGCACATGGCCACCAACTGGAGCTGGGTACCTGCCATGTTCATGTAAAGTATATTCAAATGAAGCTACTGCTCACAGCACCCATTATGTTGCTGTCCTCCATCAATGATGCATGCAGCAGTCTGCATAATTAAATGCCCATTTTAGCTGGAACCATCCTTTCCGGAACAGAGTGGGAGATATTTCAGGATTCAAATGTATAAGAGTATAGGTAGTCCTTGATTTACAGCCTTTTGCTGAGGGACTATTCGAAGTTGCAATGCCATTGAATAAAGTGACTTACGATCGGTTTTCACACTTAACAACTGTTGCAGCATCCCCATGGTCACATGACCAAAATTCGGGTGCTTGGCAACTGGCATGTGTTTATGAAATTTGCACTATCCCAGTGTTGAAAGAAAAATCTTCATCAGGGTCCAGTCCAAGCTGGGAATAAGCAAAATGGAGACTGCTTTAGAAAGAAGGTTGTAGTTTATTGAAGAGGAGAGCCAGACAGAAAGATGGCTCTGGGAAAGCTGATCACACGTAGTAAGGAGCGGTGGGTTTTTATACCTTCTTGGGCTTTTGTTTGGAGTTGTTCCTGTGGCATGAACTTTGACCTGAGTCTGAGTGTGCCTTTCTGGTATTCTGATGGTGGTGGGTTAATCCTATTATGTCCCAAAGGTCATATCCTGCTTCCCTGGAGGTGTGGCTGATGGCTATGTGCTGTGTTGGATTTTTTTGGTGTGAGGGATTGTTGATTCTAGAGATCTTTGTCTTTCTAATCCAAGCTTCCTGGCTCCAATCTTTCTGACAAGATTATCAAGTCTGCATTTCTGCAGACCTGGTTTCTGTTTGGGGCAGAGAGACTTGGGGGGGGGGTCTGCCTTTAAAATCGTTTGGGGAAATATATTCTGCCTTTTTAATATTTCCCAAAATATTTCTTTCTCTGGATTCTTCCCACACCAGGGTCATGTGATCAACATTTTGTAACCTTCCCAGCCGGCTTCTGACAAACAATGTCAACAGGGGAAATTGGATTCCCTTAACCACTGCAGTGGTTTGCTTAACAACTGTGGCAAAAAGTTTGTAAAATAGGGCAAACTCACCACTGCCTCACTTAGCAATGGAAATTTTGGGCTCCATTGTGATCATTAAGTCGAGGATTACCTGTATTATTTTTCCAACAGACAGCACAAAGGATGCTTATTCCCTCACTTCACCACAGCCAACCCACGTTCAAGACCCAAGGGCTGTCATGGGGCAGGGTTGAGCTCTCGTCCTTCCCTCCAGCTCCTGCCACGGACATGAAAGGAGCCCCCAACCGGGCATCCCAAGATTAGTCACCGACTAATCCTTTCAACCCGGAAGCGCCTCGGTGCTTCCGACATGAGTGCAAAAAATAAATAAATCACATTTTTCTCAGTTCCTTAAATATCTACATCAACATCTATGACTGACATAGATGTCAGTCGAGTAGCTGGTCTATGTCCAGAAGCAACTCGAGATGCAACTTCCTGCAGGTCACGTTTTCTCTAATTATCAGGATGTGTTTTTCCTTTCCTTTCCTCTCCTTCCATCATGGGTCTGGATCCTAGCTAGTTGTCAAACTCCTAATCCGTGGGTCATGACTGTGCTGACGAAGATTAGCATGTTGAGAGGTGGGGAAGGAGAGAAAGATGGGAGAACATAGCCTTCTTGATTCCCACCCCGGTCGAGCAGATGAAAAGCCCAAAGGGATAAGTGTTTGACTGCTCCTTCAAGTATTCCTCTGCAGTATTTAAAGACATTTCCATAGCAGGAGTTTATGAATACTAAATGAACACTGGGCCTTGTTCCTTCACCACACCAAAAAGAAAAACTAGAGAGAGGAAATAGGAGGGAGACCAGACAGAACTCTTTTATCTACTATTTCCTTTATGGCTGACACTGCGCATCACACACTGCTCTTACCGGTCTCACTTCAGACCCAGATACTGACCTTCACAAAGTCACAGTGGAAGCTGGGCTCACATCAAGAGAGGATGGAGAGTTGAAGTCAGATGGACCAGGAATGAAAATGTGATTCTAATAATGCTTGGAATATGTATCAACCTCTTTCTCTTTTTATTGGGAACTGATAGGAGAATTTACATCTGATAGCATGGGAAAAACAGCCACGCTGTCCAATAAACAGGAATATCTGACCACTTAGGAACCACTTAATTCTCTTACTATGGGGAGGAATCTGCTGCTTTGCTCCTGTGTCGTGGCAGAAGGGGAATTTCTGCAGCCTCCAAATTTAATGTTGGCAGCCTATGTCTGACTGCACTTCCAAAACTAGCAACGGGTTCACCAAAAATGGTGATAGATGTGAAATCCAAAATTGCAAAAGTGCAAGAAATCCAAGGGGAAAAAAATGGCAAAAGGCAACTCCAGCTGATACAGAACAGGAAACCCCCACGCACTCCAATTACAGAAATTGTCATTCTCCATTAAAAGAAATGAAGTTGAACTTAGCCAACAATGAGTAACTTGCGTTTGCTCAGCACTGTGAAGAAGACACCAAGGATTCAATTAATCCAATAAAAGAGAATATTTGTAGCTCAGGTTCGATATGTGGAGTCCTTGGTGCTCTCTGAGTGTGGTTATTTTCTTGCAAATGGTTCATCATCAAACTGGGTAACCTTCTCAATTTCAGATGCAAGAAACCAGGAACCAGGATAGAGCTCAAAAAGCAGTACAAGTTTATTCCAGGTAACCTATACAAAAGAAACTGAGCTACTAACAATCAAGGCAAATTGGCGCCAGATAAGAGTCAACGGAGACTGGACTTAGGTCTTTTTCAGGGGCATAGGGACTCCAGACAGATGATGCATTTGACCCCACCCTCGGGCTCAGCTTAGTCATCTCCTATAATCAGTACACTGATGATGTTACCTAGTTTGGTAATGAAACCTCTGCAAGAAATCCACCAAGCTCAAAGAGCACCAAGGACCCCACGATTCGGTTCATCATTTTAAAATGGGTCGAGCCTTCCTTTCCTCCATTCGAATTTAGTGCCAACCATCTTTTGTGACTGAGCATTTACAGAAGATCAGCTCCAGATCACACGTTACAGAAATGATGAAAAGTGCCTTAGTTTCTGTATTATTAGGGGTGTGCTTCAAAACATGAGCGGATTTTAACAGAATAACAGAGTTGGAAGGGACCATGGTAGTTTTCTAGCCCAACCCTTGCTCTACCATTTCAGACAACTAGCTGTCCAGTCTCTTCTTAAAAGCCTCCAGTGATGGGGCACCACAGCTTCTGAAGGCAAGCCATTCCACTAGTTAATTGTTCTCACTGTTGGGAAATTTCTCCTTAGTTCTAAGTTGCTTCTCTCCTTGATTAATTTCCACCCATTGTCTCTTGTCTTGCCTTCTGGTGCTTTGGAAAATAGGTTGACCCCCTCTTTTCATGCAGAAGTTCAGCAAATTCACGCCTCAATGCAACCAAGCTAAATGCGTGGCCTACAAAGTTAAGAAACTGAACAATTTTGCCCACTCTTAAATCACTGGCTCATGATGCAGCCTCAGGATGGGTTCCTGCATCCTTTTCATATACCTCCAATAGAGATGGACCCTGAGGTTCATCCATAGCTTTTCATGGCAGATGAAACACCCATCCTGTGTCAAGCAAAAGGGAGTCGCAAGGCTTAATTAATAAGAGTGCACAACAATACTAAAGAGCTTGTTAACTACGACTTAATTTTCCCAATATTGTCATGATTGCCTTAGGAAGCAGAAAGGATCCTTATATTGATAAAAAAACAATTGCACGGAAGTCACGCTGGTGATGTCAATCAAACTTCGTCCCCACCCCCAAGCATTTGCTGATCCGTCAATTAATGCATCATCACAATTTTGCAGGGAAAACTAATCTTCTTTTCAACATCAGAATCCATAATTGCACGTCAACTTTCCCCAATAGGAGTAATTTTATGTAGAAAATTTACAGCATGTCACAAGGTGCCCATTCAGGATTTCACACTGAATCCCTTACACCACTCAGAGCTACATCGTAAAATTCCTCCGTTTTAAATCCTAACTATGCAAATGCGAGCATGCAGACCACCCTTAGCACACAACGTCATCTCTTGTTCCCAAAGCCATTCAGAGTCAGTGGCATCGAATGACCATAACAAATTTTAAATATAACAACTGTCTTACAGATCAGGCAGAATTGTGTAATCAGAAGTTCCTCTGTAGAAACCGGCCCAAATATTTATCTAGAAATGTAATGGCAGCTTTCAGAACGAACGATAACCATACATTTTATTTGCTCCTGAAAAGATGGAAGCCTACAATTTTTTTACAAGGCAACTGATGATGAGGGTGTTTTGCCTCCCTAATTCTTCAGTAGCCCGAAATTTCCATTGCTAAGTGAGACCTCTGCTAAGTGAATTTTGTCCCATTTTACGATGTTTCTTGCCACGGTCATTAAGTGAATTACTGCTGTTGTTAAGTTAGCAACAAGATTGTCATCTGGCTTCCCCATTGACTTTGCTTGTCAGAAGGTCGCAAAAGGGGATCATATAACCCCAGGACACTGTAACCGTCGTAAAAACGAGTCAGTTGCCAAGGGTCTGAACTTTGATCACAGGGGAGTTTTGAGAGTTGTAAGGGTGAAAAAAACAGTCACTTCTTTCAACGTGTTGTGACTTTGAGTGGTCACTAAATGAAATGTTATAAGTCAAGGACTACCTGCACCAAATCAAGATCTCCCCAAAAACCATTACCCAATCCGAAGAAGAAAAAAACACTACTCTAGCAGGAAAAAAAAAAGACTGGTGAGACCCCACAATAATTAATTGGAAAACATCAATTTAGAATTGCCCTCTAAATCCTCATTAAGTTGGGTGCTGAGGCATTGCCCATTAATCCCAAACATTTTGCCGTGAGCCCAAACAAATAACCGCTGTACAATTCTGCAAAAAAACAAAAAAAAAAGCAACAACAACACGGAGAGAATGAAGAAAGGATTCCTTGTTTTTGCTTTCTTTAAAGAAAACAAAATAAAAGACTCATCTGCCCAGAAATATATTAGGCTCGGTTTAAAAGCCTGACAATTTAACAACACGTTCATGGGAAATCGGCTGTTTATTCAAAGCTACAGTTCATGAAAGCAAAAGCAATTTGTGTAATTTATTTATTTATCCCGTCTGAAAGAATTGGGGATCCAAGGAACAGGGGAGTAAAATCACAAAAGCCAAGCCAATGCTTTTCAAAAGCCAGCATGGGAAAACCTAGAGCAGTGGTGGCGAACCTATGGCACGGGTGCCAGAGGTGGCACTCAGAGCCCTCTCTGTGGGCACGCGCGCCGTCGCCCCAGTCCTAGGCCTTCAGCTGGGTTTTATAAAACCTTTTCGCTTTAGGCCTCCGCCGCCGTGTGCAAAAAAAAAAAAAGTTCAATCAGTCAATTTCAACTTCTTGCGGGAAAAAAAAGATCTTGCAAAGTTGGAATTGATTGATTGAACTTTTTAGTCCCACCCTGTCTGCCGTTACCACCGCAGCCACGCCCACCCAATTGGCCACACCCAGCCAATGGGCCACACCCACCCGGCACTCGACGATGCATAAGTGGGTTTTGGGTTGCAGTTTGGGCACTCAAGTCTCTAAAAGGTTCGCCATCACTGGCCTAGAGATCATTTCTGGGTATGGACAGAAAGGTGTGTTAATACACACATGTAGTTCTCAAATCACAACTGTTCATTTAGTGGCCCTCTGAAGTTACAACAGCACTGAAAAGAGAGACTACCATTACCGCATCCCCAGGGTCCCATGATCAAAATTCAAACGCATGGTAATTGACTCATACTTATGACGCTTGGCCATGTCCCGGGGCTCGTGTGATTCCCCTTTTGCAACTTTCTGACAAGCAAAGTCAATGGGGGAGCCAGATTCACTTAACAACCAACTTATCAACCGCACTGATTCACTTAACAACTAGGGCAGGGGTAGGCAACCTTGGCTCTTTTATGACTCGTGGACTTCAACTCCCAGAATTCCTGAGCCAGCATAGCTGGCTCAGGAATTCTGGGAGTTGAAGTCCACGAGTCATAAAAGAGCCAAGGTTGCCTACCTCTGAACTAGGGCAAGAAAGGTTGTAAAAGGGGGCAAGATTCATTTAACAACTGTCTTGCTTATTAGCAATGGAAATTTGGAGCTCAGTTGTGGACATGAATTGAGGACTATCTGTATGTAGTTTTTCCAGTTCCAAATATTTAGGTACAACACATCCGCCCATAGAGCTAAATCAGTGACTAGCGCAGGGGTAGGCAACCTTGGCTTTTTTATGACTCGTGGACTTCAACTCCCAGAATTCCTGAGCCAGCCATGCTGAGGGGAAAGGGAGAGGTTTCCATGCTGAGCCATGCTGGCTCAGGAATTCTGGGAGTTGAAGTCCACGAGTCATAAAAGAGCCAAGGTTGCCTACCCCTGCACTAGTGTGTTTCTGAGCGCAGGACAGATCTACACAGTTGATACATCCTAACACTTGTCATTGCCTCACACCTGGAACATACAACACATCTGCCACTCATCCCTATTACTATTTCCACTGAAAAATCCATTTGTTTCTTCTCCCTCACTGTTTGATAGTGCTTCTTTGAGGCACATGTGCTTTCTCTGGAGGGCTGAGAACAATGAATTTCACTTATTGGTACTACAGATGCTACCACAACAGGGTGAACAATTTGGAGCCTCACCCCCTCCCCCCGAGTTGCGATTTTACGTCCTTAAATTCCCTTTCCTTAAAACTTTCTGCCATTCAGAGATGCAAGAACACGTGCCAAGGGGAATTAGTAGCCCCAAGAAGGCGCGTTTTAAAAAAACGAAGAAAAGATGCAAAATTACGTTTTCCAAACCCAGTTTTGCTTGCATGTGTGATGTGAACCCCTCCCCCCTCAAAAGTGTTAAGTTCACCCTTAACCATCATTCAGAATTCTGGGAAAGAAACGCCTTACTGTTTCTATTAATAGGAAAAATTAAACTTGAGAAGTTGTCCTTTTTTTTTTTTAAATAGGCACTTACTAAAGAAACCAGCTAGATGGGTTTCTGAAATCAACTAAGGTAGGATATTTTCCCAAGGAAATAGAATATGGAAGAGTAACCTGTACCAACTGTGACTGAACGATGCAAATTTGTTTACATTTCCAGAAAGAAAATTGGTGTTAAAACACAAATAAATCACACACAGGCAATTGGAAGCTGCAACTGCAGAGCATTTAATTAATAATAAAACTATGTCGGCTTTCTGTTATGTCTTATTAGTCCTCTTGCAATAGCAGATAAGTGCTTCATAGCCACATCATAAGCATGATGGATATTATGCTCTCCTGGTTGCCATATGCCTCCTGAGCCACAACTTGAGTTTTGAGAACTGCAATCACGAGGCCTCACACATATAAAAGAGGCTTCAATGTAGATCCTGACCTGGTTTGGGCCTTTACATCCTCAAACGAACTGGGTGGCAGCAGCTGCAAGTGGTCCCAACTTTCCCCAACCGTTAACAAACAAAATCTTACATTCCCCCCCCCCCTCCAAGCTGAAGTACTCTTCTAGTTTCTGAGGCTCACCACTTTATTTGATGTGCACCCAAATCAAATAAATCAATTTTTTTTAAAAATGGGGAGCAATGTAGAGTAGTCCCTCCTGGTGCACCCCGGACAATGTGACTTTATCATGGCTAAATAATGTATACATTTTGGCTGCTGGAATCTCACAAGGATCTCCCAGCAAGAAGCAGTAGCAGCATGGATATAAAAAAAACAATGGCTCAGATCCATTAATGTTGCATACTGTTGCACCATACAAAATAAATGTAAAAAATAAACAAATAAACAAACAAGCCACGGTTGGCTCTCCCCCAACATTTATCAAAGCACACAACAGGCAGCTTTGCATGAGATAATTCTACTCTATAATCAGGAGTAAGGCCTGAAACCAGGGTTCCCAACTGTGAGCAAGAATGCTACACCACCCTTTCACACGTTCAGTAAACACGCTAGAATTCTACAAACAGTCCAAAAATTTCCCAATAATGAATACCAGCTTCATTGTTGCCTCCTCTGATAGCACAGAACAGTGTTTCTCAACCTTGACAGCTTGAAGATGCGTGGACTTCAAATCCAGAATTCCCCAGCCAGTTGTGCTGGCTGAGGAATTCTGGGAATTGAAGTCCACACATTTTCAAGTTGCCAAGGTTGAGAAACAGAATAACAGAATAACAGAGTTGGAAGGGACCTTGGAGGTCTTCTAGTCCAACCCCCTGCTCAAGCAGGAGCCCCCTTCCACTTCAGACAAATGGTTGTCCAATCTCTTCTTAAAAACCTCCAGTGATGGAGCGCTCACGATTTCTGGTGGCAAGCTGTTCCACTGATTAATTGTTCTCACTGTTAGGAAGTTTCTTCTTAATTCCAGGTTGCCTCTCTCCTTGATTAGTTTCCATCCATTCTTTCCTGTCCTGCCCTTTCATTAAACTAGACATATCCAATTCCAAATACCCCAAATAAAATAATCCCAAAGCTGAACTACGCATCACTAACAAAGAAGTCCTTCCTGAAAGAAGTTGTCAAGTATGCCAAAGCAAATACTGGTACAGAATATTCTGCACAGCCATCCCCCAATTTATTCCAATTCAAAATACCAATATAGTTGAGTGATCTTTGATAAAGCATATGCTCATGTTATGGGAATCAGTATTTTGCCAAGAATTAAGTACTTCTATGCATTAACTCAACAATTTCAAGGATTTTTAAACATGCAGCTCCACAATTAATACGACTTTACCAATTTTACATCCCATCAATAAATGAATACATGTTAAAATGAAATAATTGTGTTCTTCTAGCTCATTAAGTACTTTCCAATTAACTATATTGGCTCTTCCCAAGATTCTCACAATGCTTTGTGCCGTTCAAAGACAGGCTGCATCCTTCCTTCTCTTCAGTTTTCAAAGGCCAACTATTGATCATAATTTATTGACCCATAGATGGAAAGAAATAGCATCATGATTTAAAAAAAAAACCTAGGGAATTGTCAGGAGCTATAATAACCTTAAACATTGGTTCGCTCTTTTTTACATCTCACCCTAATTTGAAAATTCCAAAATAAGATGGTGCCATTGCTTACCTTTTCATCTCTTCTTCAGCTGACATATCTGATCTATACTCAAGGAACTCATGAAAATGGATTAGACCCAAGTTCATATGACAATAAAGGGTGGTCAAGTTGATAAGCCTGTTCTTTTCCTCTTTGTATATCCCACAATCCCACTGCAACAAGGAGATGCAGACTTACCCAAGGAAATTTTAACTAATCCTACAATTTTAGTACCCAGAATGTCTGCACTGCCTTTCTTTTAAACCCCGTGCTTAAACAATGTCAAATAAACATTTTAAACAAGGAAACTGTGCTCCAGGAATGCTTTTTGAAGTGGTTAAAGACCCTAGCTAGAAAGCGCGAGAATGTGAGTTCAAGTCCTGCTTTAAGCACTGGGCTTGGAATGGGACAAATTGCCACAGCTCACTGCAGCTGACTCAATGTAGCCAACTCACTAGGGGACAACTCACTGCAGTCAACTTACCATGGGACAACTCAATTCAACTTGGGACAATTCATTTGGGGAGGGACAACTCAAGAGAGGGAGAAGTAAAATTGCAGCTAACCCCAGCTTTGAGGACCTGTAACTTAAGAAGGTTCAAACCTAAGGCAAGACAAGGCCCACTGCAATTCGCTTGTCCCTCTCTTGAGTTATCCCATGTTGAATTGTTTCGTGGTGACTTATCACACTGCAAGTGGGCCAGGGTGAGTTATCCTATGGCAAGTTGGCTGGGGTGAGTCAGCCGAGCAAGTTGGCCACTGCAAGTTGTCCTAGACCCACTGAGCTACACACATGTGAACAAGTGCAACGTGGCTTGTTCATCTGAGATGCTGGCTAAACCTGACCTGATTTCCTACCTGAAATACAGGGGGAAAAGAGATACAATTGCCAAATTCAGATCTGTTTTCTTATTCCTGTCACTGCATCACCAGGCTTTTTCCGCAGCACATCATTATTTCCGTTGATTGCAAAATAAAAATGAGAAGACTCACGTCTCCAGGAGTACATTTTCTTCATCTCCTATTAGATGCAATACAATTACAGTGAATACATCAATTCCTGGGGCCCCATCTGTGCCGAAAAGCAGCTATCTTAAGAGAGAGGAAAAAAGCTGGTTTATTAATGGAATTGTATATTCCGGGATTAATCAGCTTGTGTTGGGCCATTTACATTTCTCTATTTCTCTATTCCTTCTATGAATTTAACAGGCTGAAGTAGCTGGAAAATGATATAATTTTATTATTTTTTAAAAAAATCACTCCTGCTAATTGTTCTATAGATCATAGTTAAATTTAACACCCTTTCCTTTCTCTCTCTCTCTCTCTCTCTCTCTCTCTCTCTCTTTCTCTTTTTCCTCAAAGGCTGTTTTGGATTAAGACCTGGTTTATGCCGTAAGTAAGTTGACTCAATCAGCAGTAAATGATGGAACTCTCCTTTGTGGAGGAGAACACAGGTGTGCTGGAAGAAGCATTATCTATTAGATGCATCCCTCATATTTATTTCCCAGAGCTCAAAATGTTGCCCATAGTTGTCCCACCTTTTACTTGCTCCACCCACAACTACACAAACCATTCTGTGAGGTGAGTTAGGCTGAGAGGCAATGGCTTGCCCAAGGTCTCCTAGCTGGCTTCCATTCCTAAAGTGGGACTAGAACACACAGCCTCTTGGTGATTGGTCTAAAGTCATCCAGTCAACTTTCATGCCTAAGGCAGGACTAGAACTCATCATCTCCTGGGGATTGGCCCAAAGTCAGCCAGCCACCTTTCATGCCTAAGGTGGAACTAGAACTTTCAGGCTCCCTGTTTCTAGCTCAGGGGTCTTCAAACTTGGCCCTTTGATGACTTGTGGACCTCAACTCCCAGAATTCCTCAGCCAGCATACCTGGCTGAGGAATTCTGGGAGTGAAGTCCACAACTCATAAAAGGGCCAAGTTTGAAGACCCCTACCTTAACCACTAGACCAAACTGGCTCTGGGCATGAATAATCCTTATTCGTGTCCCTCAATTCGCTTTTAGTTCTTTCATCCCTATTCAGCAAATTAAAATCAGACTACAAGGAGCAGATGGATGAACGGAAGTCTCCAAGTCAAGATCCTAAGGATACTCACAGGCTAGCAAGCCTTTTCAATGATAAAGTACCAGTATCAAGTTGCCATTGTCAAAGATGGCTATTACTGCAACTGCCAAGTCTCTGTGCGTTGAAATGCCATAATACAATATGACTTTTCACTTTAATGGGATTTTTCTAGACTACTTGGTAGGGGGGGGGGCAGAAAAAGCAGGAGGGGGAGTAATTCCATTAACCATACATAAAGGCACCTGTTTATTAGTAGTTTATAACTGTGGCAAAAAAAAAAGAGAAGAAAAACAAATAAAAACACCTCACCACATTTCTCCAACCTAATTACAGCTGACAAATATGAAAATTGAAATCAAAGTTATATTTTCAGCTACAGTGCTCTGTACATTTGTGGTTCACTAGCTTTTCAACTATTTTTTTTTTTTTTTTTGCCAATAGTCTCCACAGTAGATTGAATATTTTTTCCACCTTTATTTGTGCTAGAAGCTTTCGAAGGATTGAATCCAATGTATTTAGCTTAACTCTGGGCTCAGAAGAACTAACTGCTTCTGTTTGCCAGTCACAAAGACCTGAAAGTTGTTTAATAATAATAATAATAATAATAATAATAATAATAATAATAATAATAATAATAATAATAATAATAATAATAATAATAATAATAATAATAATAATGACGATGATGACAATGATGATGATGATGTTGGAAGGGACCTTGGAGGTCATCTAGTCCAACCCCCTGCTCAGGCAGGACTGGGTTGCTTGTAAAGATCCACGTTTAGACCTTTTGTCTACTTTTGCATTCAAATCTTGACCGTAAAAATAAGCTGGTTTGCTACTAAAAATGTCCTTGCTACATTTGCATTCTTCAGGTATCAACACTGTCCATTCATCTTATCGGCTAAAGTGCTACTCGTATGGGTGCTAAAAAAAAAAGTCAATGGGTCATTCGCACCATGACTTTAAAAGAGAGAGAGGTTCCATTTATTTTATTTAGCGTATGGCATTTACAGAGGTCATGCAATCACTGACGTACAAAGCATAAACCATAATAAAATCACTATTCTCCAAAGCGCCTGAAAGCAGGACAAGAAGCAACGGATGGAAACTAACCAAAGAGAGAAGCAACCTAGAACTAAGGAGAAACTTCCTGACCGTTAGAACAATTAACCAGTGGAACAACCTGCCTCCAGAAGTTGTGAATGCTCCAACACTGGAGGTCTTTAAGAAGAGACTGGACAGCCATTTGTCTGAAATGGTATAGGGTTTCCTGCCTGAGCAGGGGGTTGGACTAGATGACCTCCAAAATCCCTTCCAACTTTATTATTATTATATTATTATTGTTGTTGTTGTTGTTGTTGTTATTATACCAGCAATAGCAGTTACAAATTGATACCAATTTTTTTTTTCAAATTCCTCTCCATTATTAGGAATTTAAAATAATTCTTGTCAACACATTTCCTTTCCTTTTCCCTACCCCCATTAACCATACTATTAAAATCAATTCCTTTTTTTTTGTCATCTTGTTCTTGGCTTGCATAGATGTTTAATGGATGTCGAGGGAACTAATGACTGCTGCTAGAAAATTCATTTTAAATTTGCTATTTATAAAGTACTCCATGCTCAGGTGGGAAATTATCACAAAGAACAGGGAAAGAGGACACAAAAGGAGAAAATGATACAACCACGATAAGGCTAATGGGAACTGGCAGCTGTAGGGGAGAGGGAAGAATATCCCACCTCTGGAAGGGTATAAAAATACTCCAGTTTGAAATGGAATTCAGCAGCTAAAAACAATGCAGAAAAAATGTCTGGATTGAATAGCTGGGAAAGAAAGATATGCACACAATGCATGCTCAGTGATACCACTGGATCTTAACTTTGAATACTCCTAAATTTATGATTCACTCCGAAGTAAGGCAGAGATGTCCATTTAGATCCAGTTCCATTTACGCACTGTATGAAGGTCCAATGTAATATACTTGATTTTGCTTTAGCCCTGTATAAACCTAGCCATTATGCTGGGTAAACCATGATTTAGGATTTAATACGAAAGCCTAGCCAACTACCACTTATGCAACAGACCAGGATTCATCAAGCCGTTGCTTAGTAGTATGATGCTGCCCATGCAAGGCATTTTTTCCTTGGGGATTCTGAGCACTTTAAATTTGATTTGATTTCATCACGATCCAGTCAGCAATCACGACAGATGATGAAAGGAATCCCACTATTTTGCCAGCTGGAGAGCCACAAAAAACCTTTGAAAGTTTTGTGGCTGAGACAGCCTTGAGGTTTTGAACAGGGGTGTCCAACCTCAGTAACTTTAAGACTTGCGGACTTCAACTCCCAGAACTGGAGTTGGCTGGGGAAATTGAGTGGAAATCCACAAGTCTTAAAGTAGCCAAGGTCGGACACCCCCGTTTCAGATGTTGCTGGAGAAAAAGGGGGAACCACTGTAAAACTGCACCCATTTCAAAATATATTGCTTCTGTACTGTGAAAGAGAGATGGAAAATGGAAAGCATTGTCGTCTGAACGGTGCTTTTTCAAAAGGCAACTGGGCTATGTTTTTTTTTTTCCCTTGAGGAAGACTTTTCGCTTCTCATCCAAGAAGCTTCTTCAGTTCTGACTGAAGAACTGACGAAGCTTCTTGGATGAGAAGCAAAATGTCTTCTCAAGGAGAAAACATAGTCCAGTTGCCTTTTGGAAAAGCACCTTTGAGACAAGCATGACCCGGATGACTGAGAATCTCCCTAGACACAAAGCATTATAGAATCTGAATTGCAGACCCATATTGCTTTGTTTGACAGCTATCACCTTCCTTCTCCTAGTCTGCAGATCCTCTTGCCAAACCTTCTGCTATTAGAGCTGAATTAACCAGCCATCTTCCCTTGATTGCACAGTGGCTATCAAAACAGACCATTGTTGGCACAAGATTTGATTACGGAATTTCCAAGACTGTAATACAGCCCAATCCCGTACAATTGGACGTGTACGTTCAGCGTTATTTAGAAGCTAATTCCACACCTCGGAAGTTGCTTTGCAGTTTGATTTTTCAATAATAGGCTCCATGCGAAGCCCTTAAGCTCCTGAAAGCAATCTGAAAACTGTTGGGTTTTTTTTTTTTTGCCTTTCCATTTACATAAACACAAGTGGATCAGAAGGAATAATAACAGTTAATGCATTATTTGGGGGCTTTGGAACTGGCTGCTAATGCGATGTCAGTGTTTCAAAGACTTGAAATCGTACAATGGGAAAATGTTGACATGCACGGGAAGCTGCGCTAAAGTAAACAATAAATAATACAATATCTAATGTATGATTCGCTGACACGTCGCTGTGGCTCAATGGAGTCAGCAGACACACAAACAAATCAGGCTCGCAAGCCATGTGGTGCCTAAGCAGACCTCATTACTGGAGATGCAAAGTCATTTCCAGTGGCCTCTACGCCAAACCATACCCAGAATTTCTCTGGGATTGACAGTGATGACATCACAGCTATTGTGGTGCTGTGGAACCAAGAGTCGGTCTGTCACGGATAATTGGGTACGTCAGCTCTTGCGTCTCACAACTCCATGCACTTCCATGCACCGTGCATGAAATGTTTCAGCTGAGATTTGTGTATAAGTGGGGCAAGTGCCTTTCAGTGGGAAATAGATCTTTCAACTTCTCTTGTGTGACCTAAACCATGGGTCCCCGACCACCGGTCCATGGCCAGTACCGGGCCACAGCATGTCAGCAACCAGTCCGCACAAACAAGCAAAGCCCCATCTGCAGGATGAAGGCAGCACACAAAACCATGGTCCGTGGAAAAATCTCTCTCCACGGAACGGGTCCCTGGTGCCCAAAAGGTTGGGGACCTCTGACCTAAACTGTATCATGGATCTACCAGATCTCTCCCTCTGGTCCGTGATGCCATTGCTATCAAACTACCATTCTATCAAACAACTCACACCTCTTTGCGTGCCTGGCTTACCATTTCTCACTCCTGTTTCCACACCTAGTAATCGTTCCCATCTTGTAGTAAGGGGCAAGCATGCTAGGTTTGACAACCCCGGAGGAGATCATAGATTATAGAGCTAATGATCAATGTAATTTATCTCTGAAACAGTAAAAGGCAGTGCAAAACTAGGATATTCAGAGCCTTAGTCCTGGTATTCAATGTGCCTTAGTGACTTGCCCAGGTTTGCACCATGTTTCCATTATTCTATAATACTTTGCACGGGAATTTCAAACGCTGGGAAAAAGAAGAGACCTCTTTGGAGAAGATTCTAGTACTGCTCTAAATATATTGATTCTTTAAATATAAAGAAGAGACCCTGTTGGCCAATGGTGTATGTCCATATATATGTATGCAGAGAGAGAGAGGGAGAGGAAGAAAAGAGGGAAAGGGGGAGGGGGAGGGGAAGGGGAGAAGGAGAGGGAGGAAGAGAAAGAAAGGGAGAGGGAGGGAGAGGAGGAAGAGAGGGAGGAAAAGTGGGAAAAGGAGAGGGAAGAGGGAGGGAGAGAGGGAGGGAGAGGGGGAAACAAGAGACAGACAGAGAGAGAGACAGAGAGACAGAAAGAGAGAGGGGGGGAAGGAAAGAGAAATACATCTCCACTTGCTTTTGCAGTTTGGGGAGTTTGGTATTTTCCCCCCTTTTAAGTATCTCTTTTTAAAAATCCTTAGCGGGGTGGGGGGGATACGTCAGGTTGCTAACATGGACAATAAAATGAAATGGATTTTCAAAGACCAGGGGACTGTCACTCCTGGGGAAAGCCAAGAATGAAGGACTAGCTCAAGTGTGAAACCAGTAATCCGCAACAAGTTGAGGGGAGAGACTGCATGGTCAAAAGGCCAATTAATTTACAAGCGTTCTCAGTGTTGGATACATTATCAGTTAGCAGATCAAAAATCCATGCTAGAACTCCTTGGCAGGAGATCAGACTGGCAAAGCCACCACCTCTGAGGTATTATTAAGAGGAAGAAACAGACTTTGAAAAGTTTTGGGGAACACTGAACTACTTTGCTTGCCCTGTTGTTATATCTCAACTCTTTTAACATGACCCACTGGTTCTATGCAGAAAACGTCATGGGTTCTCTCTTTTTGCCCATTCATAATTAGCCCGATAGGCAAAAATACCCCTAAAATTCACACTTAGACTGGTAGATTAAAAAAGAGAAGAAATGAATGACTTCTCAGGGTGAAGCACTAGTTCTCATCTTTATTTTAGTATAAAGTGCCTGAAGGTTGCGTAGTGTGCATTTGTGTGAGTCTGTGTGAGAGATGGGAGGAGGAGAGAAATATTATATCCTGGTTTACCTTTTATATTCATTACCTGTGCCTCGTAAAGCCCCAAAGAAGTCATCAGGAGACAAGAATTGTTTCACAGAACTTTCTCAGATGAAGCACTTAGCAGACAGGGTGACTGCAGATGGACAGAAGAAGGACTAGGCAAAAAAGATCACTCTTTTTGCTTAAAGAGCAAAAAGAAGACTTGGAAGATTTGACCATGATTCTTCCCAGTTCCAGCACATATCTATTCTGCGGAAACTCAAAAACGGTAGATATCCAACAAATGGAAAGAGGGAAGGAGGGAAAGAGAGAGAAAAGCTTGCCTATTTTTCTCGTTTTAATTGATGCCAATTAAAGATACAACCTAAATTGTAGACATCTTGTCAAGACCTTCTATTTTGGTATATACCATATATACTACGGTAGGAAATTTGATTGATTGATTGGATATCCCGCCTTTATTATTTTTACAACTAAGGTAGAGAATGTATCCAACACACCTTCCTCTTCCTATTTTCTCCATAACAACAACCCTGTGAGGTGGGTGGGGCTGAGAGAGAATGAGGCTGGCCCAAGATCATCTCATTGGCTTTCATGACTAAGGAAACTGCTAATGTTCAATGGACAATGAACCAATTGTTCATTTACTTCAAGAAATGCATGGGGAACATTGTATTATTTTACTTTTTCTGGTTAGCTTGAGCTCAAGATTGCTCTCTGCTTACCAAATGTGTTTATCATCTCTTCTGCTATAAAGGAGAATATTTGTAGCTCAGGGTTGAAATGAGGAATCCTTGGTGGTCTCTGAGCTTGCTCGTTTTCTTGCAGATGATTCATTACTAAGTAACATCATCAGTGCTAGCTAATCATCAGACTAGCACTGATGATGTTACCTAGTTTGGGAATGAAACATCTGCAAGACAACAACCAAGCTCAGAGAGCACCCAGGATTCCTCATTTCAACCCTGAGCTACAAATATTCTCCTTTATAGCAGAAGAGATGATAACACATCTTTATCCTACAACCGTAGGCAAACTACAACTCCTACATTCAGGTTCCAGGTTTTGGGGAATTAGATTAATAGATTTTTCACATCCTGCTTTTTAAAGACAAATCAACACGGGACATGCCAGCCAGTTTGGCCTAGATCAGTGGTGGCGAACCTATGGCACGCGTGCCAGAGGCGGCACTCAGAGCCTTCTCTGTGGGCACATGCGCCATCACCCCAGCCCCACCTCCCCCCATGGCCCCCTCCTCACCATCAGCCCCCTGGAGGAGAGTCGTCCCCGAGCGCGGCCCACACAGAGCAGCGCAGCCAAGGACATGGCAGCCAGGCAGCAGGGACAAGACTCCACCCTCAGGCCCCATTGCGCGCAGTTGATACTGTGGGGTGCGGGCAGAGGTCATGGCTGCCATCGCTCTGCTGGGCGATCTGCGGCGGGCTGTGGAGGCGGTGGGTGGCCCTGCGGGTGGGCAGGGCAGTGGGCAGGGCGGGTTTTTGGGCACTCAGTCTCTAAAAGGTTCGCCATCACTGGCCTAGATCTATCAAGCTGTCATTCCCAGCCCTGAAAAGTAAAAGCTGGAACAAGGATTTAAAAAGAAAGAAAGAAATCAAATGCTAAAGCATCCAAGGGGTGGAGAAGTGGACGAAGGCCAAGCCAGCTGCTTAGAATATTTGGCTCATCAAGCATCAGAAGGGCTAGGAAAGAGTTTTGAAAACACCAGACTGGAACCAAGAAAGGCTGAGATATTAAAGATGTCCAAAAATACACAGAAGGAATGATGTTCAAGAGTGCCTGTTTAGTGGAATATTACATAGCTCATACATCGACTTTGCTTGTTGGAAGCCAGCTGGGAAAGTCAGAGATTGAGATCACGTGACCCTGGGATGGTTGCTAAGCGCCCAGATTTTGATCCTGTGATGCTGCAAAGGTCGTAACTGTGAGGACCCATTGTAAGTCCCTTTTTTTTAAATGCTATTGTAACTTCAGTCATTAAACGAAATGGTTGTAAGTCAAGGGCTACCTGTACATGGTAAGAAGAGTGCCATTTTAAAAGGAATTTACTTTCAGTTCAGAAATTCAGGTGAAAATTTTGCAACTCTAAAGAGGCTGGCTAATTACAGCTTTTCTTCCCTGAATTCCAGATCTTTGAGGGGGGGGGGAAATGGAATCTCGTTACCTTTTTTTTTGAAGAAAAGTCGGTTCAGTGCCCTAAATTCTTCCCCATATTTTTCTTTGGGAAAACTGAGAAATTCAGACAGATTTATGCACCCTTATCTATCAATATATTCCTCTCAATTGGTGTATATAGTTTTGTAAGACACAAAGGAATCTCCGTGGTTTTTCAAACTACTTTCTTCATAGAAAAAAACACACCATCTTATGCTGCCAACATGTCAAAATATCTCTGAATCAGGCCTCTTCAACAAACAATATATATTGTGTGCCTTTTGTAATTGGGATGTCTCAGGCTGAAAGGATCGGTTATTTCTATTATTTATATGGCACTGATAGGTGGCTTGGAGCTGAATAATAATGATTTCATTGAACCAAGTAGTAAATATTGACCCCAATCAAGTCAGGGCTTTTATTATTTTCTTCAAGGGATAATACATCTTGATATTAGCCAAGCAAAGGTCAATATATTTACTTAAATATGCATTAATTGAGACCATCATCCACGCATCGAAAAGCACCCAAGATGGAGCAACTCTCTTTAGCACAATATACCAAACTAAAACTTCTGTAACAATCTGTTACAGAATTGGAACAATCTTTTACAAACAAAAAATTAAAAAATAAAAAAAATTGGCAAGGCTGTGTCATTCAACGCCTTCTCTGCAATGCTGAAAAACACAGAGAAGCTCATTTGTAAACTTCTTCGCTTGTTTAGAAAACAGTCTGTATATTCTTCCAAAGCTTGCTAGACACTGAAAAAACGCTAGTGTAGCAACACAAACGAGAGAGCTACTGAATGAAGCTTAGAAGATCTAAGTCACTACTCACCTTGGTCACGTTGAAAAAGCCTAGAGCAGGGATTCTTAACCTGTGATCCACGGACCCCTGGGTGGCCATGATGTCATCACAGGGGGTCCGCGAAGGCTTGAAAGAAATGTTACGATTTAAATCTTGAATTAAGTCTTGGGGATCTGTGGCCAGGGTCGGTGGCCACAAAGGGTATTTAAAGAGAGTCTGTCGTGAAGAAAAGATTGAGAACCACTGGCCCGAAGGGTTTTTTTAACCAGTTCCACCATGTTTTCTGAGACCCAGTTTGGTGTGGTGGTTAAGACACCAGGCTAGAAACCAGAAAACCATGAGTTCAAGTCCTGCTTTAGGCATGAAACCAGCTAAGAGACTTTGGGCCTGTCACTCCTTCTCAGTCCTTATAAACCAGGTGAAGGCACCAGGGTAGAAACCAGAAGAGTTGTGAGTTTTGGTCCTGTCTTTGGTACCATTGGGAGAGCATGAGTTCTAGTCCTGCTTTAGGCACAAAGCCAGTTGGGTGATCTTGGGCCAGTCACTTTCTCTCAGTCCTAAGGGGAAGGCAACGGCAAACCATTCCTTGACACACACCCCAAAAAAAAACACCCTACAAGGAGTAATCCAGGCAGCTACCAGGAGTATAGACTGACTTAAAGGACTGGCTGACCACCACCATCATCCCAAAATATATTCTGTATACTGCAGAAACTCTATACTGCAGGGTAAAGTTTGCCAATCCAAGCATTAAAGCTACACATGGCCCCCAAGTTGCCATTTTGCAACCACCAGAGTCCTTCCATGGTTTCTCCTTCATGGGATTCTTGGAGACTGCCTGCAGTTTTCTTGGCAAGATTTTCCATAAAGGGTCGGCCATTGTCTCTTTCCTAGGGCTGAGAGAGAGGGACTGGCCCAAGATTACCTCATCTGGGCTTTGTGCCTAAGGTGGGACTAGAATTCCCAGTCTACTGGTTTCTAGCCTGGTGGTTTAACCACTGCACCAAACTGGTTCTCACCACCAATTTATCACTAAACAATTAAGTTGCTTATGTTATTGGGGAAGGCATCCCTATTTCCAGTCATCCCAGTCTTGCCAACTTTGCATCCAACATGGAACCCGGTGTTTCTCCGCCTTGGCATTGTTAAGATGTGTGGACCAACTCCCAGAATTCTCCAGACAACCATTCTCCGGGTTGCACAAGGCCTTCATTCTGTGAATCAGCTTCAGAGAATGCTCTGCAACTGCCACACAAAAAACACACCCTGTTTTCATGCAATTTTCACAGGCTCAGGAGACCGCGCAAGAGCATGACCCTCTCGCACAGCTTCCAAAGGGTCTGGAGGCCATGCCAGACACACAACCCATTCTTGTGAAGACTCCAAAAATCACAGAATGGTATGCTTTCAAGAATTATCATTGTTGGATGTTGGCGAACACTAGTGTGTCACCTTTGACATGCATGTCACAGGTTCACCATCCCAGTTCTAGGAACCAAGCAAGCGACATTCAAATTTTGCTCAAGCATTCATGGCACAAGACCTACAATCTCTCAGCGTATTGAACCTCACAAATTAAAATCACACTTTTGATAGAGAACTGGCACATTTTGTGAGTTTCTTAGTTCACTCAAGTGGCTGAAGCACAGCATCTAGCACGTGCATGACACACGTGCCCACACAAATCAAAATATAATAATAAAAAGAAAGCGATACATATTTTACCTCTAATGGGAACCAACCTCTGACAGTTAAGGTCATTCCTTCACTTTGAAGAACATGAATCTCTCAGTCCTAGAGAAATCTCTTCTTGGCAGAAGAAACAACACGCTGTGTAATTGGACTATCAAAGAATTTTATGACATTGGCTCAGAATGAGAAAGCTAATAGTAAATAAAAACATGGTAAATTTACATCAGCGTTAAAACCTTGCGAGTATCATAAGGGTGTTAATGGCATGCCATTATTCAGAACTAATTCTCTTGTAAATGAGAGTTAACCGTTTAGTCCGTGCTATGATCTTAACTGTGAATGCCTTGACATGGCTCAGAGTTATGCCAGTCCTCTGAAGGGTGGGAAGAGCAGAAGAGGAAGGAGGGGAGAAAAATTATGGAAAACATAACTTGCACCCCTTGCTGTTCTCATTAACTCTGCTTGAGGGACGCTTTAAAAGATAATGACCAAATTGAATTTAGCTAAATTGTCCAGGCACGATAGAAATCACCAATGATAACGCCATTCTTGTATACTTTCCTCCGTGTAAATTTATGCTGGGAGAAGATTGCTAGGAGCAGTAAATAAAGACACTAGGCAAAGGAACAAAAGACTGCAGCCAAACACAACCGATTGGAAAGCATTAAAATTAGGCATCCTTCTAAGAGGCAGTGATAGGGCTGCAGGAAAGAGAAAGCAAAAAAAAAAAACATAGCCCATGGATGGCAGGGCAAGATAAGCAAAATATGTTGCTTTTAGGTCCTATTTTGGTTAGCCATTCCCTTCCTGCATGTAAGGAAGGAGGTGTCTTCCCTGCTGCAGGAACGGTCCCTCTTTTCGGTGCAAAATTGTGGGGGGGGAGGGACAATGCAGGAAATTGCAGTTCCAGTTTAAGAAAGGAGTAAAAGTTGGGGAGGGGGAGAAAGAGAGAGATTGGCAGTGCACTGACTTGGAACGTGGACTGCTTTCTAAGCAAGTCAGCTGGGCAGGTGGAACTAGGCCAGGAGACTGCAAAGTGCAACAAAGACTAAGTGGGCTTAATGGATGTGCTATCCAGGCAGGCTGACCCTCTTTGGGAAAACACCCTGGCAAATTTGCCATGCTACGTTGGGAGATACCAAATGCATTTAAAAAAAAAAAAAAAATCATTCTCCTTCAAAGGATTTCCCCTCCCCAAGAGGTTACGGCATTTAGCTCAGTAATGAGAAGTCTAAATAGTCTCTCTTTTACCCTTCCTTTTACACCACTCCGGTGGTCTGCAGTCTTCCTGGTTTCCTAGTTTTCAACTCCTTAGGAACCCATCTGTTGAGGCTTGCTCGGTTCGGGAGCTAAGGGCAGGAGAAGCAACAGCAAGCTAGGATGCTAATTTCTTCTGACTCCCCCCAATTCACAACTGATTTCAGTTTCGTCATTCACTTCTGAACCAAATGATGGATATTATCATGAGGAGAGAAGGAGAGAAAGAAGATGCCTCTAGAATAGACTCCCATCTCCTTTCCTTTCCACAGCCACTGGAATCATGTTACTCAAGAGTTTCTTCATTGTGTTGGTGTCAGGCTTGGGTTGTTCCTGCTCTAACAACTGGAGACCACATGGGATAGTCCACATGGAGGGGAACTAACGGTGTGGCCTTGAAACTGCATCAGTTAGACCATCTGGTGATAGAACTTCTGTGCAGCGCTTCCCAAGCCTGGTTAAATTACCAAAAAATCAGGTAAAAGAGGTTGTTGTTTTTTTCCCCTTTGGCTAATGACACACGAACCCATTACATCCAACAGGGACATTTAAATCAACTTAAAAATCATATTAAAATATATCTGAAAATCTGCCAAAGGATTCCTGTTGAGACAAAGAGATCAAGATCATTCAGTAATGTTGTTTTTATAATATAGATAGTCCGCAAGTTACAAGCATTCATTGAGCAACTGTTCAAAGTTATGATGGTCCTGAAGGAAGGGACTTATGATTGGTCCTCAAAGACTTTCTGATAAGCAGTTTGGGTGCCATGAAGGAAAAATTTAAGGTCTAAGAAACCTGACGGTGTAGTAACTACATGTTAGAAGTGCAACCCCTACATCTTTGTAAAAATGTAATGATCTGTGAGAATAACCTTGGAGACAGGAGGAGAAACTGCAGCCTAGGCAGTGATCAGACAAGCGATATCTCAGCCCACAGAAAGAAAGAGGGCATGGGAAGCATCTCAAAGGGGACCCTCCTGAGTTTTGGGGAAAGTAGAGATGAGAACAGGGAGACGGACTTTCAGACTTGGAAGATTCTGCTCTTGTAACTTTACAATAAAGATAACGTTAGTACTTCTCATTTTGGTTTCTTGTCTGAAGTACCTCAGAGGGCTAATAGAACAGCAATTATTGAAGAAATAAATATTTCCAGTACCAAACATTAAAAATAAAATAAAGACCTAATTTATCATCAAAAGAAAGGTTGGGAGGACTCTTAAAAATAAGACCAAAAAATGAAAGTCTCTTTTGCAGATGACAAATTGTAGAAGGAAAGCTGTGTTAGTTTAGGGTAACCCAAAACCATAACGCATCTGGTAGACTAACAAATTTTTATTAAAAGGCACTAAATTTCAGGTCTTTCTTTAAAACTTCGTTAGCCTGAAAAGGTGCTACTAGATTCCTCCTCATTTTTACTTTGAGGGGGGGGAAATATTAAAGCACCGTGCAACTTTTAAATGGAACAAGGAATGGTAATGTTTAAACCTCCACTACCATGTCAGCAATCAAGTTTTATTTTTCTTTAAACCCCAGCTAAGCGACACAATTCTCTCTTCCCTGATAGAGCCAGCACTTCCAATAAAGGATGGATATACTTTTTATCAGTGCTTATCCATCCACAAGATCTTCCTCAACTGACTTAAAGCAGAATGTAAGAAAAAGGAATTTGGGCATCGAGAAAAGATTTCCAAAACTAAAACCATTTTTTTATTATTATTTTAAGAACAAACCAAACGATTTGGAAAATAGCCATTTGTTTTTGTAATAGTTCATCACCTGCAAATTGTGCAAAAAACTACTTTACAGTTGCTTTTAAAAAAAAAACTTTGTTGCTATGCAGGATAATTCTAGCGAGTTACAGCTTCATCTGATATTTACCCAGTTTATATACAATCCAGACATCTCATGTCTAGGTACCTGATTCTAAAGCATTTTGTTTTTAAAGAAATGTAGAACCATCACAAGGTATAGACCGTTGAGATGCAAAACAAATCCAGTCTTCACAAGTGAATGAGGTATAAACTCAAAAGTCAATTTCACTGCTTAATAAATAAAATAGCACAAGGGGAAAAGATACAGACCCCTTAGTGCAGCTATAATTTATCAAAAGTGATTGATGTAGCAACAAAAGTTGCTACAGTTACAACTGAATGGTGCCAAGGATGAAGCTTGTTTTCAACAAAACTAAAAGGATTATTTTCAAAGCATATTAAGAGCTGAGATGTCATGCATGGGGTTTAACCACACGTCCATCCTGATCCTTGCCATGCACACAGATTGGCAGTGGCTAACTAGAGGTTCAGAATAATTTTGCCTCCTATTCTTACCTGGAGATTGAACTTCACTCCCTTCTGCTTACAAAGCCAACAAATTAATATTAGATATAACCTTTCCAGAAAATCCAGACTTTCTTTCTTCATTATTGGGATCAATAATGGCAATTTCCTTAGGGTTTTTTTTTAAAGGGGATCTTCCCCACCAAAGGTGCACCTCCAGCTATAATTTTAGCTTTCTAAAAAAATAATAATACAGTAGTAGATTATACCTAGCTAGTTTCTGGCTGGGAAACTCCAAGGCTGTTAATTACATTGGGAAATTAAAATAATATATATTAGCAGAAGGCAACAGCAAGTCACTTCTGGACTCTTGCCAAGAAAACAAAATAAAAATATTCAGGTACCATCCAGAGTTTAGCTCAGCTCAAGAGAAACTTAATTTTTAGAGTGACAGTAAGCCCTAGTAAATTCAGCAAGCTCTAATATGTTAAAAATTACATCATCATTAGTTATAAAATGTCTATACCAGGGGTAGGCAACCTTGACTCTTTTATGACTCGTGGACTTCAACTCCCAGAATTCCTGAGCCAGCATGGCTGGCTCAGGAATTCTGGGAGTTGAAGTCCACGAGTCATAAAAGAGCCAAGGTTGCCTACCCCTGGTCTATACTAACAAGTCTGCTGTGGTGTTTCTGAACCTTGATAACTTAAGACATGTGGACTTCAACTCCCAGAAATCTGGCTGGCTGGGGAATCATGGGAGTTGAAGTCCACAAGTCTTAAAATTGACAGGCTTCAGAAACACTGATCTACTCAAGTCTCTGGAAAGCTCTTGAGTACAGGCAGTCACAATGGAGATAGCTGAGGAATTAAATAGCTAGATAGCTGAGGAGGAGAGCAGGGCTGATTCAGTAGACCCTTGGGGGCTACTTAAGGTCAGATTCCGTAAGGGGGATTGGCACAGCTGGAGCTACAGATGACAACACACTATTTTAATATGAGCATTTCCACGGCTGTAAATCCACTGAAAAAAAGGATGGAAGAAGGAAGAATCACCATTAAAGGAGGCTCATAATGAGTAAAGCACATCAAGTGAGGGGTCCAGGATGCTTATGTGGCACGGAACATGAAATAGTATAGACACCGCATCAGAGCCCAAGAAGAGCAACAGACACCTGATAGGTAAAACAAGACTATTGACTTTGGAATTGCCTCACCATTCTTGACTGCTGGACCCTGGGGAGAAACCTTCTTTCTGCAAAGAAAGTCCATCCATGAAGAAGAAAGGGCTTACGGCACTTCTCTTTCTACTTTCTACTCGCTTTGTAATAAAAACGTAGCTAAGCATTTCAGAGGAGGACTCGAGTTCATGAAAAAAGGAATTTGGCAGCTGGGTGGAAGGATGTCTCTACATGCAAGTCCAGGACTTGAAATACGAAAATGGGAGACAACTTTGATAATCCTCTCTCAACAGCCACTAAAGCTGATAAATCTTAGGTAAGATAGATAGATAGATAGATAACCTTTATTGTCATTTTTTTCTAATGTATCTGTCCTCCAATGTCATAACTCAATGGTTATGGGGCAGCCACCAAAGCTACGGGACCATTAGCATCTGACAAGCCACCCTGGACCACCACTGCAGCACATCTATTGGGAAGCTGGAGCCATCTCCTCACTTCCGGGGGGGTTTGGGGGGGGAGGAGAGCACGCGCCCACAACTCCAGATGGTTGTGCAAGAGCTAATACAAACTGACACATTCACCAGAATGGAAGCAGAAACATATGGGTCCACCACCAGCCGCTGCCCCCCGTAATGCCCAAGACAGCCCAGTCTGGCACATGCCAGTTTCTGCCTTCCACTCCCAGCCTGCCTGGTGCAGAGTTCAAACCCTGCATTTCCTCCAGCTTCGAAGTGAGAGACATCCATGGCTTTTGCCCGTTCTTCTCCTCCTCCTCCTCCGTTTCTCTGCAGCTTCCTCCAAGGAGTAAAGGAAGACTCTTATCAAGTCTATTGACCTCCGTTAGAGGGGTCAGAAATGATCATAAGCAGAGTATTTAATCAAGTTTATAGACAGGCTTCATGCCAACAAAGAAGAAAACACAAAGTCTCTTGGGGGAGAAACATCAAAGTCAAGAAGTCAGGCTACGCAGCCTTATTTAATCAGGACAGACAGATGGACAGCTGTCAATACCCAGTCTTTTTGCCCCCCCCCCCGGCCCACCACCCTCCTTTTAGCATCTGTAGATCAGAACTTTTCAGGCTTTCCTTAAATTTGTAGGACTGCAGTAGAGCAGAGATCTGGGCAGGGGGACGTGCCTGTGTGCACAATAAAATCCGAGTCTTGCGTGGGTGGGTGTGCACGTTCACAAGTATGCGGGGGACAGAGGAGGAAACAGCCAGTGCCCCTGCACAGTAGCAACCCCATCACACCTTGGAGAGGTCACACCTTGGAGAGAAGTCAAAGCCTCGAACAAGGAGGATTTTATTTATTGATTTATTTGTTTTGGGAGACTGTTTGGACTCCCTTCACCCAGCCATTCATTTAAATCCCACTTGCCATCCAAGATAGGAAAGAATTGGATGCTCGTCTACCCCTCCTGGCTTCGGGTCTCTCTGTCTCTCCCCCCCACACACACACACACACTACTTTGGGCAAACCGATCAGTAGGGAAACGTCGATTCCAACCAAGCTTAAGACGGGCCTGATCCCTTCACTCGCCCTTTCCCGCCCCCCCCCAAAAAAAAACAACGCGCACACAACGCTGGGACAGCCTCCCCACCGCCGCCTTTCGCAAAGCCACAATTCGCGGTGTGATTCGCGGGTTATTCTACTGGTGTGGGGGGGGGAGGGATCGGAAGGGGTGGCATGAGCCGAGCATCCTAGAAAAGCCAGACGGCGGGGGGGGGGAAGGCGACCGTCGCCCACACCTCTCCCTCCCCTCTCCCCCCTCTCGCCCCCTCCCCACTCCGCCAGCCGCCCCCCCCCCCCAGCCGCCTCCGCCATCGCCCGCCCTCAACAACTAACTAGCCGAAGTTTCGGCGTCGAAGTTTTCTGCCCCTTTCTCCCCCGCTTCCGACCGCAGGCAGGAGACGCCTCTCCTCCGCACCTTGGCCAACCTCGAGGAGGCATCGGGCGCCTTTGGAACCGATCCGGCAGGGGGGATGGGGCGGGGGGGTGGGAGAAAGTGGGGGTGGGAGGTGTTGATACACACACACACACACAAAAAAAAAAAAACACCACAAAAACACACACATACACCCCGGCTCCGCGCCGCGCCAACACGCCGAGAGGACCTAGCCTCGGGCGCGACCCGTCCCGCCGGCGCTCCGCTCCGCTTGCGCGAATCCCGGAGCAGAAGCCAGAGGATGCCGCGGAGAAACTAGACGGGAGAAAGGCGAGTCCTGCCCGGGCACCCAAGGCAGCCAGGCAGAGCATCCCCGTCCGAGCCAAATAAACAATAAACAATAACAATAATAAATAAATAATAAATAATAATAAATAATAAATAAATAATAAATAAATAATAAATAAATAAATAAATAAATAAATAAATAAATAAATAAATAAATAATAATAATAATAATAATAATAATAATAATAATAATAATAATAATAATAATAATAATAATAATAATAATAATAGGGGGGAGAGACCAGAGAGGAGTGGGGAAAGACGGTGCCACCCCCTCCCCTCCCCACCCCTCACCCACCCCTCACCCCATTTCTCCCCCCGCCCAGTGGCCGGACCCCGGGTACCTTGAAAGAGGAAGACCGACGCCATCCCGGCCAGCGTGGCCCAAAAGAGAAGGTGGTTAATTCTTGCCAGAAGCCAAGACATCCTCGAGCCGGGGGAGAAGCCGGTGGCACGGTGGTGGGCTCGCCTCCCTCGCGGCGGCGGCGGCGGCGGCGGCAGCGGCAGCAGCGATAGAAGCAGCAGAAGCGACGGCGGCGAGCTGGGGGGGGCGGCGGCGGGGGGGGGCTTCCCCGCTCCTTTTTTTTCCCCTGCCGGCTCGCGTGGGCTCTCAAGCTGGCTCGCGTGGGGTGGCCAGGGAGAGAGAGAGGGGGGGGAGGAGCCGGGTGCCCGGGGACCGAGGGAGGGAGGGAGGGAGGGAGGGGGAGGACGCCTCGGGCTTTGCCTGGACTGAAAGGGGAGGGGCCGGGAGGCGCGCGGGGGGGGGCGGCGGCCGTCAGTCAAGAGAGAGAGGTCCCACGCGGGAGTCCCCAGCGCCGGCTTGCTCCGCCGCTACGCGCGCCCGACAGCCAGCCAGCCAGCGCGCGCTGCTCCTCGCCACTCCGCCTCGGTCTCATGGTCCGGCAGCCCGAGGCGCTCCGAGAGACGCGGCGGCGGCGGCGGCGGCGGCCAGCCCTCCGCTGCGGCGCGCGCACTCATTGGTTCGCGGTCGGCGCTTTCAAGAAGCCCCCACCCCACCCCGCGCGCCCCCTCGCCGCCTTCGCCCTCCGGCCCCGAGACGGGGCGGGCGGGCGGGCGGCGCAGCTCCCGGACTGGCGATATTTCCCCCCCACACACACACACTCCCAACTCCGCAGAGCAGCCCGGGCCCTGAGATGAGTGGACGGGGGGGGGGCTTCTGAGCGGGTTTCTCGCTGGGGTCGTTGCTTGGCCGTGGGGGGGGAATGAGAAGGGAGTCCCAGTAAATATATATATATATACTATATATATATATACATAGCTCGGGGTTGAAATGAGGGGGGTCCTTGGGGCTCTCTGAGCTGGGTGGTCGTCTTGCAGACGTTTTGTGAGCCAGCTAGGTAGCAGCATCAGTGCCAGTGGGGGAGTGGGGTTTGCAGGAAGGAGGAGGAGGTGGTGGACTGTGTGGTCCTTGGTGCCTTCTGACTAGATGGCTTTCTTGCAGACGTTTCATGACCCAACTAGATAGCAGTATCAGTGCAAGCAGGGGAGTGGGGTTTGCAGGGAGGAGGAGGAGGACTGTGTGGTCCTTGGTGCCCTCTGATCTGAGTGGCTTTCTTGCAGAGGTTTCATGACCCAAACTAGGTAACACTGTCAGCTGTTGCTATTTTGTCTTGGCTTGAGAGAGATCACACTCTTCCTCACCGGAGCCCCTTTTCTGGTTTCCCTCTATCCCCACAACCCCATGGAACGGTCTAAATCCAGGCTGATAAGTATCTCAAAACAAAAATTGAAATACTAGCGGAATCCCTCCAGCTAACAGTTTTACATTCACTATTTTCCTTTTAAAAATAATAATGTCTATTGATCTCCTTAGAGAACAGCATCAATTTCAGCTGCCAGCTGTTCAGAGAACTATCCTGATCTTTGGATCGGAGGTGATGATTTCTCTTTCATTTCACTGGGTCCAACAATCTGGGTCCTCATTTTTCTGACCTCGGACCGATGGAAAGCTGAGTCAACCTTCAGCTGGTCAGGATCGAACTCCTGACAGAGGGCAGAATTTGCCTGCAATGCTGCATTCTAACCACTGCACCGCCACAGCAATAGAGTAGAACAGAACAGAGTAGCAATAGCACTTAGACTTATATACCGCTTCATAGTGCTTTACCGCCCTCCCTAAGCGGTTTACAGAGTCAGCCTATTGCCCCCAACATCTGGGTCCTCATTTTACCGACCTCGGAAGGATGGAAGGCTGAGTCAACCTTGAGCCAGTCAGGATTGAACTGCTGGCAGTGAGCAGTGAGTTAGCCTGCAGTACTGCATTCTGACCACTGCGCCATCGGGGCAATTGATGCTTTCCAATTCTGGTGTTGGAGAGAAACTCTTGAGAATCCCTCGGACTGCAAGGAGATGCAATCAATCTATCCTAAAAGAAATCAACCCATGACTGTCCTAAAGTTGACGTTCAAATACTTTGGCCACCAAATGAGAAGAGAGGACTCATTGGAAGAGACTCTGATGTTGGTAAAGACAGAAGTCAAAAGAGAAGGGGACAGCAGAGGATGTGATGGTTAGTAAGTGTCATTGACGCAACGGGCATGAGTTTGTGCAGACTCAGGAGACAGTGGAGGACAGGAGCGATTGGCATGCTGTGGTCCATGGGGTCACGAAGAGTTGAACACAACTTAGCGACTATGCAACAACAAAAATAAACCTCAGAGGTTCAAGACACAAGAGTCAAAAGCTCTGTTCTTTCCTTGCTTCCGTTCTAAACCAGAGAAGAGAAGATAAATTATGCTGATGGAAGCTTCCCCATGATTGACGGGTGATTCACGAGCAGAAGAGCAAGAACATATGGGAGCATAACATGGCTTCCTCTTCCTTATACTAAGCGCACTGCCAACTTTGCGAAATATTGCAAGAATTGGGTTGCAAGCACCACACAGGAGCAGGGCGATTGCCTATATTATCTGCAGACTTAAAACCAGCAACATCTAATCAAGTAAACCACACACCTCTTCTTGTTCTTTGCGTTATTCCCGCCATATCGGGCAGTCGGCAGTTTTGCATTTCGCCCACCACTTCGTCGTGTCTGCGGTGCATCTCAAGCGTTGTTTTGGGGTTGAGGCATAATGATGCAACAGTGAAATGTCAGTGGACTTGTTGCAGTGACTGACCCTCCCCTCCTCTCCCCTCCTCCTTTCTCATCCGAGTTTGGGACCAGCAATGGTGGGAGTTCAAGTAAACCAGGCACCAAGGAAGCTAAAATCAGCCAACTTTGCTTTTGCTGTTGTTGTTAGTTGCGAAGTCGTGTCCGACCCATCGCAACCCCATGGACAACGTTCCTCCAGGCCTTCCTGTCCTCTACCATCTTCTGGAGTCCATTTAAGCTCATGCCTACTGCTTCAGGGACTCCATCCAGCCACCTCATTCTCTGTCGTCCCCTTCTTCTATTGCCCTCAATCTTTCCCAGCATTAGGCTCTTCTCCAGTGAGTCCTTCCTTCTCATTAGGTGGCCAAAGTACTTGAGTTTCAACTTCAGGATCTGGCCTTCTAAAGAGCAGTCAGGGTTGATCTCCTCTAGGACTGACCGGTTTGATCGCCTTGCAGTCCAGGGGACTCGCAGGAGTCTTCTCCAGCACCATAGTTCAAAGGCCTCCATTCTTTGGTGCTCAGCCTTTCTTATGGTCCAACTTTCACAGCCATACATTGCAACTGGGAAAACCATGGCCTTGACTGTACGCACTTTTGTTGGCAGGGTGACGTCTCTGCTGTAGGGGATGGCAATCCAAAGGATTGCTAAGGGAATGCAAATGGGTGGAAGGCAGAAGGTAACAGTGGACTGCTTTATTCCAGGCCTTCCTGTCTGTCTGCAACTTTATATAAATGACACCCATCTGGGAGCCTAATTAGAGAGTAAAACGTGCCGCCACTTCCTTTAGAAAGGTTGAGCTCAAAGTTCAGATGCAGTTCACAGCATCCTTAGCAGCTGATCTTACATAAAGAAGCATGGTTTTTTGGGAATGCAATAATGGTTTTCTTCTTGGCTTCAATCCCTTTGGTTGCAGGTGGTGAGAATTTCATTTGCAAATGCTTCCTAAGGGTTTGGTGTTTTTTTTAAAAATATATATATTTTGAGAGACTGCAGAGGATGGAAAAGCTTTAGTGGTTTATAAACTTTGCAGGGCCATCTCGGGAACAAATGGGAATGAAGTCACTCATTTTATTTTGAACAGGACCGAGACCAAACTCTTTATGCTTTTTTTCCCCTCCCATATAAATAAATAATAATGTAAAACAAAAATGTTCTTACTTTATGAATGCTTGAATCCTGTGCCTTATTTTTTTTATAAAAAAAACAATACCCGTTTGTGAATCTGCATTGCCCTCTTTGGCTTCACTTGTTCTCCAGATGATTGTGAGCGCGGTATTGTATGGGCATATTCTCTGTGGAGCTTTGTACCTTTTGAAAAATACTCAGAAATGGTACTTCAACGCTCATATAAACACAGCTTATCTCTGCTAATAAAGCAGATTTTTGGGTTGTTTTTTTTAAGGCTCCTCTTATGAGCCTGAAAATAAGCCGCAGATACTGTACAAATCCTATTTATAAACTGACTTCTTAAAGCAGCCACACCATTTTTTCAGCATCATGTGTTTAACAAATAACAGGGAGATGTTACAGTTGCAAAAGAACATAAATTTGGGGTGGCAGTTTTGGTCGTAAGTCGAGGGGTGCCTGCATAGCACAAGGCTAATTTCCCAGCAATCAAAATCATTCATGCATTATGGGATCATCTCATTCAGCAGGTGATCCCTAATTGTCTCACCTATCTAAGTCAACCAAGAAAGGTGAAAATATTAGCAACCAGGGAAGACAACAAACAGCTGAGCGAGTGTGATTGTTGTCTTCCCATTGCCTTTATTTCTACAGTCTTGAGACCAGAGTCAGTTTGGAAGTTTCCTGTTTCAATTCTTACCTGTTGAACAGTGTGATGAAACAGTGGTTATCCCCATTGTGCCACAGCGTCCTGACCAATGCATCTCCGTTGACTGACATGTGAGGAAGTTAAGTTGCCTTGCTCACACTAGACTGTCGAGCATGCGGAAGGCAAGGCCACATTGCATCAGCCTGTATGGGCCGCCCAAAGAACAGGTCCCCAGAATTGCCTCTGAAAGGTACCAAGGTCCCCAGCCAAAACAGGGTGGGTTTTTGCGCATCTAGGAGGGGGGTGTTCAAGACAGGAACGCATAGGCCCCTCAAGAAGAAGCTCCATCTTGATGTGAAGTTGCAGGGAGTTCCCCTGGCTATGGAGCTGGATACAGGCTCCGCGTTGTCCATTATTTCAATGGACACTTCAATAAGTGTCCATTCAATAAGACAATGTCCAAGTTTCTACCTGAATCAACCATTGCCCCCCCCCCAAAGCATGTATTGATAGTTTTCTTTCCTGCAAAATTCCTGACATCCACTAGGTGGCGTCCAAGCCTGTTCCTTTGGTTGCATTCTATTGATCACCTGGACATTTTGCAATCCAATATGGTAGCCCTAGTATTTGATGGCGCGTTGCCTCTTTATGGAAGGACTCGTGCCACGGATTGTTAACTCACCCCGTGCTTTTTCTAAATGAAGAATGTCATCCGATGGCTAGAACAGCTCTTTTCGGAGCCTTCTGCTCATAAGCTTTGTGGAACATCGGCTTTTCATGTGGAACAGCAGGTGGTGTTCAATGGAATGCCTTGCCAGAAATGTTTATGATCTGTTTTGCTCACACTGGCCGGTGTGTCTTTGCTGATATAAAGGCCCTGATAGGAGAGCTGCATGTAAGAGATAGGAGGAACACCAAAGAGAAGACATTTGGAAATAAATATTGTCATATATACAGTAACCTGCTCATGTGAGTTTGGAGCGTGCACAAAAAAAGAGGTATTATCTAGGAATCCATACAACTATTACATCTCTGCAGAATATAAAGACTTAAGTGCAGAACCATTGTAGAGAACCAAGGAGATGGCCTTGAAGCAAATATTCACAAAGCATGATCTGAACAAAAGAGGACAAGCATTCTTTTATGTCCTGGGAAGAGATGTAATAATTAAGAGATTCAGGTTGGTTCTCCCTGTAGGGAATTAGCAGGCTGAGCCCTGAGGGGAGGGTGAAATTCATCATTAATTTTGAGTTGTTACATTCCCACAAGAAACCCAACTCCTGCCCACCCACAAATTTCATTGACCCTTATCTGGTGCCAGTTTGGCTTGACCGACAATAGATTAGATTCTTGTGTATAGATAGCAAGCAACCCAACTCCTCTTTCTGGTTACTTATGCCTGACATCCCTGATCCACTGGGTTATAAGAGGGAGAGGAAGAAAAGCAAGGTCAGGTTTGCAAGATTCTGTTCCTATCCCTTATCTCAAAATTTATACTTCTGGCCTTCCGGTGGAATGCGTTTCCTGATCTGGTCTGCACCCACAGGACTGACAACCATCCTACTACACCAAGGCATTTACTTTTGAGGCTTTCCTGCTAATTTCTGAGGTTTTGGTAATCCTTGGATCGGCCTGGATCAGGACTTAAAAACGGCCACCAGTTTTTAACTTCTACGTAGCTTCCCCAGAGAAATGCAATATGGTTTTTCATGGGGCAATTGTTTTCTTTTGTTTGACCATGACCAAGTTGGGTATTTTATGACAAGAAAGCTCTGCCCATTAATGCCAATAAATAATTCAGTGATCAAACTCTCACCCAGCAAAAAGTCTCTTTAAGACAGAGGTCCCCAACATTTTGGGCACCAGGAACCGGTTCCATGGAGAAAGGTTTTTCCGCGGACTGGAGAGTGTGTGATTTTGTGTGCTGCCTACATCCCATGGATGGGGCTTTGCTTGTTTGTGCAGACCGGTTGCTGGCATGCCGCGGCCCGGTCCTGGTCCACGGACCAGGGGTTGGGGACCCCTGCTTTAAGAATATTTTATCTGTCTGTCTGTCTGTCTGTCTGTCTATATCTATCTACCTATCTCTATCTATCTATCTATCTATCTATCTATCTATCTATCTATCTATCTATCTATCTATCTATCTATCTATCTACCTACCTACCTACCTACCTACCTACCTACCTATCCACCTACCTACCTACCTACCTACCTATCTATCTATCTATCTATCTATCTTCTATCTATCTACCTACCTACCTACCTACCTACCTATCCACCTACCTACCTACCTACCTATCCACCTACCTACCTACCTACCTATCTATCTATCTATCTATCTATCTTCTATCTATCTATCTATCTATCTATCTATCTATCTATCTATCTATCTATCTATCTATCTACCTACCTACCTATCTACCTATCTATCTATCTATCCATCTCAAAAGCAAGCCGAGCTTCTCCTTTTTCCAGACATGAGGTTTCAACCAAGCAGAAGCAAAAGCTCATCTTCTCTAATTAACAATCAGGCGGGCGGAACCTGGCAAGTGCCTGACACAGAAATCCTCAATCAGAGCAACTGCCTTCCTGGTTGGCAACGAGGCTCCTGGCTGTTCACACCTGGGGAAGATTGCGGCTTCAGTTTCAGCATCACCTGGCCGAGCTCTCAATATGTCAACTCACTGCTTGTGGTAGCAGGTTGGTATTAAAAGCTGCCTGCCTCCAAATCCAAATAAAGGTATGATATGATAAAGAGCTGGCAAATCCAACAGTCTGTTAGCATTTTTCAGCAAGGCAAGTCAATGTTTTAAATCTGTGACCAGAGGCCAAAAAACAGTGTGGGTTACAGAAAAAGATTAGTAATAGTATTCCAATGGCTTTGTATTGGAATAGAATTAGAATTAGAATTAGAATTACAATACAAAATGGAATGGAATGGAATGGAATGGAATGGAATGGAATGGAATGGAATGGAATGGAATAGAATAGAATAGAATAGAATAGAATAGAATAGAATAGAATAGAATAGAATAGAATAGAATAGAATGTGGAGAGTGGAGAGTGGAGAGTGGAGAGTGGAGAGTGGAGTGGAGTGGAGTGGAGTGGAGTGGAGTGGAGTGGAGTGGAGTGGAGTGGAGTGGAGTAGAGTAGAGTAGAGTAGAGTAGAGTAGAGTAGAGTAGAGTAGAGTAGAGTAGAGTAGAGTAGAGTAGAGTAGAGTAGAGTAGAGTAGTAGAATAGCTCAAGTTATGATCACTTGCTCATTACAGTTGTAAGTTAAGTGAAACCATGGTTTGCTATGGGCCAGTTTTGCAAAAAAAAACAGAAGTAAATGCCAGTCTGGGGCAAAACCATTGTAAAATGTTTTGAGCATGGGATACTGCAAATGGCCATAAATTCGAGCGGATCCCCAAGTGCCCAAAACGTCACACGACCAAGGGTATGGGGCTGACCATCAGAACTTCAAATCCAGCTCGGAGGTTCCCCTCAGGGTGGTCCGTCATAACTCTGCCCAGGTGCTAAGCAACCGGTCATAAGTCAAGGACTATCTGTAGAAGCAGATACATCCATATTTACATGGGTGTGGAACTTCAGGACCCTTAATGAACCTAAGAATTAGAAATTATGATACTTGCATGTGTGGGAGATGACCAGGCTGAGCCTGAGGGCTGGGTCAAAAGCATCTGTTCGTTTGGAGTCACTACGCTCCCACAAGAGACCTAAAAGTCCAGCCCTCCCTGAATTCAGTTGACTCTTATCTAGCCCCAATTTGCCTTGACCGTTAGTAGATCAGATGCTTGTGTAGAGGTAGCATGCAATAAAACCCATAGTATTTTTGAACTCTGTCCTGGCTCCCGGTTTCTTGAAGCCGACAGACTTTTCTGTTTCAACTTCTCTTGTGCTAAATATTTCACCGTCTTGCCTCCTTCCTATTTCAAATCATGCTCTTGGTTGTTGTTTTTTTCCTGTAAGCGTAGCTCCCCCCCCCCAAAAAAAAAGGCTTGAAGGGAGCATGCAACCCTCAGGACCCAGATTAACAACCCCTGGGATAAAGAGAAGGAAAAAAGAAAGGAGACGTCCGTCGATATGCAGGAATAGAGGTGTTAAACTAACATGAAATCCAGTTCCAGCTCGAATGCAAATGGAGGAGGGAGGGAAGAGGTTGACGGGCTGTGAAAGAAAGATAGCAATGCTCAGAGAGATGCTTGTACAGCGATGCATAGTGATGCTTTCTCTTTCTTGCACACAGTTGCATACACTGACACCCACTTCCCCTTTCTCACAGTACACAGATGCTACTTTTTTTGTTCTTTTAATTACACCTCCTGCCGATCAGAAAGATAAACCCAAATGGAGCGACGGGGGTGACGTGGAGGAGCCTATAAGTTATTCATAAGCTCAAACTTCAGCTCTTCTTCTGCATTTCCTGCAAGATACCTTCAAAACCTATTATTCATCTGTCACCTCCTAGCAGTGTCCCTCCTCCTTCCCCCCCCCCTCCATTGGGAAGAGAGTAGATAATTGTAGGAAATACATCATCACCAACCAAAGCAACTTTCATAGTTGCCGAGGTCACCTTTGTCCTCTGGGGGGGGGGGAGGACAAAAAGCTACCGACGTTCCAAAAGGCAACTGGACTTTCTTGGTGTTTTTGGTTTTTTCTTTTGAAAATGTTTCACTTCTCATCCAAGAGGGTTCTTCAATTCTAACTGAAGAAGCTTCTTGGATGAGAAGCGAAACATTTTCAAAGGAAAAAAAAAAAACTCAGAAAGTCCAGTTGCTTTTTTTGGAAAGAGCATCTTTTTGGGCAGCCATGACCTGGATGATTGAGAATCTCCATAGGTGAAAGCTATATAAGAGCCATAGGTGTAAGAGCCGTGGTGGGGCAGTGGTTAGAATGCAGTATTGCAGGCTACTTTTGCTGACTGCAGTTTGGCAGTTCGATTCTGACCGGCTCAAGGTGGACTCACTTCCCTCCTTCCGAGTTCAGTAAAATGAGGACCCAGATTGTTGGGGGGGGGGTCAATATGCTGACTCTGTAAACTGCTTAAAGAGGGCTGTAAAGCACTATGAAGCGGTATGTAAGTCTAAGTGCTGTTGCTATCCTTCCTTCCTTCCCATATATGGTGCAATGATCAGAATGCAGTACTGCAGTCTGACTCTGCCCACTGCCAGCAGTTCAATCCTGACCGGCTCAAGGCTGACTCAGCCTTCCATCCTTTCAAGGTTGGTAAAATGAGGGCCCAGATTCTTGGAGGCAATAGGCTGACTCTGTAAACCACTTAGAGAGGGCTGTAAAGCACTGTGAAGTGGTGTATAAGTCTACATGCTGTTGCTATTTCTTCCTTCCTTCCTTCCTTCCTTCCTTCCTTCCTTCCTTCCTTCCTTCCTTCCTTCCTTCCTTCCTTCCTTCCTTCCCATGGTGGCGCAGTAGTCAGAATGCAGTACTGCAGTCTGACTCTGTCCGCTGCCAGCAGTTCGATCCTCATCGGCACAAGGTTGACTCAGCTTTCCATCCTTCCGAGGTCGGCAAAATGAGGACCCAGATTGTTGGGGGCAATATATGCTGACTCTGTAAACCACTTAGAGAGGGCTGTAAAGCACTGTGAAGTGATATATAAGTCTAAGTGCTATATTGCTATCGACATTACTGAAGAAGGAGGATAAAATGCCTAGTGGATTCACGGGAAAGAGGATAGATCCAGAGGAGAAAGAGCCTGAAACTATATCTCTGGCTCCTTAGGCAAAAGTACCAAATGTGACACCTGAGGTTGGATGATAAGTAGGCTGAATTTACCAGAATATGAATCTGGAGGGGTACAGGGTTCCAGCTAAAGATTGAAGCTACCAAAGTGTCTAGTGTACTCATTCATCTGCAAAGGAATATGCATTTTACCTGGCTTTACTTTTTTAATAGACAAATGTATTCTTTGTTTTAATTTATAATTTCTCTCTGGTCCTTCTAATGCTCATCAGTCACTCAGAGAAGGTTACACCACTTAGAATCAATAGAAGATTGAGAAAAAAAATCTTAAAATGGGAAGGACAAAGCTACTGACAAAAAAAGTCTATTAAAAATCAAAAATCAGGAAGAGGCAGCCAATAACATATTTTGGATAGTGTGCTAAAGATAAGACATGGGGAGCATTGTCCAGGAGCATGTTGGTCAAGTCTGGCTAGATGGAGAAATTGTTATTCTGCTGGATGGCCGAGTTTGCCTTGTAAAATCGTACAGCTGATACGATTTTACAACCTATTTTTCTTCACTTATTTCTCTGGATTGACTCAGTGCTTGACAGGGAGTGGAAAAAGTAGATGGTCCAGTTCTATCCAACTTAGTCATCTGAGCTGATCTCCAAATCTCAGTATCTTTCCTGAGACTATTCCTTGCAAAGAGGTTCAGTCAGAGGCTCAAGTCAGGCAGTTTTGTGATAACCTTGCAAAATTTTACAAAAGCATATTGGGAGTAATATTGTCCGGGTTCTGGTTTCAATTGCACACACAGAGTTGCTATGGAAACTGGTGGTATATTCAAGGTCAAGGAGATAACAACAGACAAGGAATGCAAATCAAAACAGAGCCTCTGGAAAAAAAAGAAGAAGTTTGCCTAAGTGGTTCTGCTTTTAACAGAAGCACACGGAAGAATAGTCAAAATCCAGTTCAGGTTCCAAGAGCCAGGTCAGGACCATCAGCCAGTCCAGAGGTCAGATGTTCACAGCCAATGCTACATAAACATCACACAAGAGCTGGAGATCTGATGGTTGGTTCCAAAAAAGAATGATGGCTCAGGGCTCCCTCTTAAATAAGGCTGTAGCCAACTGCCTTTAATCAAGAGATTTACTCCCTTGCCTGGCAAGAAGACTCACAGAATGTCTTTGCTCTACTCTTTGCTCTACTCACCAGGAAGAGGCCTGTTGTTATTATCATCTGGTTGCTCCAACTGCTTGTTGGGTTGCTCCAGAGACTGCTTGTGTTTGATCAGTCTCTGATGACTATTGGTTTTGTGTCTCCTGAAGCTGACATTGTACAGATTCTGCCGGAGCCTCTTCTTCAAAAGTGTCTGAGTCCTGTCTCATGACAGATGTGATCTCTATTCTCTAACATGTTTTCCTGTGAAAATTACAAAATTACAAATATACATATATGCATGTCAACACATTAGTCTTGGGAAACTTACATGAGCCAAGCTAAGGAGTTCCTTAAGCCTGATTTAGTCTGGATGGAGTGAGGTATAATTTGAAAACTGAGTTTGTGATTGTATGGTGATTTTTGAACACACAAAAAATTGGGTAATAGGATTTTGTTTTAAGGCAGGGTAAAATCTGATGAATAGTTGTAGATCCAGATTCATTGTACAGAATGCCAGGACATCGTTCCGAAGGTGTATTAAAGGGTATCAGTGATGGATTCCAGTCGAATATTTACTATGGTCAAAGGCCTTCATAAATTCTAGTTGCTGATTCTTAGGAAAAGTAACAGTGATAAGGTTCAGCCTATAAAAATGAGCAGAACTCATTTCACTTGCCCTTAATTTTTAATAAAGTCACCTTGTAGCCCACCTGTGGTCTTTTCCCCGCAGTGTCTATCCTGATTAATTTGCAGCGTGGCCATTCTCCACCTTGCTGGTTTGCAGTTTTCCAAAAGTGAACACAGTATGTTTATTTCTGTTTATGGAGTGATTACAGCTGAGCACGACAAGCACAGTCTCTTCATGTCTAGAAAGGACGCTAGGTTGCTCAACCTGGCCCTGGAGATGGTTTGTTGGAATGTCTCTCGCCATCTTTAATGTTGGGGGCCCTTGAATCTCCATGGAAGCCCACATGGCCTGTTCTGCAAGAAAGAACCCCAGTTTAATGCAGTGGTGGGATTCAAATATGTGAACAACCGGTTCTCTGTATGGATGCCACTTCCGGAAGTCCATTCTGGGCCTGGGCAACAAAAAATTAGCTACCAGTTCTGCTGAACTGGTGCAAACTGGCTGAATCCCACCACTGGTTTAATACCATGTAAGGAGCTTGAGAGAGAGAGAGCCCCAAGCAATGAGAAACTGCGATGCTGAACTTCTATCATTGTTTCCCATTAAAATTTAACTGATGGTAAATTAAGTGCTCAGGGATTTGTTGATACCTGAAATACTGGAAGGCAAAGTAGAGGGCAGAAGGAAGAAGAATTTCTGTAGCCATCAGCTTCAAGATGAAATTGCCACATCCTGAAGCCCTCAAATCTACTTGGAATACATTCTACAAAGTGATGGAAGTAGCCCTAACAAACAGCTCAAATGATCAAGATGAATCTAAACATTTGCTGTAACTCTTCGTCCAATCTGCTCATTGTTCTATGTCTCATTTGGTGGTGGCCTCCATCTCCAGAAACGTGCTCATGGTTCAAATTGTCAGATGGGTTCTGAGTTAGGAAAGAAAACACTCCTTTCCAACACATTGCTTTATTACATTTATACACCCCCATCTCACTGTCATCTGATGCCGGGCAGCTTACAGCACCATAAAGCAAGAATATCAAAACATTAAAATTAACGGAATTGGGTGAATTAGGAGTGGGATGGACGTGGGATCCTCTTCTTAGTCCACTAGCCACCTTCAGCATGGAAACGAACATTGACACATTAAGGAAACTGTGTGCCAAACCTTCAATTTGGAGAAAATAGCTTACAAAAGGATTGGTACTTGAACAAAAAAAATATATGCATGGAAGTATGGATTAAAAATCTGTCTGGAAATGTCCGTGAATGAACGTATGGTCTTAAAGAGAAGGAAAGAATGAACTATGGAAACAGAATCAACACGAACTGGAAATAAAATGAGACTTGGAAACAAACCTTGGTAGATTCATCCATCTCTTCCACCTGACATGAACCTGTTCTAAGCCTTTCCAATTGCAAATTTTAGGGTCAACTTGGAAGCCCTTTTTGACCTGCACTCAAGTGGAAGGAACCATTGATTCAATTTGGAGAGTTAAATCCTGAGGGTAGCTGCTGTGTTGTTCAAAGCTTTCTCCTTTTCACCCAACCGCCGTGCTTGTAATGTATTTGCTTATGGATTACACAAAAGAAAACAAGCTGGTAAAGAGAGCAAATAAGCACAATATATCCAGTGGGCCGACGTTTGTGTAGATATAGTCAGGAGCTTAGGGACTCTGATTACTGGCAACTTTTCTCATGCTGCATTGCTCGGAAGGAAGACGTGGAAAATATCAGCTCTTCTAACTGCAGGGATAGAAATTACGCGAGTGTGCAGGTGGGGCACATAAAGGGTTTTGTCCCTTAGGCTTCCACAGAACAGAGAGGGTATTTCATCTGCACAGCAAATGCTATTGCCTCATTTCACCCAATATACTCCTTAAAATTGAAATCTGTCCCTAGAGCATGTAGCAAGCCTTGCTTTAACAGAGATAAAGATATAAAGAAGGGAGGGTAGCTCAGAGGCAAAGTGGAATAGGGCTCCTGCCTTTTGAATGCTTGTCCAGAAGAAGATCTGTTTTCCTAAGGATTCTCTAATTTAATCAGAGAATCTAGGAAAAACTGGATAGGTGATAAGTGGGTACACAAATATAATTTAGTTCATTTTTAATCCATGACTTTTCCTTACCTTACCATAGAATCATAGGGCTAGAAGTGTTCTTGGAAGAAGAAGAAGAAGAAGAAGAAGAAGAAGGAGGAGGAGGAGGAGGAGGAGGAGGAGGAGGAGTAGAGGAGGAGGAGGAGGAGGAGGAGGAGGAGGAGAAGGAGGAGGAGGAGGAGGAGGAGGAGGAGGAGGGAGGAGGAGGAGGAGGAGGAGGAGGAGAAGAAGAAGAAGAAGAAGAAGAAGGAAGAAGAAGAAGAAGAAGAAGAAGAAGAAGAAGAAGAAGAAGAAGAAGAAGAAGAAGAAGAAGAAGAAGAAGAAGAAGAAGAAGAAGAAGAAGAAGAAGAAGAAGAAGAAGAAGAAGAAGAAGCTTTTGTTCTGATCAGTTCTACTGAATGTATTGTAAAAGTATTGATTCTTTGCTCAGATTTCCTAACCCTTATTGGTAATTAGGATAAGAGAGATGAACCTAGGCAGAGTTTCTGTTGGAGTTCAGTTCTTCCATTGATCAGCTAACCAACTCTGCATACTAAGTAGATCTTACAAATCCAGATGAACAACAGCAATAACTAAAAGGTTGCAATGTACTTCTGACACTCTAACGGTTAGTTGGAGGACTGGGCATCAAGAACCAAGATTTGTTGGACTAAGATTTAGCTTAACTAAAATAAACCTCCTGGAGGGGAAAACAAATAACAACAACTGGAAATTTGCAAAAAAATCAACACAAAACATTAGGGTGAGTTTGCTGCAAGAGTTTGGCCTCTATGCAGCATTAGGATTTGCATTTCATGGTAAGCTTTGGTACAAAAAACCAGTGAAAATGCCTCCTATTCATTCTAAAAGTGTCTCTTCCCAACATATGAACCAGCCATTGTTGATTAATTTGTCCTCTACAAATGAGTTTAATCTTCATAGAAGCTTTTTATTGAAGGAAGGCTATTACATTTGGGTTGCAAAATCCTAGCCTAACCATAGGTGGCAGAAGAGTTAAGATTATTTTTGTTTCTCTCTGCTGCCATCTAGGGTACATTGGGATTATTGATACCTTACTATTGTACACTATTTATTAATAATAATAAAACCATTCCGATTAATTGTTCCCCTCAGCAACATTTACTTTTACCAACCTCAATACTGTTGATGAATTAAATAAAATTTGTCCGAAATGGTATAGGATTTCCTTCCTCAGCAGAGGGTTGGACTAGATGACCTCCAAGATCCCTTCCAACTTTATTATTATTATTATTATTATTATTATTATTATTATTATTATTATTATTATTATTATTATTATTATTATTATTATTATTATTATTATTATTATTATTATTATTATTATAATAAGCATATACTGAAGCCAAACACTGCCCAATAATTAAAACCACTTTGTCTGTTTTCAATAAGCATTTTCACCCTGTTGACTATTCAGGAATGTTATTTATTCACCATCTAACAGCTCTTTCAGCACCGGACTTTGCTAAAGAGAGGGCGGGCTGGAAGCATTTCTGTTAGTAACTTGTTGCTGGGACATTAAAAACTACTCAGTGGCATTTGAACATGCATTGTCTGTTCCTGGGAATCACGCTGTTTTTAGTACATTGAGAACAGACTTCCTCATTCGGGGTCCTAAAGAAGCAGCTTGAGAATTTTCGTGAGAATTGAGGCCCTGTCTGTATACCGCATGCGGAGGAGAAAACAGTATTAACAAGCCTTTTCTGACAGGCAAGTTCTCTGTGAAGGGACATCCAGTGCTTGTCTGCAATCCTTAAACAAAGAGACCTGGTACATAAAGCCAAAAGCTGGTGGGGTCCTCTGGCAGTGATGGCTTAGTCACTGAGCTATTGTCGGTGACAGTGATCAGTGACAGCTGATCTGTAGTTAACAGCACTTCATTCTTTCCGTTAGAAAAGGAACCAGGCAAATGGGATCAACAACAAGACACACCATGGAAAACTTCCATTTAGAGTTCCAGCCTTGCCCTAATTGTTCTCTTCCTCTTCCCTCCGGTCGTTTGTATTTTCATGGGACACACTTATCCATGATTAACCATGGCCTACTTAACTCAGTTTTCTGGATTCACACACAGCACGCCACATCTGTTAGGCCAGGTCAGGAAATAGAAACCACCAGAAATAATAGAACTTCACTTTACTGATGTGGGCTGTAACAACAGGGTCTTATAAACCTGGCAGTGAATTTCTTTCTTTCTTTCTTTCTTTCTTTCTTTCTTTCTTTCTTTCTTTCTTTCTTTCTTTCTTTCTTTCTTTCTTTCTTTCTTTCTTTCTTTCTTTCTTTCTTTCTTTCTTTCTTTCTTTCTTTCTCTCTCTTTCTTTTTTTCTTTCTTTCTTTCTTTCTTTCTTTCTTTCCTTCCTTCCTTCCTTCCTTCCTTTCTTGCTTTCCTTCCCCAAGGCCACCCAGCTGACTTTCATGGCTAAGGTGAGACTTGAACTCACAGTCTCTCTCTCTCTCTCTCTCCTTCAAAGTGGTTTGTGGGGTCCTTCGTGCTGAGCTTAGTCATTTTCTTGCAGACATTTCATTACCAAACTAAGTAACATCATCAGTGATAGAAGGGAGTGGGTTAATGAAACATCTGCAAGAAAACAACCAAGCTCAGAGAGCACCGAAGAACCCAGAATGAAATATTTTTTAAAAAAATATATATCACTATATGATATTATGAAGACAGTGAATGAATAACAACAGCAGGCAGAAGTTGCAAATTTGAGTAGTACCATCAGAATCATGATACTCCAAGCGGAACCTTCCAACGGCGTGTCCAGCTTCCCATTTGCAGTCAGAGAAGAAACAGAGCAAAGTGGACGCCATCCATTTCAGGAGATCTACTTTGCCCCAGGGTTTGAGGACAGCATAATCCATCTTGCAAAACACCAGAGTGAATCCAGTTCTCCTCAATGAGCAGTTTCATTTCAAGGCAGATTGCTTTAAGGCGTGTTGTGCCCATGTGCAGAGCACCATTGAAGGGTTAGAGAAATGAATGAAACGAAGCAGAGAAGCTGTAACCGTCCAGTAAGTAAATGTTTTACTTCACAGATCTGCTTTGCGGGAGAAATTCCAGTGAACTACACTGGAACTGACTGATCCCATCAAAACTTTTCAATCACTTAGAAAATACCAGTTACTACAATAGATATAATCAAAAGGAAAACATGAAAAGAGGAGCAGTATAGACTATTTCCTTGTAGGGATATCTTTAACAATTGATGTTGACCATTTTCTGTAATATTAATGGTACTGCAGTCACATCATTATTACTCAGTTTGAAATACCTGTGGAGTTTAGCAATTTAGCGATTTTATATACCAACGTAGCTATTTATATTTAGCCATTTTTAACATTATGTACACTTTTATCTAATAGTGTTTCTGTTGGATAGATTTATACATTGCATTCATGGTTGGTTTTGAAATCCTATTTATATTTACAATCTTAATGGTATTGCACTATGCTTTTACATTTGCACTAGAACTTTAAACCTTGGTTATTTTTATAGCACATAGGTTAAGCCATTGGCATAATGTTAGCACGTACTTTTTAATACTGAATATAATTCTTAGCAGTTAGTGGCCAAAATGAAGGGTTGATTGACTTACTTTCAACAGGTAGTAGCAGCAACGTGGATGCAGTGAATGTATGTAAAATTCAGAATTTCATAAGGAAGATGTCAAAAACATAAGAGCTGGATTGGAAATAGGAGTGAGTTCTCTTTATAGAATTGGGACTTTGATTAAATGTGTGAAAGAGAAGAGCTTCAGGCTGCAGTAAAATCAGGCAATGAAGTTCAGGAACTCATATGTACCTTTTAAAGAACAATTTGTGCAAAAGCAGGAGAAAAGGACAGAGAAAGAGGAGGAATGAAACCACACTACAGTATTTGTGTTCGATGCTAACCAGTAGAAGAATACGTACACACTCATGCCAATTTTAACAAAGCATTAACATGAAATCAGTTTACTTAGCAATAAAAATAAATAAATAAACATACAAGGTAGTATATATACACTCCAACTTCCTCAGTCATTCTGTAGGCAACATCCCCAGCAAATAATACTTGTTCAAATATAAATACATGCACACACACGCTCCTATATGAATATAGGCACACTGTATTGGTTGCATAAGGCACAGAGAATAAGAACACTTCCTGTCTTGCATTATTTGGGGTGAAGGATGCTATCATGAAAATGCTCAGCGTCCATTCCATTATCCTTCGGTTAATTTTCAAATCTGGAGTGCAATCATTCAAAAGAGCAGAAAGATCTGCAACGTTTCCACCGCAAAGTTAATATACCAAAGCAAAATATAAAAGCAAAACCCCAAAACAAACTTCTCCCTCCTATCCAAAAGAGACATGGTATCTCAGGTAACCACATCAAATGACCCAATGTTGAGTTTTGGCATCGCATTTAGCCGAAGCCCTCTGTTTCTCCCCCCTAGCCTTTTCCTCTTGATCACCTCCTAAGGTAAGTCAAGAACCCCACACCCCTCCTAAGAGTCCATGGAACAAAAGTGGGGGGGGAAATGATCTTTCCCAATCCGGTTGAACAAGAATGCAAAATAATTTTTTGGCACTGAAAATCAAGATAAACAGTTTGATGAGGCCATCCCAAGCCAAGAAGGGAAAGCATTCTGTTCTTTATCTTTCCCTTCTTTTGAACCTTAAGGACCTAGTGGGACTTCGGCCACTTTGACAAAAGAATCAATCTGCTCAGAAATATATAAACGGACCCAGAATTGAAGACAGAAGAAGTCTGCCAAAAAACCGGGCAATGACAGTTTATTGACTTTTCTGCCGCTGTTTTAATTACAGATTTCAGATGAAGTCAGCAACTGTGAAAGATGTCAGATGCAGGATGTTTGAGATTAATGCCTCTATCCAGGGGGGGTTAATAGCAGTATTTGAAAAATAAACTCCCATTCCTGTGTACTCCTAATATACTTCTCAGCTCCGGGGAAAAGTAAACCATTGTTTGGCCTCAGAACAGTTTAATTCTTAGAATCAGTTCATACATCATGTCAACTCTTAATGCAGTTTTGTTTGCTTTTGCTCAGTCCATGATACGAACCTACCTATACTGGTTTATAAATCTTGGTTTCTAGATTAGAGTGATGTCAAAATCAGGGCACTATGATTTGTCCCAAAAACACGGTTAAAGCAAATCATGGTAATGTAAACCTTGTAAAAAAAATTTTTTACAAATGTAAACCAGGTTAAAAACCAGGAGACTGTGAATTCTAGTCATGCCTTAGGCCTGAAAACTGGCTGGGTGACTTTGGGCCAATCACCAGGAGACTGTGAATTCTAGTCCTGCCTTAGGCATGAAAACTGATTGGGTGACTTTGGGCCAATCACCAGGAGACTGAGAGTTCTAATCATGAAAGCTAGCTGGATGACTTTGGGCTAGTCCAGGGGTAGGCAACCTTGGCTCTTTTATGACTCGTGGACTTCAACTCCCAGAATTCCTGAGCCAGCATAGCCTACCCCTGAGATAGACAATCCATATATTAGTGACATCTCAGATCTCTAAATACTTTCATGGAAATATGAAGTAGAAAAATGAATAAGATGGAACCACCACAAACCTCATAAGCAGACGGAATATCAGTTCTCTAGTACTAGTTTCTGCATTCTACCTATCAGATCTAGCCTCAATTTCGAACGGACAACTTCAGAAGATTCCATGATGGTGCTTTTGAAATCTAAGGGGAGCTCCAGACTCAGGAATTCTGGGAGTTGAAGTCCACGAGTCATAAAAGAGCCAAGGTTGCCTACCCCTGGGCTAGTCATTCTCTCAGCCCAGTCACCACAGGAGGTTAATGTTTTGGGGGAAATAGAAGGAGGAAGGAGTATTGGGCATGTTCATCGTCTTGAGTAATTTACTAAAAAAATAAAGTGGGATAATAAATAAAAAAAACAGAATTCATCCCAGTTTGTCTGCTCATCCCACAACTGTGTTCATGCGCCATATTAAGGCACACATTAAGTGGCTCATTTGGTTATTGATTGAATGTGATGTACCAATTTGTAGACTAGGGCTCACATATTATATGAAACTGGTTTTGTCAGGCTTCTGGAGAACTGGAGTGGGGCAGAGAAACGGGCACACAAAAACTTCTGATTTAGTGTAGAAAGAAGGAGACTACAAAATAATCCCCACGGCTTCGGCATTTTGTATGCCTACTTCATTTATATTACAATCAACGTTCAGATTCAGATTCAGACTCTGAAGCTTCTCCAATCTGGACCAGAGAGACGTTTTCCAATTCAACCCCCATTTTAATAATGGCCAGTTCTTGGGATCAGACTGTTTTCTTTTGATTGTGTGAGAAAGAACTCACTTTTATTAAGACTTTTAATAATAGCTAAACTCCAGTGGCAGAGGCCGTTCTTGTGGTTCGTAAACCACAGCTTGTGTTTTAAGCATTAAATGGGCTTCCAATCAATTACAGCTTATTCAATACATTTTAGTTCAAAGGCATGGCTTCGTATGATGCTCGAATACAATTTATAAGCGTGTTTGTGGCTATAGAAAATCCATCAGTTTTGTATTGGCCCTTCTCTGCTGGAGCATCTACTTGCTTTGAAGAAGTGTGTGGCCTCAAGCCCAGAGAATCTCCACGGATAGCAAGATATTTCTCTGTGTCTTTACTCCTTATAGTAAAGAGCCCTTGAGGAGAGCTGGTGTTTCTCACTGGAATCAACTCATAGATTCCATTCTTACTCATTGGATGTACAGGAAGTCCTTGGTTTATGACCACAATTGAGTCCAACATTTATGTCGCTAAGTGAGACAGTTGTTAAGTGAGCTTTGCCCCATTTTACGACCTTTCATGCCACGGTTCTTAAGTGAATCACCGCAGTGGTTAAGTTCGTAACATGGTTGTTAAGTGAATCTGGCTTTCCCATTGATTTCCCAGGACACTGCAACCATGGTTACATTTAACCATGTTAAATATGAGTCAGTTGCCAAGCATCCATATCTTGATCATGACCGTGGGGCTGCTGCAACTGTCGTAAGTGTGAAAAAATGGTCGTAAATCACTTTTTCCAGTGCCACTGTAATTTCAAACAGTCACTAAATGAATAGTTGGAAGTGGAGGACTACCTTTATTATGGCTTCATCAAGGAAATTAAAGGATGTTTCTGGCCTATCTGAGTCAGCCTTTATTCCTGTTCAGAAAAGAGTTATTTATTAAGGAAATCTGAAATTGACCTATGGGACAAATTGCATTTAAACGAGGCATGCTATATCTTAGGTGACCATTAGATGGCGGCAGAAATACAGATTGTGTCATCTAGTGCAGGAGTGTCAAACTCGCAGGTCACGTGACGTGTCACGATGTATCACGACTTTTCCCCCATTGCCGGCAATGAGGTGGGCGCGGTTTCGCCGTGACGCATCCGGCCTGCGGGCCGGCAGTTTGACACCCCTGATCTAGTGGTTTTTCTGGATGGTTGGGTGGCTTTTTTTGTTTATTTGTTTGTTTTGTTATATAATTGTTATTAAGGCTTTTAAACAAGGAAATAAAAACTAATACAAACTAATATAAAGTAAGGAACGAAAAATAAAAATAAAGAAAAAATAAAGTGCAAGGTAAGAAAAAAGTTGATGAAAAATAGGAGTGCTTTCTGATATATTTCGCACCAGTTATAAGTGAAAATATATTTTAATCTCTCTAAAGCAGGGGTATCAAACTCGCAACGTCACATGATGTGTCGCGATGTATCGTGATTTTTTCCCATTGCCGGCAAAGGGGTGGGCGCGGTTTCGGCATGACGCATCCGGCCCGCGGGCCAGCAGTTTGACACCCCTGCTCTAAAGTAACATATTTCTTTCCTTTCTATAATCTATCCTATCTAATTGTTAAAATCTTTACTCACAAGCTAATTAATTTTTCATTTTTACACAAAATAAATGGGGATAATGTATTTTCTCTAACCAAAAGAAGGCAATTTATCCATTTCGGTCAATTTCACCAACCGTTCCTCCAGTTTTCTGGATTTTTGCAACTCAGATATGGGATATTGAGTGCACGTATATAAACTGCTTTAAGAGAAAGGAAGCAGAGGAGAGGAAGGAAATGCAGAGATAAATGAGAAAAAAAGAAACAATAAAAACAGGTAATGTGATCCACAATATAGGAAATCATTTGGCTAATTTTTAAACACATCATTAAACCTTGACCGCTAGGAATAATATTGATTAGTTTTCCTGCAGCATTAATAGAGCTTCTTTTGTTGAGAAACAGAAGGAAAACACATTATTGGCGATTCAGAATTGTAGATCTGAGATCACATTATCTTCCAATACTGAACAATAATCTTCTATTATGCCCACCTTTACTGAATAGTCTATTATTCTTAATAAGATTCAAAGTTTGCTGTATAATTCATAAACATGTTATAACTTTAAAACAAACTGATCTTTGTTTTACTATATTAAATATATATATATATTTAAAGCCATCATATGATATGCCCATGTCATATGGTTTGGTGGCTCCTCACTCATTTTATATTTAAATTTCCAAGACAATGAATTTGAAAGAATTGTTTATTGAGTTAAACTCACTTTGAGATCATAAGGGACATACTTAATATTAACTAAAACCCATTCTTTTTTTTTCACTGAAGGCAAAGCTCAAATACTTTGGCCACCAAACGAGAAGAGAGGAGGGTCATTGGAAAAGACCCTGATTGGAAAAGATTGAAGGCAAATGTTGGACCTACCACAACTTAAACCTCTAAATAGAAATGATCCTTGGCTCCATTTGTTGAGAAAGGTATAGTTTATTAGAGGTCAAGTGTTGAGAAAGATAGAGGTAGTTTATTAGAAGTCAAGTGCAAAGCCAAAACAGAATCATGCACCAAAATCCCTAAATTCTACTCCCCACCCCGTAACAATCTCTCATTGCCCACCTTAATGTAACCAATCAGATTCCGGCAAGATGTTTTCAGTCTAATCACAGTTTAGTATGCGGCTCCCACCTTCCTCCATCTGGGTGACCTTGAGGCAGAATCTCAAGGAGACACAGAACTTACTTTTGCTTTCCCCAAGCCTTCCCTTTCATTCCTTCTCCTTACAGTTCATGGCAGTCTGTCACCATGTAGCAACAAAGCACAAGCAAGCATAAAGTGGCAGCTGACAGCAAAAGGAGAATGGGGCAGCAGAGGATGAGACGGTTAGATAGTGTCATCGATGCAATGAACAAACTTTGGACAAACACACAAAATTTAGACAAACTCCAGGAGATAGTGGAGGATAGGGGGGCCTGGGTGCTGTGGTCCATGGGGTCGCGAAGAGTCAGGCATGACTTAGCAACTGAACAACAACAAAACTTGCTAATACTGGATATTTCTACTCTTGAAACTAACTAACATTCAACCTCATTATAATCTATAGCCGCTTATAAAAAGAAAAAGAAAAGCACTGCTGATTGGTAACAAATTCCAATACTTTCAGTAATTTAGCAATTTAAGATACCGTGGATTCACCTGAGCCAAAGTTTGACATCAGAATATTTTGTAATTGTATATACCGCCATTTTGTTATATTGGGTAGTTTGAATTCCTTGCACAGTCATTTAAATTGTTTGAAAGCTTGATTGCTAATAAGCTAAAGTATTAATATCCCCTCTCGAAGGCCTTCCCCTCCCCATTGCAATTTGCAAGCTGGGGTTATTTCAAGAATGTAAATTTGTCGTGTAAGGAACCGTTAAAATGATACTTCTGTCTTCGCATTTTGTCCAGACGTGTTTTTCAGCTTTTAATGCAAGAAATACAGTGGAAATACAACTAAAATGGGCCAGATCCTAGTAGAGATCATAAAGGATAATATATCCAAATTTTAATTTCTCGTCAGTGTACCTATTTTAAAGTGCAGGAAAAGTGGAAGTTTGGAAAACTAAGCTGGACCTCTGTTATGCAAAAGAGGTTTGGTGTTTCTCACACCAACACATATAGGAGTATTTCCTTCGATTGCTTTTTTTTTTTTTTTTAATTCCCTAAAAGCTAAATTCAAACTATTTCACCCAGGTCAATTTCAAATGACATATTTCCCAGATTGGAAAGAACATATTAATCACGCTACATAAACAAATAACGGAAGACTCCCAGCCATCTGTGATTTCTGTGAAGCAGAGCAAAAATAAAGCAGAGATTTTTTTTTTCCCTTCTTCCCTTTCAAAAATCTAGGAACTCTTCATAACAGCTCACTCTGTGGCTTCTATAATGGTATGTTCAAAAGAGCTATTTAAATAGGAAGAGGGTGAGGTAGCTTCACAGCCAAAGGCTTAGCCCTCGGTTCTGTGAGGGACCTACGAGGCTTGGTGAGTGAGGGAAACTGAGATAATCACCTCTTTGGCTTACTCATCCTACATATTGTCTTAGCTAGATATTGGATTATCTTCTCAGCTTGGAACAGATATGCTTTTTCTAGCTTTCTCAAAGTGGAATGGAAAACGCTCCTTCTTTAATAATGTTGAAAGAGCCAGGAACAATTGAGCATGTGCGTGGAACTAAGAGACAACATGCACTTGTTGATAATAATAATAATAATAATAATAATAATAATAATAATAATAATAATAATAATAATAATAATAATAATAATAATAATAATAATAATAATAATAATAATAATAATAATAATAATAATAATAATGTTGGAAGGGACCTTGGGGGTCATCTAGTCCAACCCCCTGCTCCAGCAGAAAACCCTATACCATTTCAGACAAATGGTTGTCCAGTCTCTTCTTAAAAAACTCCAGTGTTGGAGCATTCACCGCTTCTGGAGGCAGGTTGTTCCACTGGTTAATTGTTCTCACTGTCAGAAAATTTCTCCTTAGTTCTAGGTTGCTTCTCTCCTTGATTATTTTCCATCCATTGCTTCTTGTCCTGCCTTTAGGTGCTTTAGAGAATAGCTTGACTACCTCTTCTTTGTGGCAACCCCTGAGATATCGGAACACTGCTATCATGTCACCCCTCGTCCTTCTCTTCATTAGACTAGACTTACCCAATTCCAGCAACCGTTCCTTATATGCTTTAGCCTCCAATCCCCTGATCATCTTTGTTGCTCTTCTCTGTACTCTTTCTAGAGTCTCAACATCTTTTTTACATCGTGGTGACCAAAAGTAATAGATTGTTACATCAAGGACATTACACCAGCAACCTTTCCAACCCCTGGTTCACTGCCCATTCTTTCTTGAACTAAACCTTATTTGATTGTCAGGTCCCATGCAAGACTAAAACATATGAAGAACAGTTGCAGGATTTGGGAATGGCCAGTCTAGAGAAAAGAAGGACTAGGGAGGACCTGATAGCAGTATTCCAGTATTTGAGAGGCTGCCACAAAGAGGAAGCAGTCAGCTTATTTTCCAAAGCACCAGAAGGCAGGACAAGAAGCAATGGGTGGAAACTAATCAAAGAGAGAAGCAACCTGGAATTAAGAAGAAACTTCTTAACAGTGAGGACAATTAACCAGTGGAACAGCTTGCCTTCAGACATTGTGGGTGCTTCATCACTCGAGGTTTTTAAGAAGAGCCTGGACCGCCACTTGTCTGAAATGATATAGGGACTCCTGCTTGAGTAGGGGGCTGGACTAGAAGACCTCCAAGGTCCCTTCCAGCTCTATTCTGATTGAAGATGGATGAAATCTCAAGAGTCTTGTCCATCTCATGAGATGCTGCTGAATCTTTAGATGTTATTTTAATTTCGGGTGTTTGTGGTATCAGTGGATTGCCCCATCACTCATGTGCTTAGTTGTCAATCTTAGGTTAAATGTTTCTAGAGAAAGATAGGTAGTACCTAGATAGTAAGTATGCACCTTGTCCCAATAGGGAGCATTAGGAGGCACATAGGGAACTGTTAGTTGAATGGGTGGGCAACCCCTCCACCCTGTAATAAAGGACATGTAAATTCAGGAATACTCATTCAAATTCAGGAATACTCATTCTGCTCACGATAGATTATTGATTTTCATGGGCTTATTTCTTTAGTGTAACGCAAACATGTTAAAAAGCATATCACAATTCCATTCTCAGAGAGCAAATATGAAACTATTTATTTACAAAATTCCAAGGTGGACTATTTACATAGTCAATACATGATGGAGTTGCATGCAGAAAGTCTCTAGGGTTTCCTTGGTATGCCCTCAGAGGGTTCTGTTCTACAACATGCCCCACTTACTGCACTGGGGTACCCCAACTGCATTCCAAAGAGGAGAGCTTTCCCCATTTATGGAAGAGGCTAGCACACCTTAAGGGACTTAGATGGTGGCTTTGCCTAAGCCTTTCAAACGGGGCATCGCCATCTTTGCAAAACCGAATCCCGTCAATGGAAGGCAGAAAGAAAAGAGACCCCCAAAAGGGGGATGGGAAGAAACCAACTTCCTTTTGTCCTTCTTAGCTTTGTTTTGACACAGGAATAGCAAAATTGTCACTGTTGCTTTAACAGAAATCTGAGCTGAAAGCTGAGAATTTCACCTCCTGATGGGAGACAGGTTATCATCACAACTTGCTTCTGAATGCTGAGGGACTGTGTATTTATGTTTCGATCTCTCTCTCTCTCTCTCTCTCTCTCACACACACACACACACACACACACAGGCTTACAGGGAGGAGAGGCAACATTTAACTTATGAAAGACACCTGTTCATAATTATTTTTTATTTATCCAATGACTGGGGCTACCCCAGCAGAGAAAGAGAGAGAGAGAAAATACACTTCCATCCAATTCACTAAAACCTAATCAGTGGCCTTGATGTTGTCAATGAATTCCTCTCTGAATGGCAGCTGATTTTATCTGATGTAGTAACACTTGTAATAGGTAGTAAAGATTGAACCCCTAAAATCATTTTCTAGACTGAGGAACCTCAGGGGCTTATTCTGGAGAACATTCCTGCTAGATGACTCGTTTGCTTAAAGGAAAATGGATGGGTAAAATCTGCTAAATGAAAACACTGTAGAAACAAAAAGACAATAATGCTTCATCTCATTTTCTCATTTGTTTGTAGGTTTGGGCTGGCTTCTTTCCCTGCTTAGCAAATTGAAGAAAGCTACTCCGTCTTCTAGCATCTGTTACTTAAATTTGCTGTGTCCATCTACCCACAGATGGGTCCCTGTGAATTCGGTAGGACTTACTGCCAGGAAAGAGAATCAGGGTTTCCCAATTTTGGTAAATTCCACCCACCTGGATTTCAGCTCCCAGAGTTCCTCTTGGGAAATTCTCAAGTTGGGGTCCATATGCATCTGGAAGGCGACCAAGTTTGGGAGACCCACAGGTAGCAGACATAGTGTGCCAAAATCTGCCTTGCAATTTCTAAAAAAACAAAAACAAAAATCAAAACCTTTTTGAGAAAAGACCTTCAGCTTTTCTTTTCTCTGGGTTGGGGACTTTTGAATTTCTCTTGGGCAGTACTGTTGAGCTGATCTGACCGTTGGAGAACTGCAGCTTCTGCTGATTTTACTCTCTCTTCTCCATCCTTGCAATGAGGTGAAGCTTCTTCCTAGAATCAAAAGTCCACATTTCCCAATCAGAAAATGAGTTTTGGGAAGAGAAGCCTTATGTAGTCTCCCCTCAGAATGAAAGTATGGAAACCAGGGAAACTGCAAACTATGATAATTATAATAATAATAATAATAATAATAATAATAATAATAATAATAATAATAATAATAATAATAATAATAATAATAATAATAATAATAATAATAATAATAATAATAATAATAATAATAATAATAATAATAATAATATAATAATAATAATAATAATGTTGGAAGGGACCTTGGAGGTCATCTAGTCCAACCCCCTGCTCAGGCAGGAAACCCTATACCATTTCAGACAAATGGCTGTCCAGTCTCTTCTTAAAAACTTCCAGTGTTGGAGCATTCACCGCTTCTGGAGGCAGGTTGTTCCACTGGTTAATTGTTCTAACTGTCAGGAAGTTAATTGTTAATTGTTAATTGTTCTAACTATCAGAGTATCTGGTGGGACAAATTTGGGCTACAGAAATTTTGGCAGCTACTAGATTATGAGACAGATGATGGTGGTTAGAACTTTTGTTTGACTTCTATTAGTAGTCATCTAGAGCTTTGCAACCTTGATCTGGGACCCCTAGAGGAAGGATATTTACACCTATTCCCTGATCTCATTGTAGTTAAGTAAGTACTAGTACGCCACTTTTCACCCATCAGAGCTCCATCAATGTTGTCCTTTGACCAACAATGCTTTCCTTAAATCCAATGAGAAATGATAGGGGAAAATGTAAAACAGTTGATTTGGTCAGCCCTAATTAAGACAAGGTAACAGTTCATCTTTTTTATTAACAGTGAGGATCTTCAGGTCCTCCAGATGTTGCTTAACTACAGCCCACAGATTTCTGGCAATGAAATCTGGAAGTAATGAACACAAAACATAGGACACAGAATAATAGAATTGGAAGGGACCTTGGAGGTCTTCTAGTCCAACCCCTTGCTGAAGCAGGAGACCCTATATCATTCTAGATAAATGGCTGTCCAATCTCCTCTTAAAAGCCTCTAATGATGGAGCACCCACAACTTCTGAAGGCAAGCTATTCCATTGGTTGATTGTTCTCACTGCTAGGAAATTTCTCCTTAGTTCTAGGTTGCTTCTCTCCCTTGTTTAGCTTCCAACCATTTTGGTGCTTTAGAAAATAGTTTGACCCCCCCCCCTCTTCTTTGTTGTGGCCCCTCAAATATTGGAACAGTGCTATCATGTCACCCCTAGTCCTTCTTTTCATTAAACTTTACTAGACATACCCAGTTCCTGCAACCATCCTTCGTACGTTTTAACCCCCTAATCATTTTTGTTGCTCTTCTCTGCACTCTTTCCAGAGTCTCAACATCTTTTTTTTTTTCATATTTGTAAAGCCTTGGTACAGAAAACGATGCAGAAATATCTTGCAGGCCACTGGATCCCCATCCTAGCACATTATACAGATGTCTTCCCCACACAAACTTTCAATAAAATCCCCATCTATTGTATCTCATATGTGCAGGCACATGTCATTGTAAAATAGCACTTTGGAACACAGATTGGCTACTTCCCTTGAAAAAAGAACAACAGCGTCCATTTGGTCACCTCTCCGAGAGCAATTCTGCAGTTAGCCCTGGGAAAACTGCAGTGCTTCTTTGAAGGGAGGGAGGACAACAGTGGAAGGCTGCCTTTGCTACTGTTTTATGTCTCGCTCACCTCCCCCCTCCCCCCCCCCGCCCAACCCTTTAGCTATTGATTTCATTGCCTGCCAAGTGATGAAATTTGTTATTGTGGACTGGCAGGTCCAATGGAGATAATTACCACATGACAAGATCTGGAAATGGTACCTGCTTGGGCACCGATGCTTCCCCTCCTTTCCTCCCCCTCCCATCCCTTGTTCCTGAACAGAATTTAGAAAGGCTGCTAAGCTAGCAAGCTGTACTACTTTCCTCCCTTTGTAGCCAGCTCCATCTCGGTCATTTGGGGGGGGGGGGCAAAAGAGATGCACATGAGTTTGCACCATGGCTGGCTGAGGAATTCTGGGAGTTGAAGTCCGCCAGTCATAAAGTTGCCAAGATTGGAGACCCCAGTTTTAGACTGTCTCCTGACCATTTTCTCTGGAGTTAATTTTGGGTATCATCCTGTTCGCCACAACTGTTTTCATTGGACTCAGCCCAGAGGTCTTATTGTTGCTTTGAAAACTGAATAGCCATTGGCCTCTCATTCCCTGGCGTAATTTCTGGAGGACGCTTGGCCAAAACCAACTTTGTCCTGTGCTATTTTGATATGGCAAGCTCAAGCGGGACAAAGCCGAATGTGGCTAGCCAATTTTCATTTCACAATTTCTGTCAAAGCTTAGTGAATTGTTTCCAGCAAATCTGCAGATAACTGATGGCCTACTAAGCAATGTCCAAGTGAGGTTTCTAGAGTAACCAAGCCTTTGTGGGCCTTTTTTGTGTGTGTGTCTCAGATTGTACACCTGGATTGCTGATATCTGTTCTGCACCTCAGAGAGTTGTCTTCTCCCACTCCTCTTCTCTCCACAAATCACCATGTGTTGGGCACATTTCAAGATGTGTTTCAAGGCTAGAGAAAGAGGACGGGTTCAAATGGTTGCTGCTGTCCTTTCCGTAATTACATCAATGTCAGGTAAATAAGACCCGTCTATTTCACCATCTGGTGATGGCCGTGGAATTTTCTTCAGATTATTCCAGTGGAAATATGTAGTCTTTTTCTCTTGTTCAAAACTGAGTCTCAGTTATCAGAACCTTCCTTGATATTGAGTAGAAGCAAGATGTTGGCTCAGAGTTCCACCAGTTTTTGACAAATGAAGCCACAAGGATCCTGAAGACCACTGATGAGTAACCTAATTACTCATCCACCCACCACCTCTTTAACTGACATCCGAATCAGATACAACTCGTAGACAATTCCACAATCGCCTGAGTCCCATCTGTTGCTATTCCATTGAATTGTGATTGGATTTTACTTGGGAAAGGACTATTTCAGTGGTGGTAAATTGTGGTAGATCCTCCCTGGAGATGCTCACCTGGTATCCTTTTTTTGATGCCAACAGAATCCTTTCAGGTTTTCAGTGTTAAAACCTGAACTCATATTCCTGGATATTCCTTTTATACATTTTATTCCTTTAAAACATTTACATGGTTGTCTATCTTATAACCAACTCTGGACGGCTTCCAATCAAAAGTTAAAACAACATACAAAACCATATTAAAAACTTTAAAACTAAACTCTAATACTCTTGATGTCTCTTTCTCAATCTTAGTCTACTCTCACCCACTGATTTTATTTTAAAGCTGGAGCTTCTATGTTGTTTTGTTATCACTGCTATCGCTTCGGCATATGTGATTGCTGTAATCCGCCCAGAAACCAGTATTATTAGATGTTATATAGTAAACAATAAAAGAAGCTATTATATAAATATAAACGCTGTTAATAAGAATAAATATATTCTCCAAGGTCGGCTTGGTATCTAGCCTGAGATGTTTTCAAGGAAGGCAATTTTTGCGAAGAGCTGAGCCAAATGTTTACTAATAATAAGTTTGGGTAGAAATTAATTCAGCTCATGTATCGGATGATTAAAAGTGCGATGCAGGCAAGAGAGCTGATGTTACTTTTCCACAATATCCCCGCCTAGTTGCTTCTTCTTGTAGAACTCTGTATATTGAGCTCAAGCCCTGCAGGGGTTTTATAAGTATCTTAAACTAATAAGCAACCCACCTCCTGATTATTTGTGCTAATATTTAGATTGCCTCTCGTCAAAATGGCTGAAAGGAGGGAGCTGGCTTTTTTGTTGTTGTTGTTGACATTGCCAAAATATATGAATAATGAATATCACAATTCATTTTGTCTCGGTTCCACAGAATGTTCCTAGGGGATGGACCGTACAGCTTTGGACCAAGCAACTCCAATGACATAAATCAAGGATGCCTTGTAATGCTAGTTTTATTTCTTTCCAGTGCCTCTGTTATCTCCCTTAGAGGAGAGAATGTGAGATTGCAGATGGGTTTGTCTAAAACACATACAGGAACATACACACCATATCGCGGCCGATTATGGTCCCCAAGCATTACATTGGCTGTGGTCAAGAAGAATCCATCTGATCAAAAGGAACTTGCCTTGGCAGGAATTGATCTCATATGAACACCCCAGGCACCACTGGTCAGTGGTGACTAGAAACATGTGCCAGCCCTGCCTGAATGGCAGTTTATATAAACTGCTTCCATTTGAACAAATATCCATATAACATAAAGACCAGCTGTTCAGCTGGCAGGAGATGAAGAATGACGGACAAGGTGACTGATAGCTCTTTCAGCCCAGTTTGTGTGGCTGTCCTGCAGAAATCCAGGGAGAAGGCTTAAGATCCCGAGAGCTAAGTGGATGGAAGTTTTAGTTTTGTCTTCTATTGCAGGGGTCCCCAACCCCCAATCCGTGGACCGGCACTGGGCCGCAGCATGCCCGAAACCAGGCCACACAAACAAGCAAAGCCCCATCTGCAGGATGCAGGCAGTACATGAAACCATGCTCCCCTCCGGTCTGCAGAAAAAACTCTCTCCATGGAACCGGTCTCTGGTGCTCAAAAGGTTGGGGACCTCTGTTCTATTGGTATATCTGACTGCATTTCTAAAGCTCCCCACATCTGCTTGGGCACTCTGCTCAGGCGTTCCCAAGTCATCTGTTGGTTGGTGAGCTACATGCATACAAACCTGGATGTTTAAAGAGAGAGAGAGGGAGGGAGGCAGGGAGAGGGGAGGATATATATGTGCCTCTGTTTTGTCCCCAAAGTACATTTCAAAAGGCAGGTGGACTTTCTTGGTTTTTTTTTTTCTTTGAAAACATTTCACTTCTTATCCCAGAAGCTTCTTCAGTTCATTTCTTCTTTGGTTTTCAAAGAAAAAAAAAAGTTTGTTGCTTTTCAAATGGCAACTGGACTCCCTTGGTTTTTCTTTCTTTGGGACAACCTGGATGACTGAGAATCCCCACAGACATTTGTGCCTCTGTTTTGTTTAGTTTTTTTTTTCAATCTTATCTGGGTTTGCCAGGCATGCAATCAAGAACTCACAACAGTGAGAAAGCAGCCAAAGGTGAAGCCTAGAATTGAATCAGGTCTGACTGATGCACAGACCAAAGTTAATGTACAGACTCCAACCAGGATAGTAAGATATAGGCAGGAGCAGATTCCAAAGCACAAATCCAAAGACAGATTACAACTAATACAAGCAATTAAGGAAGACACCAAGGTCAACTGTTAGTGGCAAGACTATAGGCCAGGGGTCTTCAAACCTGGCCCTTTTATGACTTGTGGACTTCAACTCCCAGAATTCCTCAGCCAGCGGGCCAAGTTTGAAGACCCCTGCTATTGGCAGTGCTTTCAGGCTAAGCCATATGCCAGGGGTGGGTAAAACACCTGAGAGGAATGATGTTTGAACAAGGTACCTCTTTGAAATTACTTTGCCAAGCAACATCATCCCCACATAGGGACTCGAAAAAAGTGAAGCTGCCGAATTGCTTTGCTTTGCATAGCTTTGCTATCCTTTCTGGGAAACGGCGGCAGATTCTGTACCCATGCAATTCACACACACACACACACCAAAAGTCCCTATTGGTTATTGGCTGCACCAGAGGAAACTGTGAGGATGATATGATATGCTGCTTCAATGGCACAAGGCACAAAATTGGGGCAAATTGCAGCAGCACTCCCCTAAGCCTTCTACATCTATTTGTTATACTGAGTTCCAGAAAGAAATAATCCCAACATACAACAAGAGTAATAGCAACTACTCTTACAGAGGACAATATATGAATGCTACTGAATGGTATTGCACACTGTCTTAAATCAGAATGATTTGATTTGGGCTTAGCTTGTTGAGGGAAGTCACTAATTTTTATTTCATGAGTTAGTGTGATGCGAAAAAACAAACATTTGTCTCCAGCTCTGGTAGCTCAGAATAGCAGGTTACAAAGTGAGAACCGCTGGGCTCCTATCCATATTTAGCTACTAGCTATTAAATCTTTCAGAAAATATTATAACTGAAACGTGGGATGGAATAAGCCCCTTCTTGATGAAGAAACTTGCTGTTCAGATGAGCAATACATCTTGAGATCTGCAAAAAAAATATCTACATTTCTGGTGGCTCGGGACAGACCCAGACTCTGTCCAAGTCAGATTTGGGACCCATATCTTCCCAATATGCTTTTATTGTATTATGGAAAAAGGTGAAACCAACAGAGGAACCCATAGCCTGCATTGGTGACTTCCCCAACACTCCAAAATAAGGGAAAACGCAAGATAGTCAGGAACACAGGAACATCATGAGGTAAATTAAGCAGTATACAGAACACAGAAAAGAAAAAGGCGGGGAAAAAGGGAAAGTCTCCCTTTATCCTTGCAGCAACCAATTGTAGCTTAGATTGCCTCATGCAATCAACTACAGTAATCAGTTAATCAACTACAACTGTGTGTTCTGGCCTACTGTACATTTTACTGTTCCAGCTACTAAATTCAATAGCCTAACAATGTTCCTGAGCTTCCTTCCAACTTGCAGCTCCTAGATGCCACATTCTTTATCTTCTGATATTGGGGAGAAAGAAGGCATCCATTGGATACCAGGCGGGCTTGGAGAGAGATAGGCCTGGGCATTTAGGAGAATCGTTTGCCTGTATGGTGCTACCTACAGTCTTGAGAGACCAGCCTGCCACCTGATTAAATTTCAAAGTATGCTTTGTGCCCTTTCGATTCCTACTTGTGTTCAGGAAAGGAAATTGCATTGGTCAGAAAACTGTCAAGCTCAATGGGCCAATTAACTGAATCACCATTAAGACAATTTCATATTAGTAATAGGAGAGTGTGAAGCATAACTTCGTGCATTTTGATCATCCGCGTGAATCGGTTTAATACTTTCCTCCCAGAATCACACCATAATTGTTGGTGACATCCTCTGCCATAATGAGGACTAATGAAATAACTGTGCCAATAGGAAAAGGCAGATGGTAACTATGAACGATGAGATTTAGCTTTCTCTGTTTTTTAAAATCACCTCTCCCAACGGTTAGACAGGCCTTAGCATACCTGCACAGCTACCTGGTGCATTGGAGGGCAATTCCCAGTATGCTCATCCAGCATGCTAATTGTGCGTTCCCTGATTGGTTGGAATCATTAGTATGCAAAATAAAGCTTTGATTGTATCATGGAAAAATGTGAAATCAACAGAGCAATCCATAAGCCCCACAAAATCCAATGTCACTAAAAATCTAATAATGGCAACACTGAACATTGGCCAACACCATTTCATGACCTTTGAAAGATTTGACTACAGCTGGTCCTCAATTTACAACTCCATAATTGAGCCCAAAATTTCTGTTGCTAAGAGAGAGTTAAGTGAGTTTTGCCCCCATTTATGACTTTTCTTGCCATGGTCGTGAAGTAAATCACTGCAGTTGTTAAGTTAGTGACATGGTTGTTAAATGAATCCGGCTTCCCCATTGACTTTGCTCATCAGAAAGTCTCAAAAGGAGATCATGTGACCCCAGGATACAGCAACCGTCATAAATATGAGTCAGTTGCCAAGCATCTGAATTTGGATCACATGACCCTGGGGATGTTGCAACGGTCGTAAGTATGAAAAACAGTCATAAGTCACTTTTTTTCAGTGCTGTTGTAACTTTGAATGGTCACTAAACAAACTGTTGTAAGTTGAGGACTACCTGTACTTGGATTTCTTCTGCAATTCCCAGCCCTGTCCAAAGCAACAGGTTTTTTTAATCTATATCTATATCTATATCTATATCTATCTATCTATAGATATATAGATATAGATATAGATATAGATATAGATATAGATATAGATATAGATATAGATATAGATATAGATATAGATAGATAGATAGATGATAGATAGATAGATAGATAGATAGATAGATAGATAGATAGATAGATAGATAGATAGATAGATAGATAGATAGATAGATATAGATCTCAACCCCCATGATATTGCATTGTAGCCTCTTATAGTTCTCCAAAATATTCAGAGATTCTTGCAACCCCTTAACCTTCAAAAATTTCTCATTAGATGAATGACAGTAACATGCACACACAAAGAATAAGAGAATCAGAGAAAAAGTAAAGTGGCAGAAGTTATTTCAGGGTCCCTAAGTGCCTTTTTCCTCTAAATAATTAAAAAAAAGAGAGAAAGAAATTAAATGCAAAGGTTCTCTATTTAAACACGTACGGAGCCTGTGAATAATGGGGATCATAAAGACGTATGAAGAACTATAAAAATGAAAGTCTCCTTTGTAAATGCTAATATTGATTATTCTCCAAGTGCTCGTATATCCAAAAACTACACAATGTCTTCATTTGACTTAGTTCATATTTAAGTTTAATATGGATATTTGGCAACATGGTATAGTTGATTAGTAATTGCATTAGCATTTGAAGTCTGATACGTTTCATATTTAACTATTCTTTAGAGCAGAGAATTCTCCACTGCAGCAACTTTGAGAACTATGGACTTCAAGTCCCAGAGTTCCCCAGCCATCATGCAGGCTACGGAATTCTGGAAGTCCATACATCTTAAAGGTGCCAAGTTTGAAAAATGCTGCTCTAGACATTTGATATTTGATAGCTAATATACAACAGCATTACATTTTCAGTGAAATTCGATCATGACAATACAGACCTTTAAAGATTTTATAAGGCTGCATTTTAAAGTTGTTTCACAGTAGACAGCTCAGATAGGCTGACTGTTCAACAAAGGCTTAAACTAGAGCAGAAAGCTCTTTTAAATTCTTTTTTTGGCAAATAAGATGCGATAGCTACATCCTAATTTTTTTTCTGCAGTTCACTGATTCTCCACATTCTGAATTTCACCGATAAACAAGGCAGATGGACATACCGTAGATCAATGGTTTCTTAACCGTGGCAACTTGGAAGATGGGTGGATTTCAACTCGCAGCTGTGCTGGCTGGGGAATTCTGGGAGTTGAAGTCCACCCATCTTCAAGTTGCCAAGGTTGAGAAGCATTGCTGTAGAAGAAGTAAACAGCTCCCACAACTCCGTTGAAGGCCTACGTGAGTTCACAGCATTCAGCCACCGAAGAAAGTCCTTGCTGCAGTTGCTGCTTGATTTATTGTAGTGGGATACAGGGATTTATAACCTCTAGAAAGTATTCTTTCGGAGTAAAAAAACCTGCCACAAGATATAACGGAAATTTGGCTACCATATACCATCCCAAGGCTGTTTAGCTCTCAAAATGGGTAATTAAAGCATTAATCTCCTTTCGGAGCAGATCAAGAAAGTAGATAGCTGAAATTAAATGAGAAGTGTGACGAACAAAGATGCTGAATTGGCAGGAATGGGTATTCAGGGGAAGTACAACGTATTTAGAGTTGCCAACCTTTTCCTTGTACTTCTGCCTTTGAGAATTGCCTGAAGGGTGGACATTTGCAAGCAATCAATTTTGCTTACAACGTGAAAATCATCTTCGGCTAATGTCTGTATATGAAGCTGCTAATAACAAGGAAAGAGAATGTATTCCTTGTCAGTTGGCAATCTTAATGGCATTTTATCATCCCATCCATTTCTGATGTTTTTCTGATGAAAGCTAATGCTTTTATAGGACTGCAAAATCCAAACAGCCACTAGAGGGCAACAACGAATTGGAGAAATGCTAATTCTTACCTACCCTCTAGTGGTCATCCAAATTTCTGCAATGCAGTATTTTGTTGTAAGCTCTCTTTTCTGAAACCTAAATTCACTTGTGCATTCCGCAGCAGAACACCACAGTATTCTATCAGCAATTGAAGCAACTACTTGCCAATGTTCTGAAGAGCAAATATAGCTGATCCTGAACGAGGATAAAGTATCTTTGGCTGCTTCCAGCCAGTTTTTAAACTTGATTGACAGGAAATCTGAAAAGCAAAAGAATCTGAGTCGGGCTAATATATTTTGCAAGCATCTTTTTCCCCTCTAAAAAAAACACACACACACACAAAAAAACCACCGTGAAAGCCAAGATGTCTACTGTAATGGAATGTGAGGGTGACCTCACACTGATGAGCTACTTCTACTTTATGGTAAAGCTACATTAACCGAAGCTTCCAAGTCTCACGATACAAACTTCCTGCCATCACTTTTCACCACTAGGGCAGGTCCTTCCTAAGCTTCTCCCTCTGGCCATTAAGTCACTGGGGGCTCCTCCCTCTCTTCTCTGATTGTTTCCTAGGCAGTGTCTCTTCCCCACATCTCCCAAAGTCAATCGGTATGTTCCATTACATCCACCCACACTGTCCATTTTCCTGAGAAAACTCCTGCTTTTCTCTTAGGCCCGGTTGACAAGGAACCTAACACAGAACACCCAATCTGTGTGGACAAGCTATATTAATGGCAGCTGTCTTTGCTTTCCTATCACTGCTGCAACACTACAGTAATGCATGCAGATGTCTCTGGGAATAGAACTTCTGCTTAGGAACTTTCCAGCCTCTTTTTGACCCATCTTTTCCACCTTATCCATTCCCTTTTCATTGCTGAAGCTACAAATAGAGAACACCAGGCCATAGCTAAGATGAGGGAATGAGCTCCTGCGTGACCTAATGAGGTCAATTGGCATACGTACCACCAAGCTAGTAAGCCAAGGAGTAAGGTGTAAATATATTAGTATCCTTTCCTCTCTCTCTCTCTCTCTCTCTCTCTCTTCATTCCCAGGGTGGCTGGCAGCTGCATGTCACCTGCCCTTTCCTCCTGCTAAATAATGTCCCAGGTAATGGATGCTTTTGATTCACCAGCAGGTGTGGATCTTTGTCACAATTCTGTGTTGAAATCATCCACACCATGTCCAATAATAGCATTAGCAACGCACAGAGCTGGCTCCAGGCTGCAAACCATGTTTCCCTGATGTTTGCTCAATATTTCCATGAGAATTAAACACATCTATTACAGACATGAGGATGCTAACAGGCCCCAGGAGTAGATACCAAGCTATAACTCAGTAGAAGGGCCTTGCCAGCACCACAGATGGTGGCACTGAGACTGAGCCGAAGCCCAGAGAAGGAATGTGCAACCTACAATGAGCAGTAAGTCTGGCGTTGCTTCAGCTGGCAACCAGGCAGGGGGAAGAACAGATGGGGATGTCTCCAAAAGTCCTTGCAGGTCCAGCATTCTTGAAGACTAACTTGATGCCTCCATGCTGAGATAACTACTTCTTTTACTTAGCTCTGTAGTGTGTTGAGCAGTGGTCAATTACAGTTGGCAAACAAAGCAATTACATTCTTCATAATAGTGTTACTCAGCTACCAAGGCAAGATGGCATTTCAATCATATTTAAAGTTCCCCCCAACGTGTTCAAGATAGCACAGAGCAAAATCTTCTCTGCTCAGCTGGGAATTGACTCGGCTCAGCACTGGCTTCTTTGGCCATCAGGTGGAAAAATCTCCTTGGATTCCTGAGGATTGTTGTATATTATCTAATGAGGACTGTGGTTTCCCAAACTATCTAGGATAGTCAACTGGGCTTTCAGTTCCCTGACTGCAGAGAGTAACTCAGGTGTTCAGAAAGGGATTCCTAAGTGAATAGGTCTCACAAAAAAGTATTTTCAAGAAACAATTTAAAAAAAATGAACAAAAGGATGAACACACTGGGGCACGGGTCGGCAACCCGCGGCTCCGGAGCCGCATGCGGCTCTTTGAGGCATCACCTGCGGCTCCGGAGCCTCCGCCGCCATTTTGGGGAGCGCATGCACACGTGCGCGGGCGGGTGCGCATGCGCGAACGGGTGCGCATGCGCGAACGGGCATGCGCGGGCGCGCATGCGCGGGCGGGTGCGGCTCCCAGGGGTTTTTTTTTTTAGGGAAACGGGTCCGTGCGGCTCGTTGGATGTTTCGGCTGGCCGACCCATGCACTGGGGACACATTTTCCCATCCAAGTCAGAACATAACAGAATAACAGAGTTGGAAGGGACCTGGGAGGTCTTCTAGTCCTTTAAGATCCTGGCAACTTTCTTTAGTGAAATAAGGATTGCCCAGATCATTTTGCTTCTCCATCACTTGACAATCTTGCAAGAAACACTTCTCAGGAAAAGGGCAGCTTCTTTTGCCAGCCACCTAACCCTTCCTTGACTTCTGGAAGATTTTTTTTTTTTTTTAAATTATGGTTTTTAGCAAAATATTTATCCTGCTGATGAAGCAAAGCCTCGGAAGGTCAAAACTGAGATTGCCGCAATCCATTGCCTTCATGCAGCTGACTGAATGAGGAACTGATTGCAGATGCCAATCAAAGCTCTTTGCATTGCCTGCCAATTTGAGAATTAGAGAAAATATATGGAAATACTTCTTCCAGACAGAGGGGGAAAAAGGGGGGGCAGGGTTTTTGTTGTTGTTGTTACAAATACAAATAATAGGGCCAAGAACACAACATTAAACCCACATTTTCATCAGCAAATGTTTTCAAAGGAAAAAGCTAAGAAAGTCCAGTTGCCTTTTAGAAAAGCACTTTGGGGATATATTTTGCAATGGAAATCAAAACTCCAGAGAGCTCTTGTTCAGAAATATTGCCTCTCCCATCTTAATCTTGATACTACACCTCCTTCTATCTTTAACAGAAGATGGCACACTAGTATGTGTCCAGTAGGAAGCATCTTTGAATATGCTTATGTGCCTGTGGTCTCTTGATCCAGCTGACCCACACGAGAATAAACCTTCATTCAGCATTCATTGTTCTAATTAGCAGGGCTTTGCCCTGAATCTCTTTGTTAAATTAAGCCACAAGGAAAGATCTGCCAGCAAGAATAAGGATCCTGATCAGAAAACTACTGAGCTGTCTGTGGAATTATTACAAATATTATGTATATCTCTTCCCTGCCCCATTCTTGACTCAATACAGCTGGCTCAGCAGTTAAGACACTGGGATTGTCAGCTGGAAAGCCAGCAGCCCAGGTTCAAGACCCAAGCACCATGCAACGGGGTGAGCTCCCATGCTCCTTGTCAACCTAGCAGTTCAAAAGCATGCAAATGTGAGTAGATAAATAGGTACCACTTCAGTGGGAAGGTAACAGTGCTCTTTGATGCCACGCTGGCCACATGACTGCAGAAATGTCCTTGGACAATGCTAAGCAGGGTAAAATCCACAGGATCTCCTTTACCTTTTACACTGGACAGTAGAAAAGAGAGAAAGTATAAAGAGAGAGATGACATGGGCGAGGAACCACTTGGTTAGCTAGGTTTGTCCTAAACTTCTCAACTATCAATGTAGCAAGAATGACCGGCAAGTGAGCAATGTTGAGCATAAAACCCAGCATTAGAGAGACTCAAATTCTCATCTTTTTCCTAAGAATTACACACTCGGAAACTTTTGCAAGTGCATTAAACTTAACCTTTCTCTCACTTATTTTTTTTTAATGCAAAATAAAGGTTGACTTACTTCTCACATAGGAATACCCACG